>VWYO01013890.1:0-50725 GCA_013400275.1 Rhadina sibilatrix | reverse complement strand
TAGGCACTGGAAGGCCACAGCAAAGTCTCCCCAGAGACAAATCACAGAGGTTTGGCCACTCCCAGCCAAATGTGGTGGGTCCAGCTCACCCCTCTTCGCCAGGAGCTGCTGTGGTGCCAAGGAACTTAAAGAACCACAGAGGAAATAACACATCAGACACCTCTGTCACCAGGCTGCCTCATCTTATGCATCACTGTCTCAGGTGACCTTTTTCAAGAGCTTTTCTTTAATGAACAGTTATTTTTCCCCGACTGAGGAGGGACACACGGCGCTCCTGACGCTTCCCTTCAGTCATCGTTTCCTTTGTTTGTCTTCGCTTTGTTTTGTCATTTCTTTCAGGTGAATTCTTGAACCAGAAATGAATCAACTTCTTCTTTTCCCTTTTTCTTTTTTTTTTTTTTTTTTTTTTTTTTTCAAAAACAAAAAACACACCCCGGGGCCGCGCCCNGCACTATAACAGTTAGTTTCATAACTAACTTTGTGTAGTTATGAAAATCTGTTTCTACTCATATAAAGACATGATGTGCCCAATATGATCCTTTCTCTCAAGACAACCCTATGGGGTGCAAGAACCATTTTAACAAGGATTATAAGTGCCACTTTTACTATTGCAGGTATGACACCCCTTGAAGTGTATATTCTAAGCAATGTTTTCAACACAGGATTACTGTTAGTGGTTTATAACTTTTTTTTTTTCCCTTTTTTTTTTTTTTTTTTTTTTTTTTTTTTTGATCAAAAGCACAAAACGTCCCGCGGAGACCGGGCACGTTCTGCTTTCTGAACTCAGCGTTGGCAGCACCACAGGATGACCAGGATGTGTTTGACGAGCTCCTCATGGCACTGCAAAGAGCTGTCCCCTGCTCCTGGCTCCAGTGTGACACTGGAGGCTTTGAAGCCTGGGCAAGTATTTAATTGACATCACCGAGCTGGCCCCGGTGCCGCCGCGCCGGGGCTGTCAGAACAAAGTGAGGGAACAATGGAAGTGACCTTTTTGTTTGGAGGATGTTGGAGTAGTGGGAAGAACAGCCAAGAACTGGAGAAAATGGGATTACTGGAGCTTTTCCACGATTTTTCTGCCCTCTGGCATGAGGTATAGAAGGGACTCTAAAGATCATTCTTACTTCCTTCCACCTTCCACCATCCCGGGTTGCTCCAAGCCCTGTCCAAGCTGGCTTTGGACATTTCCAGGAATGTGGCAGCCACAGCTTCTCTGGGAAACTGTGCCAGGGCCTCTCCACCCTTACAGGGAGGAATTCCTTCCTAATTTCTAAACTAAACATCTAATATCTAATTTAACTTAAAGCCATTAATGCCTTTATCTGCTGTATCCCAGAGGAAATGAGATGTGCTGGATATCCTGTAAGGCTCTCAGTGCTGGGAAAATTTCCAAATGCAATTTTTGGGGCGAAGGTGGAGAAAAAAAATCGTTGACCAAACCTTTGGTTCCTTGAGGTCTGTTTGCCAAAGGCAGAGGGCCCACGGGATCCATGTGGATCTGTCTTGGGTTATGGAACCAAAAATGTGTATTCTATTTCATCTGCTGACAGCAGTTGGGGAGATGTTTTTCTTTATCTCTTGTAACTCTGGGGGGAGGAGGGCAGGTGCCTTCTGATAATGAGGCAACTGTTAAAACCAGGTGGGGCAGTGTTTCTTATCTCTTTCACCACCTGTCCTCCCTCCAGGGGGATATTTTCTGCTGACGGGCCATTAAGGCTCAATAAGGGCATGAAGTATTTCATTGTGTGATGCTCCACCCAGTGGGAGGAGCCAACCATTCCTACCTAGATAAAAACTGAGATGCAGGAGCACAAGAAATCTGGTTCTACCAGATTCCTGGAGGAAGACTGGACCCTTCTCACCATCACTGGACCCTTTTCATACAGGATCATCTCTACTCCACCAGAACCACATCTGCCACTCCAGGAGGACTCACTTTTGGACTGCTTCCAACACCCTGACCAACAGGGTGTCACATTGTAGCTCTGACTCTGTCAGGGTTTTTCCAGGATTGTTGTTTGTTTGTTTGCTTGTTTGGTTGGTTTTGTTTTCTACTACATTTGGATTGTTAATATTCCCAGTAAAGAACTGTTGTTCTTATTGCCAAATCTTTGCCTGAAAGCCCTTAACTGAAAAATTATAATTTGGAGAGGGTGAGGGGTTTACATTCTCCATTCTACGGGAAACTCCAGCTTTCCCTGGCAGATACCTGTCTTTCCAAACCAAGACCAGATCCCACATCAGGTTGCTGGGAGGTGGAACTAAGATGTGACCACCACCAGCAGAAGAGGCCGCCAGGAGTGTGGTGACAAAGGCACCTGCCCAGCTGGCACTGGCACTGTCACCACGTGGTGTCTGCTGGTTTTATGCTGGTTCCAGTCTCCTTTTCATCCTCCCTGGCTCAGAGCAGCCAGGACGGGCTGTTAGCACAGAAATGTGCTGCTGATTGCTTTCACACATCCCTGCTTCCGTGTGGGGAGAACAAATGATCTGCCCTTGCAGACTGGAAGGGAGGGAAGAAGTAAACAGGGTTTTAAGGCAAGATTGGGCTTGAAAAGCGGCGAGCCTGGATTTTAAACCACAACTGGGCTCAGAGGTGACTTTACAAGGAAAATGGGTGGTTTTCGTCCCTGGGACAACCAGGAGATGAAAAAGCCAGGCAGGAGGAAGCTCTGAGAGAAGCAGCCAGGCTTTCTGCCAGGATCAAGAGGAAGGATCCTCTTCCACAGGAGCTTGGCCATCAGCACATCAGGCACTGGCTGTGCCTGGAATGTAATCCTGGAGTCATCATGGAATCTTGGAATGGTTTGGGTTGGAAGGGACCTTAAAGCTGCCATGAGCAGGGACACCTCCCACTAGCCCAGGTTGCTCCAAGTCCCATCCAGCCTGGCCTTGGACACTCCCAGGGATCCAGGGGCAGCCACAGCTTCTCTGGGAAATCCATTCCAGGGCCTCACCAGCCTCACAGGGAAGAATTCCTTCACAATATCCAATCTATCCCTGCCCTCTGGCAGTGGGAAGCCATTCCCTGTGTCCTGTCACTCCAGACCCTTGTCCAAAGAAGAATTTCTTGCTAACTTCTAATCATCTGCAAGGGTCAAGAGGAAGGATCAATTCAGGATTTGTGGGCTCCCAGGGATGGTGTTTTCCAAGGGGTTTGCCCCCTTTAGGAGGACTGGGTGAGTACTGGATGCTTCAAAGGAAAGGTCTGATCCCGGCTGGCATCAGCTGTGGATCCAATGTTCTCAGCTCAGGACGATTTTATTGGATTGATTATCCTTGCTGGTGTAAGCAGCAGCTCTGTAATCATAACTCTTATTCTTCATGGGTCTCCACAGACCCATTAAACCCCATTGTAATCTGTGGGATCCCTGGAGGATAAGAAAATTAATAGCAGTGCCTGTGCATCACAATTACCACCAGGCAAAACTCGGACATTCCTTTTTGCTTCTCAGCTCAGTTCTCTGGGAAACAGCTATTCAGAATTACCAAATCTTAAGAAAACAGGAATACTGAAATAGAACACCAGAACTCCTTCTCTCAGCTATTTCAAAACCTGCACCTTGAGCTGCTCTAAGGGAGACCAGACTATTTTTCTTTTAATTTACTCTTAGTGTTGTATTAAAAAAAAACCAAAACAACAAACCCACCACAACCAGCTGCTACTCCAATTAACATCGAGTGAAACAGCTTCTTTAACCATCTAATTCAAAATGTCAAGCAACTCCCAGCAGCGAGACACACCTCAAACAAGCAGATAAGATGTTTCATTAGAGCAGCAGCTGCTTGCAATATTGTGGAAAATTGATAGCAGGCGAAAAGAAAAGCAGAAAAATGAGGAGCTGGAGTGGAAGGCAGGCAGGAGAAATCCTAGGTGAAGTTGGCACCCAGCTGTTGGCCCAGGCAGATTGCTATATGTAATTTTTTTTTTCTCTTTTAATGCTATTTTTTTTTTCCTGGGAAACTGATTGATTTCCAAGAGAAATTTTCAGTCTTGCCAAAACTTGGTTTTTCTGAGAAGCTGCAGTCGTGATAAACCTGCAGCACCCACGGGACCTCTGCTGTGAGCCTCAGGCACTCCCCCAGGAGATCAGAGAATCCATTTTCTGCCCATTTTACAGCCAAAGAAACAGCCCAGGAATGACTGAGTCCCTTCTTCATGGGCTGGAGCCACAGGCTGGTCTTTAAGGTCCCTTCTAGGACAAACCATTCCATGATTCTGTGATTAATCCATGTTTAATCACTGGCTGGTAGGAACTGCAGCTCCTCCTATGGAGCAGGAGCTTTGCAAATATTCAGAGGACACCCTCTACTTTGAAAAAAAAGCTCAGTTTAAGTTCATATAATCACGGTCAGGGATGAAAACAAGAACAATTAATGTGGGAAAATGAAGAAATGGGAATAAATTCCTGACTGTGAGGGTGGCGAGGCACAGGGTGCCCAGAGCAGCTGTGGTTGCCCCTGGATCCCTGGAAGTGTCCAAGGCCAGGTTGGATGGGGCTGGGAGCACCCTGGGATAGTGGAAGGTGTCCCTGCCTATGGCAGGGGGTGCAATGAATTGATCTTTAATGTCCCTTCCAACCCAAGCCATTCCAGAATTCTGTAAGTATAAAGCAGCATTACTCCCTGTGGAAAAGAAAAAAAGTGGAGGCTCCAAGGTATTCCTGGATTTGGCAGGTGACTGCATCTCCAAGTCCTGCAGGCAGCACCTGATCTGAGAAACACGAGCTCAACCTTATAATGACACTTAGAGCTGTGGAAAATGCCCGGGAAATACGGAATCATGGATTTGGTTGGGCTGGAAAAGCCCTCTGGGATCATCCCCTCCAACCATTCCCAGCACTGCCAAGGCCACCACTGACCCATGTCCCCAGGTGCCACATCCACACGGCTTCTAAACCCCTCCAGGGATGTTCTGCTAAGCTGGACCTGAACTTCTGCTCTGCTTGGTGTCCAGTGAGGGCTCCAGCAACCAGATGTGGCTGTGGGTTGGGTTGGGAGAGTGAGTGTGGACTTTTGGTGGGGGTCAGGGGCTCTCCCACAGCCTGACCACATTTCTGCTATTTTCTTTTTCTTTTTCTTTTTTCTTTTTTTTTTTTTTTTTTTTTTTTTTTTTTTTTTTTTTTCCTTGAGGATTTCTGACAGAGAATTTTTAGAGGGATTCCTGCTCTACTCCAGCCTGTGCAGGGCGTGTGGGCAGCAAGGGTCAGAGAGGGATTGGCACCACAGATGGGGTGAAAAACAAGGTGGGAGGAAGCTGCACAGATGGGTTTGACTTGGCTGGAAATTGTGGGAGAAGCTGAGGAGGCAGATGGAGAGCTCTCCCTGTGGGAGGTGAAGAGTTTTCCTCCCTCCCTCCTTCCCTCAGGTGCTGTTTTTAGAGTTCCCCAGGTCTGACACAGACAGGTTTCATGGGATCACAGATTATCCTGAGCTGGAAGGGACCCACCAGGATCACTGATCCAGCTCCTGTTCCTGCACAGACACCCCAACAATCCCACCCTGTCCCTGAGGAGAGTTGTTCAAACTCTCCTGGAGCTCTGGCAGCCTTGGGGCCGTGCCCATTCCCTGGGTAGTGCCCCACCACCCTCTGGATGAGGAACCTTTCCCTGACATCCAAAATAAACCTCCCCTGACACAGCTCCAGCCCTTCCCTGGGCGCTGTCCCTGTCACAGAGCACAGGGACTGGAGTTTGCTGTGGGATCTTTGTCACCCTGGGCGGGCTCTGTGTCCCTCTGCTGAGCCAGCAGTGGTCACAAGTCATCCTGAAGCCCCTGCAGTCCATCTCCATCCTCCTCTCTGCTCCCTGCTGTCCCCTGGGACAAGCCAGGGACACCAGGACAGCAGGGAGCAGACTGCACATGAAGAGAGGGCAGCTGTGCTGCTGCTCCGACTGAAATTGAGTCTCCTCATATTGTTTGAGTAACAAACAGAGGAAATCTCTGTAATCTCTCTTCCCTGCCACTCCTAGGGAGCTATCTCGTGGCCTTTCCTGTGGAGTCCTCTGCTCTGGTTCTGCCTGTGGGAACTGCTGCCCAAATGGATTATTCAAGCTTGGAGCAGCTCTTCTCAGGGTTGGTTTTTTGGTGGTTTTTTTTTTTTGTTTTGTTTTGTTTTGTTTTGTTGTTTTTTTTTCTCCCCACAGAGTTCCTCTTTTACACATCTGTCTTTCCTGGCAGGAGGAAAAGAAACGGAGGGATCTCCAGTTTCTGTCTGAATGGGGATGCTCTGGCAGCTTCTCTCCTGCCAGAGCTTACTTCTTGATGCTCTGATTACTGCTGACTCCTCTGAGCCAGAAGGTTCCCCCTGATCCCCCTTTTCTCCAGGCTGAGCCCCTTTCCCAGCTCCCTCAGCTGCTCTTGGTGCTCCAGACCCTTCCCCAGCTCTGTTCCTAAAAGCCCTCAGGTCATGCCACAGTCACTGAGCTTTGGAGGGCAGCTGAGGATCCTCACTCCCCTCAATGCAAGCTCCTAATTAAATCCCTGCCAATTAAATCCCAGTCTATACTCTCCCCTTGAGTAGATTCCCATCCTGCTGTGTCTGCTCCTGATGAGCATGCCCTCACCCCAGCTGGCACAGAACTGCTTCTCTGTATGGTTTTGGGAGGGGAAAAAAAGGTCTTTTTAAGCTTTGGAGGTTTAGGACGACCCCTGGCTATCCATGCTGGGAGCCTGGATGCCTCACAGCCTGTCCCAGCCAGTGAACTTGGATGTCAAGCACCCTGGAAGAGAGGCAGGACTTGTTTCAGCTCCCCCAAGTCCCCCAGTTTGGCTGAAAACTTTGATTTTTTTCCCTTCCCGCTCACCCTTGCACTACTCCAGCATCTCTTTCCTCCAAGCCTGGCAGTTTGGGTTCAGCCTCTTCCCAAAATAAATCTCACCAGAACTACCCAGGATGCTCCAGCTGTGGTCTCACAGTGTCATCAAAGCTTCCTGGAACATCCCACATCCCAGGATGACACTTTTTGCCCTGGTTTCTCAAAGATAAATATCCCTCATCTCCTCATTTCCCCCCACCATTCCCAAACTGTAATTTTTATTTCTTTTAATCCGAGTTTTCGTTTGATCCCCTCAGCACATGCCCTCATACCTTATTAAATTCCACCCTTTTTAGCTCTCAGGCTTTTTGTCCTTTATGATAATTTCCAATTCTTCCCTCTTCAGAGTCTTTATACCCACAGCAATCATCAGCTTCCTGCTCTTCCTTCAGTCCTAACTATTAATGAAAATATATACATATTTAAGAAAAGTGCCCAAAGTCTCACATTTCAACTCCACTAGGAACTTAATTCCCATCATTTGCTTCCTCTCCCATCGAAATCTGGTGTTGTCCACCCCCAGGTGCTGCCACATTTTCACAGATTCCAAGCAAATCCTCTTTTGTTGGGACACTACTGGATAAATAAGGTGCCAGGCATGATGCCAGCAAATAGATCAGCGAGGCTCTCAGACAGGAGAACCCTCATAATTCACTTTTCTAGGAAAACTCTGCTCTGTGGCAGCAAATCAGGGATGGAGGCAGCTCCTGCAGTCAGGAGCAATTGTCTTGAGCTGCAGCTGATTTCCTGCCACGTCAACTGGGCTTCATCCCACCTGGATTTTGGTGCCCTGGGTGCAAGATCCACTTTGAATCCCTCGTGCTCAGGAGCAGGAGGAGCAGCTCCAGGTCTGTCCCTCACTGATGTTATTGATGTGATTGATGCCACAGGTTTGTCTATTCCCTGCAGCGTAAACAAAACCCAAAAAGCTGCAGCTGCTGGAGGAGCTGCTCCAGGCTGAGCTCTGGAGGGTTGGGAACATTTTAGACACTGCTTAATAATGGGGAAAAACCTCAATCCCCAAACTGTGGGCAGGACACAAAGTGGGAGATGGGCAGCACAGGGAGTGAGGTGGGGATGAACCCACAGGACTAAATCCCACAGGAGCCCCTCTGCACTGGAGCCAGGCTGGGACAGCTGGGAATGTTCACCTGGAGAAGGGAAAACTCCAGGGAGAGCTCAGAGCCCCTTACAGGGCCTAAAGGAGCTCCAGGAGAGCTGGAGAGGGACTGGGGACAAGGGATGGAGGGACAGGACACAGGGAATGGCTTCCACTGCCAGAGGGCAGGGATGGATGGGATATTGGGAAGAAATTCTCAACAGAATGATAGAATCATGGAATGGTTTGAGTTGTAAAGGACCTTAAAGATCATCCCATTCCACCCCCTGCCATGGGCAGGGACACCTTCCACTAGCCCAGGCTGCTCCAAGCCCCATCCAGCCTGACCTTGGACACTTCCAGGGATCCAGGGGCAGCCACAGCTTCTCTGGGCACCCTGTGCCAGGGCCTCCCCACCCTCACAGGGAGGAATTCCTTCCCAATATCTCACCTAAATCTCTCCTCTTTTATTTACATCTTAGTGTTACAAAGCCAAATGTTGCTCCTGTCCTTCTAGACCAACTCCAGACTGACACTAAGACCCCTGCTAAAAGATAAATTTTCCCACAAGGCACCAAAGAAAGAAAAGAAAATATAAAATGTGCATGTGTCAGGTGCAAGTAAAATATTCAGTGGGGGATGAACCCATTTATAGTGTCGGGAACCCCTTGTTATAGGTGAGATAAGAGGAAGGAAAGACTTCCTGAATTTTTCAGAGCACTGAATTCTCCTTAATTGGCATTTTCTTCATGCTGACCTGTTGGTGACAGTCCCCAGGACAGAAGAACTTTGCTCCATCTCTGGTTTTTTTTTTTTTTTTTTTTTTTTTTTTTTTTTTTTTTTTTATTCTATAAAATCTTTCAGGCGCAGGGCTGAGGTTTATTTTGTCACCCCAGGTGGAAACGATGGAGACACGGCCATGAATTTATATTTTCTATTTCCTTGGACACTTTCCTTCCGGAACTGGGCATTAATGAAGCCCAGTCCCAGGCAGAATTGTCTCGCCGGCCTCATTTGTGTGCTGAGAGATAAGGCAGTGAATTTGGCTGGCTGTCAGTTCATTAACGGGGCGCTGATGAATTTTGTGCCACTCTCTGCAGGGTGTTCTCCCCCTCCTGGGCACCTGCTGAGCCCTGGGGGTGGAGGACAGAAAGTTCTGTGACATCTCTGATGCAGAGCCCTGGGCCCCTGGGGTCTGTGCCCCCCTCCAAAGCCGAGCACTGTTGCTACTCCCAGATACCCCCAAGCAATGAATCTCTCTAAATTAAAACAAGAAAATCCAGGGCAGGGTGCTCCCGTGGTCTCCATGTCGTGCACACCCCCAGATTTTAATTATTCAGGGTGAACACTTGCAAGAAAAAAAAAAAAAATAATCACACTTTTTATTAATTTTTGTTTTTTCTCTGAGCAAATGATAAAAAATCCCAGGGTTTTGGCTGTCAGCAGGAGATGGAGGGCAGATGTGGCTTTGGGGAAAATCCCTTTCTGCTGCGTGTTTTGGGGTCTGAAATCCCTTTTCTGAGAGGGGTGCATCTGCTGAGGGATGAGTGAAGAGAGGACAATGGCAGGGGAAGGAAATGCGAGCACATTCTCTGGATGTGCAGAGAACCATCTGAGCTCAGGTATGAAAGTAAGCAAATAATCATTTGTGGGTTTTTAACCAACATTAATTCTTCAATTTTTTTCCACTCTGTCTTGGTCTCCTTTCTTTGTTTCTCGTCTAGAAGGAAATAGCCAGAAAAAATCCATATAATAGTCATGAGACATTTTGGATTTTGGCAACATTCAGCTGCTCAGAGAGGTTGTGGACTCTTCTTTAAGCTCATTCCAACCCAAACCACTCCATGATTCTGGGACTTCCATAACATCTGTCGAGTGGTCCAACTATTCACGAGACATTCCAGTGGCAGCCTGAGAAGGTGCCTGAGAAGGTCTTACAAAGAGAATGGGACAAATTCCTTCAATTTTGGTGTTCTACAGAGCACCCCACGGTGCTGCGCAGAGGATTGGCCTCAGGGATCCCAGGAAACACAAACTCATGGCCTAAACGTGTTTATTTCCCCTCGATCCAGAAGGACATCAGGTGAGACATGTTTGGATGGTGAGGAATGCTGCCAGGGAAGCAGGGACTGGAAGGATTTGGGGGCTGGCCTGTTGAGTCCTGGTTCCCAGTTTGATGCTGTGACCAAAAAAAAAACCTGTCAGGGCTCTTTGTGTGTGATATGGGGCAGCTCAGGCAGGAAGGTGGAGTCAGGTTGGTGACCTCAGGTGACTCAGCCTTGCTTCAAGAAATGGCGTCTGAAAATAGAATTTTTGAATACATCTTTAAAAAAAAAAACCAAACCAAACCATTCCTCCTGATTCATCACAGAAATGGCCTTCAAAGCCTTTTTTTTTTTTTTTTTTTCACCCAGTGCAGATACAGCCCAGATCTCCCTCGAGCTGTGAGTTGTGTTGTATTAACTGGGAATTATAAATTCCAAGGAAATGCAGGGTCTATGCCTTCATTGTTGATGCAACATTCACGTTGTGTTGCTAAACAGGACTTTCAAGGAGCCCCAAGGGGACTGAGACAACCAAACCCTTGGGATTTCAGCATGGGGTGAGTGTGGGCCTTATTCTCACGGGAAATAGGTGGCTCCTCTTTAATCTGCTTTGCCCTCTAAGCCAGAGAAAAGAAAACATCTCATCTCGTGGTGAAGGGAAACATTTGTGCAGGTCTCTCTCTTCTTAGATAATAATCCTCAGCCATTTCTGGTTCGTTGTTTGCTTTTCTTTCTTCTTTAATTGAAGCCTTGCTGTAAAGGATTAAAAGCAAACTATTTTGTAAAAGGGCTGCACATGGTCCCAAGTAAATCTGTGTGAGCTTTCCCCACTGCTCAGAGCTCTGGGATTCACTGATCTGTGCCTTTCTGTACTCTTTGGCTTTAATTAAAATTTGATCTTTGCTCCTTTGCCTGCATCTGCATCCCTCCACCACCCCTTGCTCCCTGCCAGGTTTGGAAATGCACCAGCTCTGATGGAGAACCTGCAGAAGGAGCAGGACATGGACAGCAGCATCCCTTGAGGTGCACCATGCTGGTGGCCTCCCATCAGCTGAACATCTCCCTGTCAGCAGCCTTTGCCTCTCTGCTCCCATTCCATGGCTGTCAGCACCTCCTGAAGCACAGGGCCAAGTGGAAATCAGGGAATTAGGAGGGAAGACCAGCAGGGAGGGAAAGGTGAAGGGCAGGGAGGATGTGTCCACACTTGGGTGGGAAGATCTGGGCTTTAAAGACAGGGAATGAGCCAATGAAAGGGGGTTAACATGATTCAGAGCTGGCCAGCAACTCCCTGCAGTCCAGGGTCATCACCAGGCGAGGTGAATCCTGGTTGTGCAATCCCCTCCTGCCCTGTCACCCTTGCGGACAAACTGATGAGTCTTGAGAAGCCCATCTGTCCTGTACAGCCAAGAGTGAGGACAAATAAGGCTGGAGTGTTGGGATTTCAGTCAGGAAGCATTTGGAAGTGCTTGCATGGCGTGCATTTGTCTCCAAATCCACTGTGGAAAGGCTGAGCCCGCTCGGACATGGGACAGACCCTCCCTGATGGATATCAGGCGCTTTCTCTCGGTTCAGATTCACTCTACATCTAATAAGAGCTTGCAATGAGTTTTTAACTGCTCTGGAGAAGCCAACCCAGGCACCAGAGAGAGCCGAAAAAGGCAATTTCTGCCGATGGCACGGAAGGGAGGAGCGGCCTGTACCAGACGAGGATGTGCAGGGACAGCCGTGGAGCAGAGCAGCTTGGCAGTGATTCCCCCCCTGGTTCCGATTATTGGGGTATCAATAACAGGGCTAATGGCCCTCTGGTTCCAGATACAATGTGCAAGGCTGTTTACAGCCTCTGCTGAGAGCCTCTTACTTTTACTCTCGCTGGCAAATCATTGTTTACGTCTCGTGTTTCGAAATGCAGCTGGGTTCCAGCCTTTCCTCACCCACCGGCGGAGCCGGGCGGATCCGTGCCCCATGTGCTGCTCTTTAGCAACACAAACAGCACAGCCAGATCCCACTTAGCGGGGTTTGCTCACTCCCCAAACACGCAGGGCTTGGCTCCCAGCACGCCAACTCCTTCCCGCCGGCTCCCCGAGCGCCGCGGGAGAGGCACGGGAGGGACAAAGGGTGGCTGAGCGCCTCTGGGACATCCTGGAACAAGGGTGGGCTCCACTCTCGTGCCGAGGTCAGGGGTGTGCTCTGGTTCACCTACTTGACATGGCCAGATCCCTTTTCTTCCCCCATTGTTTTCTGAGGGCTGGGCTGACGGCTAGGCTTGATGAGCTTGGAGGTCTTTCCCGACCGAAACGGTTCTACGGAATCATCGAGTGATTGAGGTTGGAAAATACCTCCAAGCTCATCAAATCCAACCTTTAATTGGTCAACTTGACCCTGCCAACCTCGTCAACCAGCACAGAGCACTGAGTGCCACATGCAGTCATTCCCTGGACACGTCCAGGGATGGGGACACCACCACCTCCTTGGGCAGCTCCAATGCCTGACCGCCCTTTCCATGAAGAAATTCCTCCTGATGTCCAACCTGAGCCTCCCCTGGTACAGCTTGGGGCAGTCTCCTCTTGTCTTGTGCAAGCACTCTTAAGCTTCTTTGTGGGTTTGTTGTCAGCCATGGGAAGAAGGGGCATGGCATCCAAAAAGCTCAAAAACTTTGGGCCGAAGTCGTCGAGTGATGGGTAAATGCTGCATTTCAGCCAAGTGGGCAGCAAGAAATTGCTCAGTGAGAAGGCTGGAGAAGGAGTGGCTGAACCTGTATTTTGACTAGAAGGAAAGAGAGGACAAAGGAGAAATTTAGAAGAAGGAAGGGCAGAGCACTAAATCAGCCCAAAGCTTGTCAGTTTGTCCTGTAGAGGTGGGAAATTTGAGGTCACAGAATCACAGGATGGTTTGGGTTGGAAGAGACCTTAAAGACCACCTCATTCCAACCTCTTGCTATGGACAGGGACACCTTCCACTGTCCCAGCTTGTCTGGTGGTCAAATGGACAAAGAAATTCAGAAGAACTGGACATGTTTGCCCCTCTGCCACTTTAAACCCTTCCATCTACAGAGAGGAAAGATCAGCCCCCTATCTCCAGTAACCCCCTCAATGCTCAGGGGAAATGTCATTCACTGAATTTGCTCAAAGGGATTTCCACCGCATCTTAAAACATCTCAGGACCTGCTTTCATGCGTGCCAGTGCTACTTCACAGGACAGGTTAAAAATCTCCCTTTTGCAGAGCAGACAGCACTCTTAAACAGATTTATTCTGTGTTTTTTCATGTTTGAGCAGTCAAAACACATAATGGGAGGATTGCTGCCTGTTGGGCACACTGGGATCCCATGGAGCTGTGTTTGGGGGGCTAGGGCTGCTCTGTGCTCTGTTCCTCCTTGCTGGGAAGCAGGCAGGGCTCAGAATACCTGGGAGAAATCACTAATTTTTGTTTCCCACTCTGGTCCCAGGTCCAGGTCGCTGATGGAGCAGGGAGCAGTGGCTGACTTGTGTTTCCTAGGAGCCCCCCAGAGCTCCTGACCCCCTCTGGCTCTGTGTTACATAAAGGAGACACCCCCGTGCCAGATGTGCTGCATCACATTCCCCTTCAGCAGAATCCGTGGGCTCTCCAAACCATGCCATGTTTATGTAGACTCCCGAGCACCAATTTTGCAATCTTTCCCATTCTCTCCAGCCAACACACATCTAATTAAACTGTCCAGTTACTATGGTTTCCTCCTCACCAACCTGGGGAGCTTGGAGGTGGAGTTTGTGGAAAAGAAAAAGTGTTTTCTTGTTAGGAAATGTGCTCATTGGGCTGATGGGCTTAAAATTTTTTGTTCAGCCCATTTTGTGTTTGAGGGTTTGATGCTGTTATTGGGGTGGGGTGAAGGGGTGTTCTTTGGGTACCAAAATCCATGGAAAGGGAAGAGCTTGTGAATGGTTTACCATGACAAATGCATTGTTTTCAGAGTCAATTTAAGCAGCCAGAGAGGAGGACTGGAGCTGGGGGAATGTTTGCTGGAGTATCTGAACGTGCTGTTGGAAACAGTTTGTTGTTGGTAAAAGCTGGGTTTAATTGTAGTCTCTTAAAACCCCTGAATGTCATATAAAGAAAAAAAAAAATAAAAAGCTTTACAACAAAACATGCCTTTCAGGGCAGAGTTGGAAATGAATGTAGAGCCTAGAAACAGAGTGGGGTTGCCTGGACTGGATTAGCAAACTCTGACTGTTGTCATGCGGCACATTCACCATCCTGCTTTTCAAGATCCTGCCACAGCAGAGGAAGCTGGACCCAAACCCCTGTCCCCATGAAATACTTTCAGAATCAAACAAGGAAAATAAGCTTAAGACTCACTGAATGATCTGCAGAGAGCTGGAATTCATCATGTGTGATGACCATCAAGTAAGTGATAAAGGTGGCTGACCTGGCCAAGCCAGGTGATTGGCAGGGTCCTGGAGGATTTTCATCCTGATGTCTTTGGCTTCCTCTGTTTTCTTCCTCCTCTCCATGGTCAAGGGATGATGAACTGAAATTGAAAGAGGAGGGACAGAGAGGAAGTAATAGGATGATATTAGAGGACACCTACTCTACAAAAAAGCTCCCAATCAAATCCCCACAAAACAAAACAAAAAAACCCAACCAAAACCAACAACAAACCTACAAAAAATGAACAAACAAACCCCCTCCTCCCACAAAAACCTAAACCAAAGCCAAAGCCAAAACCAAAACAAACAAAAAACTTCCAACAAACAAACCCAAACAAACCCACCCAAACGAAATCAAGAGTTTGCTGGCCAACAGAAATCCAGATTCCATTAAACAGACATAATGCCATAAAAAAACCAGAATGGAAAACGGGTTAAAAAACTGTCAGATGATCATCCAAATGGTTTCATTTTCTTAATACATTTTGGGCTGGTCTGTGCCACATCCTGCTCTCCCTGACAAGGTCTGGAAACTTTGCAAGGGACAGCAAGAGTCAAGGGCTGTCACCTGTGGGGGATATGGAAAAAAAAAATGTTCCATTTTGCAGTAAGGGGCAGACTGTGATCACAGGCCTCGCTGCTCCATGTGTCTCCAGGGCCAGAGGGGAAGCCTTGGCCCTGTTTTATTTGCTGCTCAACGCTTGGCCCTGCCTAATGTGCTGTTTTTATAGAGCCTGGTTGAACTGAGAGGGAGTGTTTGGTGTGAGTAACAGGGAAGGAGGAGAGTCATGTAAGATAACAGATTGTCTGCACCAACACTCGTGGTGTGAACTGTGGAGGAATAAATTCTGGGTGAGGTTTGGGAGGTGGCTGTTGAACACCATAGCTGTGAGGTGGTGAGCAGGCTGCTGGTCTGAGGGGTGGGTGGGCAGCTGGAGACAAGAGTAGGGCTGAGCAGGGGCCTGTTCCTTAGTGGAGACATCGTCTGATGGAACACGGTGTTCAGGGGACTTTATGGGATGCTATGGGAATGCACATGGGGTCGAGATGATATCATGCAATTTGATATCTGCTGGGGAACTGCAGCCATCCCTGTGTGTCGCTGTGGGACACAAATGAGGAGACCGAGTCTTGTTCAGAAGGCTGATGCTCCAAGAAGGGGCTGGTTTATTGACCAAACCTGTTTTATATCTTTTTACAATGTGCCCACCTAAGAGGTGGGATCGCTTGACCCATTGGTCCCATCAAAGACAAACAAGCAAAGCCCCTCCTTCAGAGAGGAATGTGAAAAACAAGATAGTTTAGAAAATATGACCTTGTGTACCAGTTTTCCATCCCTGGGAAAGGACCCCAAAAAACCCAAACATTACAAACAGTGACTACACCTGTGCAGAGGGGAAGTCGACTTCCATGACTTCCCAGCTCAGGGAAAAATTAAAATTACAGCCAGAAGTCTGCACCTTAGCACGTAAACCCAGGAACACGAGGGATGCTTCAGAGGTCAAGGCAAACAATCGTACAATGGTTTGGATTTGAAGGGACCTTAAAGATGTTCTGCTCTCCCAGGCTGTTCCAAGCCCTGTCCAACCTGGCCTTGGACACCTCCAGGGATCCAGGGGGCAGCCACAGCTGCTCTGTGCAACCTGAAGAACATCAGAGGCTGCCTTCCTCCAGTCAGCAGATGAGGATTGGAACCACGAGCTCTCCCATCCCACCAGCTCCCTGGTGAGCGTGGCCCGGGCAGCCCGAGCTGATGAGATCATCTCTTTCCCCGAGGTCAGCACGGAACAACATTTCACCACTGGTGCAAGCCTCAAAGCCGAGCCAAGCCGCTGAAGCCATAATTATGTCTTTATTGTGCAGGGCCGGGCTGCCTGCGGGCTGGCAGGGAGCCTTTCATTTCTGCAGGGCCCCGGGCACCCGTCCTGCATGACACATGGTGGGCTGGGGCTGGGGCTGCCGCTGGAGCCCCGCGAGGGCAGCGCCATTCACAGCCCTTCCTCCCCTGGCCCTGCTCTCAGGGCCACAGGGGTGGAGAGCCCAAAAAGGAGGATTTTCTTGCCTGTCTCCCAAGCGAGTTGTTCCTGGGCACTGCCACAGGGAGTGAGGTAAAAAGGGCTTTGTGTGGATGGTCAATGGGAAGGCTCCAGCTGGGACAGGGAACGAGGTGCACCGGGTGGGGGCACGGCAGGGATGGGGCAGGAGGAGAGGAGTGGAGCAAAGGTGGGTGGAGAAGGGTGGGAATGGGGTGTGACTGGGGATGAAGGGGTTTTGGAAGTGCAGTGGTCTGCTGAGGAAGGTGGCGGAGCGGGAAGGAGGAGGCTGGATTGGCAGGATTAAGGGCACATGGCAGCAGCAGAGAGAGATCAGGGAATCCCAGAATCCCATTATCATCAAGGCTGGAAAAGCCCTCCAAGGTCATTGAGTCCACCCTGTGTCACCAAAGCACTGAGTGCCACATCCAGGCATTCCTTGGACACCTCCAAGGCCGGGGACTCCACCAAATCCCTGGGCATGGGAACTTTCCACTCCAATGCTTGACAACCATTTCCATGCAGAAATTCTTCCTGAAATGGATACGGGGTGTGTCAGGGCCCACTGAACAGATGATTGTGGTACTTGAGAATGGCAAAGCCAGCCAAGGGCTCAGGAGTGTGGTGGGAGATGTCACTGGTGTGCCAAGAGGGACAAATGTGGTGGAGATGACAGGAGAGAGAGAGGGGATGAGCTCTTGAGGACTGGTGAAAGGCAGAGTAGAAGAAAGCTTAATTATTAAATGATGAGGAATGAGAGAGAAAAGTTGAGTCAAGATCTGGAGGGGATGAGAGGAGGGGTGAGAGGAGGAGGGTTTCAGAGAGGCTGCTGAGGTGTCAAAGTGACAGATTGCAGGATTGGGACCACCTTTCAGTTAGGGATCTGTGGCTGCCCCTGACTGAAAGGGAAAATCCAGGATTTGACGGAGCTGGTGTGATTTGACAACTCCTGCCTGTCTTGTTTCTGATCAGGAGGCTGCAAGATGGTTGTGGTGGTTGGACCATGAGGTGCTGGGCTGGACCAGCAAGGGAGGGATGAGAAATGGGCACAGGGATATGCACAGTTTGAACTCTTGGGCTGTGTACATGTCTCCCTATGCCTTGGAAATCCAAGGGGAATGTTGAAGTAGGCTAAGAATAGCCTGTCAGCCCAATCCTCAGACACCAGTGGCCATAGGAAGAGGAACAACAGGCAAACCACAGCAGAAATTCAGAGTGAGCGAGGGCTCTGCTAATAATCAGACATTATCATGCCATTGCTGCAAAATGTGTTTCCTTCCCACAGAACTGCCCGTCCTGGCTTCCTTCCCTGGGAGGAGAAACTGAACTGAGTCTGGGGCAGCAGCAATCCATGAAATTGCCCAGGCTCCTCAGCCCACCTTGGCCATGCTTTCAATCTGTGTCACAAACCAGGGCCTTGTCGAGGTGAGTTCCTAAGGGAGACCTGGCTGTGCAGGAATGGGATGAGATGCACTGCACTGCAGTTCATCCTCCAGAAGGGTTCATTAGGGGAAACACTTAGGGTGTGCTCCAAAGGACATCTGGGACCTGTCTGTACCACAGACAGAATGAGCAGGGAAAAACTCACAATGGGAAGATGCTGGAGATACCAAGACTGCGTAGGATGAAGAAGTTTGTTGGCTCCAAAACAAGGGTAAATTATATTTAGGCACTTCCACATCAGTTTACCCACCAGGCTGGGACCCAGAGGCTCTGCCAAACTCGAATAAATTGGTTCACCTTGTGTCACCTCAGCAGCATGGGGATGTTGCAGGCTCCTTCAGCAGGACTGTCAGCATTTCTCTGTGTCCTGCTGTGCACCACAAGTGGTGACAGCAGCTGTGGAAAGCAGAAAATCCCTGGGTGCAGCTGAAAGCTGTCACAGCTAAATCAAATGAAAGCATGTTTGGGCATTGGAGTTGTTTTAGGCCATACCTGAGCTGAGGAGCATTCCATGGAAAAATGGTGAGGATGAAAACTCCCACTGTGAAATACTCAAAATGACCTATTTTGAAGCAGAAGCCAGGGAGAGATTCCCTGGAGAAGGGACCCATGCTGCTCTGCAGAAGACATCCAGATCCTCCCGCCTCTCCTAGAGGGAGGATAATGGATTCTGCATCCTGATTCCTCCAGGCAATCCCATGTCATCCAGTCAGCAGAAAAACACCTCTCCTTCCCCAGCTCTGCCTGTCCTGGTGTAACAGGGAGACTTCTCTGGTGAAGGAAATGCTTTGTGCAACACAAATGCATTTTGTCACCTCAGGGACAGAGCGTTTCCGAGTGTCTTGGCTCTTCCACATTCAGGAAAAGGAGAAATTAGCAACCTGAGTAGCCATGGTAAATAATACAGCAGCACCCTTGCTTAAAGCCACTCTGCAAATACTTTAATATTGAATGACTGTAATTTTGCTTTAGAGTCTGGAAAATAGATTCTAAGACCAACTTGAACAGCAGCTGATGAAAGTAATTTTGCAGTGGTCTCTTAACACAGCCAGGCAGGCAGAGGCCAGAAAAATAAGAAACCTTATAGTCAGAGTTTTTTAAAGATTCTCGAAACAGCAATTGGATGGTAGATGTGCTATCAGTGCACTTCATGGGGATGTGGGTTTGGTCACGCTGAATGGCAGGAAAGCCTTCAGTGTACATCCCTGTTATTTATTTATTGAGTAGTGACAGTGGCTTCAGAGCAGCACGTGGCAGAGGAGAAGTCCCAGTTCTCCAGCACTGGGTTTTAAATAGCTCTTGGGAGCAATGCAGCTCCAGGGGAAGTGCTCAATGTGGTGGGGAGCTTTGGAAAAACAAACCAATCCAGGACCCTCTTCCCTTCCCTGATGCTTTCTCCCTGATTTCTCCTCCATTCCCCTCTCTCAGCAGCTGTGGTGACTGGAGAGCATAAATTATACTCTCTGTGGCAGGACAGAACACAACTTCACACCCCTATGACTTGATCCTTGCCTGGTGAGCCATCAGTCTGTGCTTGCCCAGGCTTCTTCCCAGGGGAGATCCTCCACGATTCTATTGCAATGGAGAAGAGCTCAGCAGACTTTGCTCAACAAAGAGTCAGCAGGGCTGGACTCTGCCACCGCTGTCCTGTCTCTCCTTGGTCAGGGGATACCTCTCTGTGTTGTCTTTTTTGGGTGAGGAACTCATCTCAAATCCAGAGATGCTGTTCCTCACTGGGTTTGCCACCTCCCACCAAGCACACGAGGTTGGAACAGGCTGAGGTGACCTTGCAGCTGCCCCTCAGAGGTTCTCTCAAACTTCTCAGAGCAGCAGATTTTTTATCATGGAGGAGCTGCACTGAAGTCTGATCCTGTCACCCTCTGTGCTGTGGGTGACTCCAGCATCAGTCAGATCCTCAGGTTCTATCCTGGAGTAAGAGGGGGACCATAAATGCCCTGGGAGGAATTTAGCCTCTATCCAAGATACTGATCTCGGTACTTGGCCTTTATCCAAAACATTGATCAGCCAAAGGGCTTCCTGAAGTGCTGGGTTGTGGATTTTACATATTCACTGAGAAAAGGAAAATACAAATGCTCAATAGGACTCCTCAGAGTTCTTAATTTGGGGCACTGAAGAAGTACCAACCCCAAAGCCCATTTGGAATATATTCAGTGTCTTGCCCCGTTGCTGACAGCAGCTCACAAGAGAAGAAAGGATTAGCAGGTGTTGGATTTTTGTCTCCTGAGGGTCTGAGAAGTGTGGAAGGCTGTGGTGATCAAGGTGTGGAAGCATATTTGATTTCATTTTTCCTTCTGTTAAAAAAAACCACCCCAAACCACCAAAACAGAAGCAAGGGAGTGTTTTGTTTAAAAAGTAATAGAAAAGTTGTGCACAAATATCTCAAAAAAAAGATGACAAAAATAGAAAAAAAAAAAAAAAAAAAAAAAAAAAAAAAAAAAAAAAAATCTCCTCCAGAAACAAGCTGTATCCTCTCCTGGACCCTAATGTGGAGGAAAGATGACAGATCCCTTGCCCTGACAAAACACCAGTGGTAGGTCTCAGAACAGCATGTGAGACACCAGTTCCTCCAGGAGGTTTCTCATTCATTCACAGGCCCGGAATACATGGTGTGCTTCAACCACTGGGCAGGCTTGTGCTGTCATGTTTTCATTCCTCCCTGTGGTTTGGTGGTGGGGGAAGCTGGAAATCGGGATTACTTGATATTCCTCTGCCCAGCTCCACATCATCCTGCTCATTTCCCACACAAATATCTCCTTTTGACAGGGCACCACCACCAATCAGAGACAGCAACCTTTCCTCAGGGCTCCAGGGCTGCTTGGACACAAACCTTGGTGGTGGCTGGAGCGCTTGGACCTTGTCTCTAAAACTTGGGTGATGGTGATGCCTTTTAGCTTTCATGTTTTTTCAGATTCTGTGCTGCCCAGGGGTGCAATTCTGAGCCTCATTTTAAGGGCTGGTAAGCTCTCTTCACAGAGTAGGGAGACAAATCCTTTTCCTGCTGGAGACCAAGGACAACTTTCAGGCCCAAAAGCACAAACAACAGTGGACTGGAGGGAGGAACAAGAAGGATGAGACCTCACAGCCTGAAGATGTAACTGGACAATTAAACCCCAATATGCAAATGGACCAAAATTTATAAAAATGTAAGACTTTGTGACCAGTTGTCCATTTTGTGACCATTCTTAGTCCACCTTGTGTGTAGCCCTGGCCAGGCGCTGTCCTGCCCAAGGTGCACCCTAAAGGCCTTTCAATAAATACCTGCTTTATTCTCTAGGTCTGTCCAGTCTGTGTTCCAGGTCAGCCTTCCCAAGGCATCAATGGCTTGGGCAGCAATAAGAGAACAAACTTCTATTTTTCAGGGCATTTTGCTGAATTTCTCTCTAACACAGCCTGGTCCTTGGAAGATTTCAGCACTGGCCTGGCTTGTCACATCATGGGGTTGGTCCTTCAGAAAGTCAAGCTTCCGTCTCCAGAGACGGCTGGGATGGATTCTCCACGTTCCAGGATGGTTTTCTGTGATGTGAGTGCCCACCAGAGCTGGTCTGTAGTACCCTTCCCTCTGGGGAGATGCCCCAAGCAGAGCATTGAGGTAGAGCTGAGCATCTGGGACAGGAAGGGCAAAGGAAGAGGGAGCAAAGAAAAAAATTTCCACTCATTCATTGGACTCTATGACCTTAAAGATCTTTTCCAACATAAGCTGGAATGATTTAATGATCTATGATCCCTTCTCAAGGACATCTCCCTCCACCTGCACCCTGCTGAGGTGGAGGCTGCTGCAAGCTCAGCGCAGGCCCCAGGAGTGCTGTGCTCACCCCTTTCCTCCAAACACTGGGCAGCCACGACTCCACACCCTTGGCAAACCCCAGATTTGCAGAGGAGAAGGATTTCGCACAGATTTGGAGATGGACAGCTGTAGTTTCACCCTTCCTTGTGTCTCCTCTCTCAGCCTCTGTCATCACTGACAGTGTGTTTGATTGGCCTTCACGATGTTCATGTCCTACAGAGAGGGACTTCCCTTCCTCCCTTCCTTAAAGGTAGTTTATAAAAAGGATGAAGACAGACTTTCTAGTAGTGCCTGTTGTGACAGGACAAGGAGTTGTTGGCTGCCCCTGGATCCCTGGCAGTGTCCAGGGCCAGGCTGGACAGGGCTTGGAGCAACCTGGGACAGTGGAAGGTGTCCCTGCCCACGACAGGGAGGTTGGATTCCATGGCTTTTAATATCCCTTCCAACCCAAACCATTCCATGATTCCTCCTCTCTGAGAGCAGCAGAAACTGCTCTCTGACTCGTGGGCTGCACACAAAAACATCTCCAAGAAGATTTCTCAAGCTGCCAAGACCTCCTCTCCCTCTCCTGGAGGAGCCCTTGTCACCCTTGCCCTGCTTGCTTCAAAGCCATCCCTGAAAGGCTGTCAGGGCTGCTGATAAGAGCCCAGCACCCCCAGTTCCAGGGGACATTTGCTGTGGGGTTGGTTTTTAGGGCAGGTTTTCATTATGTGGAAAGCGTGTATCCAAGCTGTCCTGCAGGGTGGCGTGGTGCCTGTATTTACAGCGCTGGCAGCTTTCAATAGCAATCTATTTTTAATGAATCCAAGCTGGAACGTGGTGCCTAAACCCCTGATTTAAGGCAGATTTCTAAAGGGAAGATTTACGCAAATTTGCTTGATTGGAAATTAATTACTGCAACAGACAAGTTCAGCTCAAATAATCTCACAGAGACGGCTGCAGGAGTCAGATAATTCATGTCGGAGAGAAGACATCAATTTACATTCCTTACATTTCCATCTGGAAGGTTTCCTAGTTCCAGAGTGAGCCAGAGGTGTCACAGACAAAGCCAAGGGTGAGGGGGACTGGTGGCAAACTGGATCTGCTGAGGGGGACTCGGTGATCTTGGAGCTCTTTTCCAGCTTAAAAACCCTGTGATTCTGGGTCATTCCCCAAAACGCTCCCGGGAGAGCCATTGTGCCACTGAGTTATGGCAAACTGGGTTTCAAAAGGGGTGAGATATTCCAGACCCCGTTGGTTCTCCAGCTCTGCTGGATGCTCCTGTGAAGGGGATCTTTGAGGGTCCAGGTGTGAGAGGGAAAACATTTGTCAGTCTCGGTGAGGGAAAGTCTTTGATTTGCAAGTATGGGGTGTTTTTTTTTTTTTAATTATTCATCTTATTTTGCTGTGAGGAGCTCTTATCAGATTTGGGAAGGCTCTGTTGGGCTCTGGTCCTGCTTGCATTTCACAGATCCTCTCCCATTTCCTAAGCCAACAGCTAAATTTGGGGAATGGGAGAGGAACTGAGCCAGCTCTGGGGTTCAAGAGGTGATGGGGACATGAAATGTTTGAAGTCACCCTGCATTGCAGCAGTGCCCTTAGCCACACAAGTTGTTTGTTTCCTATTTAATTGTACTCTGGTCCTTGAAGTATAGCAGGAAAGCAGAAGTTTGGTGTGCTCACAGAGATGGGAGTCCCTCACCCTTTCAGTCAGGGCTTGCAAACTTGGTACTTCATTTATTTATGGCTGGGCTGAGAGATGGGGCTCTCTCTTCTCCCCCTGTGCTTTGCACGATGAGCTTAATGAATCATAGAATTACAGAATGAATCACAGAATGGTTTGGGTTGAAAGGGACCTTAAAGATCATTTCATTCCAAACCCTGCCATGGGCAGGGACACCTTCCACTAGCACAGGGTGCCCCAAGCCCCATCCAACCTGGCCTTGGACACTTCCAGGGATCCAGGGGCAGCCACAGCTGCTCTGGGCACCCTGTGTCAGGGCATCACCACCCTCACAGGGTGGAATTCCTTCCCACTATCCCATCTAACCCTGCTCTCTAGCAGTGGGAAGCCATTCCCTGTGTCCTGTCCCTCCATGCCTTGTCCCCAGTCCCTCTCCAGCTCTCTTGGATCCCCTTTAGGCACTGGAAGGGGCTCTGAGGTCTCCCTGGAGTCTTCTTTTCTCCAGTCTGGACATTCCCAGCTGTCCCAGCCTGGCTACAGAGGAGAGGGGTTCCAGGCTTCTGATCCACTTGGTGACCCTCTGGCCTCACTCCCATCTCCTCACCATGACCAGGGACCCCCAGCCCTTCGTGGATTGTTCACCCCAACACCAGCTCTGGGACAAGTTTGGCTGCCAGTGAGCATCCTTAGAAAGCCTGTGGGACACCTTAGCTCCATTCCTGACCTGGAGAGCCTCTGGCTTGGATTTATCCAAGGAGAAGAGGATCAGGCTGGGAAAGCCAGCGGTGTCTTGGCAAGGTGCCTGCCCTCAGCCTGCCCCTCCCAGCTGGGAATGATGAGTGAGGCTCAGTTCTCCTCCTTCCCCTGCTGCTCCCAGGCTGTGCTCAGGGTTTCTCTTGCTCTCCTGGCTCCAGTGCAGCTCCTGCAGTGCTGCATCTGCAGTGATGCAGAGGGAGGCTCTGTCTCCATCACTTTGGCTGTTTCCTCAGCCCCTCTGCTGCCTCACACACTCCAAGCCCCTTTTCCCACCTTTCCTGCCGTGTTGTGCTCCAGGAAGCAGACCTGGCACAGGAAGGATGCTCCCAATCTCTGCAGTGCTGAAGGCTACGCTTCCCTCTGAAGCTGGGTTGTTTTTCCAGCCTCTTCCAGTTTGCTGTCGATCTCTGTGACACCTCTTCTCCCCCAAATGTACTTCAGGAGTTTCTCTGATCCTTTCCTTGGCCAGAGGGAAGAGCAGAACATGTTGTCCCTTCTCCTCCCAAAACTCAATCAAGAAAATGCTCCTAACTGAGCTCTTGCACCCTGGAACTCAGAATGACACCTCATGGGTGGTTATTGAGGTTCCTCCCTCTTTGCCCAGAGTTATCAAGAGCTTTCATGGCCACTGTGGCTTCAGACCACGGGCTGGGAGCTGCTGGAACACCTGGCAGCTCCTTGAGGGTTTTCTCTGAGGAAGAGATGCTGTGTTTGTTCCCAGAAATCCATCTTGCTAAAATGGTTGGCGTCCCACTGAGGTCCAGCTCCAGCCCAGTGCAGTGTGATTAATGCATGAAAAAGTAGCTGTTTGCAGCTAAGGGCATTAAAATAGTAATTCATCCTGGACTGAAATGTCACCTTGCCCATTCTCTGCCACGGGACAAGAGGGGAAATACAGGAATATTGTTGTGATGCTTTCCTAAATACAGGCTGAGAGAATTGGGGCTGTTCAGCCTAGAGGAGAGGGGACTCTGGGGAGACCTTCCAGTGCCTAAAGGAGGCTTAACAGGAAGTCTGGAGTGGGCCTTTGGTCAAGGGATGGTGTGACAGGACAATGGGAAATGGCTTCCCACTGCCAAAGTGTCATTGTTGAGATGGACACGACATACAAAGTGACAGGCAAAAGTTTCAGAAATCTTCCCTTCCCTTCCCTTCCCTTCCCTTCCCTTCCCTTCCCTTCCCTTCCCGGAGTAAACACAAATCTTATCAACTTCTTCCTCAGCTATCTCACTCCTCTGGCTCACAGATCAGCTGTCAGCCCCTTCCACACCCTGGGTAGGGATAGATGGGATATTGGGAAGGAATTCTTCCCTGAGAGGGTGGGGAGGCCCTGGCAGAGGGTGCCCAGAGAAGCTGTGGCTGTTCCTGGATCTCTGGAAGTGTCCAAGGCCAGGCTGGACAGGTTTTGTAGCACCCTGGGCTAGTGGAAGGTGTTCCTGTCCATGGCAGGGGGTGGATTGAGATATTTAAGCTCCTGTCAACCCAAACAATTTGATGTTTCTGATACTCTCCCTACCTCTAACCATTTGTTTAGGATCTTCCCAAACCAGAGTTGTCTGCATGTTTAACATCCTCAGTCCCATTTTTCTTCCCTGGATTCTCCCATCACAACTGGAAGGCATGCAAGGCACAGATGTTGATCTGGAGACCCAAATTCTGCCCCTACCTCACCCTAGGTTACCTCAGTGATGCTTCCCAGTCACTGGGCAAGATTCTTGCCCTCCAGCTTGGGATGCTGAGGTCTGACCCACCAGGTGGGTCTGAGCAGTCAGAAGGACCCAGACTTTTCTGGAAGAGAACGTGGGATTCAGTCAGTGGCAGCTCTCCTCCAGTTTCTGGGAACTGCCAAGTGGCTTTGAAACACCTTGGGGGGCAAACAGATGGAGAACACCACGGAGCACAAACAGCACTTCCTAAGGAGACCTGGATAGGAAAAAAATAATGGTGATTTTAGCAAGGAGGAGTAGACAAGCATTTTGTTTTCCTACCACAGGATGCCATGGGTACAAGGAGTAAAAAAGAACATTAGATTTGCTTCCAGAAAGTGGCTGACAGCATCCCTTCCTGCTAATTAAAGTAATTCTGGGTAGCTTTTTCTTGCTTGAAATTAGGCAGGGTAATTTAATCATATTTAGGTCACTCTCAGTGCACACACTGCATCTAGCAGTGCAGGCTTTTTTTTTTTTTTTGACTAATGTGGTTGCCTCTGCCTGAGCTCATGAATATCTACAGATTTTTCTTTGTAGATATTCATGTATCCCAGAAGGAGAGATGAAAGATGAAATCTTGAGAATTGCTGATGGTTGTTCTTGTCAAGGAACAGAGCTTTGAGCTCAAGGATGGGAAAGGTGGCCTCTGTTTTCTGTGGGAGATGGAGAACAGTTCTGCACAGACACAAAGATGATGTTTTTCTCTTCGGTTGTTCACCATGCTCTAATTAGTCCAGCATTAATGGGAATTAATGTCCTATTTAGCTGGAGTAAGTGCCCATGCTAATGTTATTAGTGCAGTCAGCTGCAGTTGATACTCCTGAGCACGGGGGCTCTGGCATCCCTCGGAGGGATCCTCTCCTTGTTGAGGAATCCAGAATTCCACGCAGGCACCACAGGAATTCATGTGGCTTCAGCCTCTCACTCCAAGGAGTGCTTTCAGCATCTCTGGGGTGCTGAAAGGGAGCAGAAGAGGACAGGGGTTTCAGCAGGTTTCTGATGCTTGGATTCTCATGGAAGTTTCACAAAGGGAATGGAAGGAATTGTACGGTGCCTGGGGGACAACAAGGACAAAAAGCAAGCAGACCCTGACCTGGTGTGAAAAAAAAGCATTTCCTACACCTCAGAAATTCTTGGCCAGCACCAAACAGAGAGTCCATCCAGAAGGGTGGCAAAATGTTGTTGTCCCAAGGTCCATTGAGCCCAGTGCCCTGTCCCCAAGAGGAAAGGAGGGGATGATGAGATAAACAGAGAAAAAAAAATGATAAGCACAGTGGTCCATCCCCGGCAGCAACCAGCAGGTCAGATCTTCAGGGCCAGACACAACAGCTGGAACATCAAATTTATTGCCCAGTGGAAGAGTTATCCTCCAGAAATTTCATCCTCACCCCAAAAGCCTGTGGATAGGGTCCTCTGTGAGGGTGGGGAGGCCTTTGCACAAGTTTTCCAGAGAAGCTGTGGCTGCCCTTGGATCCCTGGAAGTGTCCAAGGCCAGGTTGGACGGGGCTTGGAGCAACCTGGCCCTGGCAGGGGGTTGGAACAAGATGGAACAAAGTCCCTTCCAACCCCAAACCATTCCAGGATTTTATGATAGTTGTGTCCTCCTTGATATCCAAGACACTGAATTCCAGCAGATCCCAGTTCAGGTGAGAACAGCACTCAGGTGTGTCTGTCTGCTCAGTGCTGCACCTACTGTGTCTGGGAGTTTAGTTAAACCTTCCCAGCTTGCCATGGACTCAAATCTTGGCTGGGTGGCTCAGGTGACAGACAACCTGTCATTTAAGGAGTTTGCTGCTGCCCTGTAACACAATCAGGGTGACACTATATTTTGGAAATATCGCTAAAAGTTGTTCCCTTCTGAGCCTTCTGCACCATTCAAGAGCAAGGGCTTATGGCTTTTCCCCTCCCATGCCAGGCCCTCTCAGGGTGCACAATGATTTTCTGGGGCTGTGGTACCTCAGGGAATCTTTTGCCCAGCTAAAAACCTTTCAGTGAGAAGTAAAACACTTTTTCCAGGAAATGGGGAAAATAATAAAAGACTTGTCAATGTCTTTAGTCTGGTTTCTTTCTTTGTATTATTGTAGAAACTCAAAAGTACCAGTGGAGGACCCAGACAGATCTGTGCTAATTTATGGGATGGAAGGACAGTCCTGGTCTCAAATTGCCCTTCAATTGATGTGCCAGACAAGAGACTCTCAAATGGTTTTCCAGGAAGGTTCCTGACTGCTTCCACTGATAACTGGACACCTTTGCTGGTGGATGTCACACTTTTTTCATCCAATTTATAGGGCTGGAAAACACAAGGACCATGGCAGTGCCTCATATTTCTGGCCAAGAGTAGCCTCCCTCTCCTGCTGGCAGATTGATCCCGTGGGTTAAAACCCTCTGGAGCTGCAATCACCACATCCACATCCCTGTGTTGCCAAGGCAACCTCAGCATTCACTCCGGGGATCTGGACACACGTGGCTTTGTCTTCTGGCTCTGAAACCCTTCCTAAAGCTACCTCCAATCTACTTTTCCCAGGGATAAGTCTATGGAAAAGGCAAATTTTCTGCACTCAGATGGGAAATGCTTGATTTATAGAATGATTTAACTCCTGTCCCGGCCTGCCGGAGTTTTCCGAGTTTTAATTCCTCAGTGACACGGGAAGGGCCGGAGTGTGCCAGAACCAGTGGCCAGCCTTACTCCTGACCCTGCTTTTGACATTAATCATTCCCAGCTGCTTCAAAGAAAGATGGAAGAAATGCTCCACTTGATAAATTATGCAATTTTCCCACAGGAGAAGTTTTGTCCTAATGGGCTGTTGGTAGCTTGTTTGTGCTCTGCAGCATGAGAATTGATATCCCTTTTCAGACCAATCTAGCAGAGCTGTAGATGCTCCAAAACAGAGATAAATGCCATTTTCTTTCTCTCCCTCTCTCTTTTATTAAAAAAAAATATTTCTTTGCAATCTTTCTAACCTCTGAGCTTGCACAATCGCTCTTGGTGATGAGTTCCACGGCTTAATTAGGCATTGTAATCACACAGTTTAAATTGATGAGGTGCTCTGGTTGCCTTTGAACTGAGTTGGATGGGTTTGGGGTTTTTTCTAGACATGATGAAAACAGTGGAGAACGGGATTCCCAGCCTGCTCATTCATCATCTTGCGTCTTCTTCATGTCACCTCTTCTCCCTCTCTGCTCTGTGCGTCCCCCAAGGCAGGGAAAAGCCTTTCTTTACGTCCTGATCTAAACTCCCTTTGAAACATGGGAAGAAAAATCCACCTTTCTCCATGGATGAAGACAAACTGTTTTCTTCCAGCTTTATCCTTTGAAAGAGGGAGGAGAGAGAGGGAAAGGACATTTAGGCTTCATCATCCCATTTTATTTTGACTTCTGGGCTAAACCGAGTCAAAACAAGATGAAGCAAGATGCTGTGAAGTTAAAATAATGATTAAAAAAAAAAAAATCCCAATAGCTGATGACATAAAAAAGGAGACAGATTTCAAGCATCCACCTTAAAATTAATTCTATTTTTATAGAGATTTTAAATGTTTGGAGGAACAAATATCCTGTTGCTCAGGAAGCCCAGACTAAAAACACCAAATATTCCTATCGGGAGATAGGATGAATTATATTGTGGTTAAGAAAACTTATTGGGGCTCAGGGAATGTGGATTTATTCCCTGTCAGACTTACAAATACCCTCAGTAGCTCTGAACAAGCCACTGGGAAATAAATCTTAGCAGGGATTTAAACATCTCAGTCCTGAGCGCTTCATTACCCATTTTTGAGGTGTTTACTGCCTTCAGTGGGACTGAATTCCCAGAGAGAAGGGAATGTGGGCCAGGGAAAACATCCATATGGGAGCAGCAGATTTTGAGTCTAGCAGATTTTCTCATTCAACATCCCTCCTTCAACCCCTTCCTGAAAAAAGCTCGTCCTTCCAGTCTCCTCACAACACGACAGGCAGGGAAAAAGGGAGAGATTTGAGAGGCTGTGAGAGATTTTTTTAAGGGGGGAAGGGGTTGTGATACAAGAAACCTTGGGGGTCTCTTTGCTTTAGATTAATTGATTTTTAGTTTGTTTGCTCTTTGTTGACTTTTTTTTTCTGTGATTCCTGCAGGTAAATTCAATGATGATTTGGGGTGGAGGGGACTTTAAAGATCATCCAGTGCCACTCCCTGCCACGGGCAGGGACACCTTCCACTATCCCAGGGTGCTCCAAGCCCTGTCCAACCTGACCTGGGACACTGCCAGGGATCTGGGGGCAGCCACAGGGCAAACACAACTTCCAGCTAAAAAAAATGACAAATTGTTCTTTCCTCTCCAGCTGCAAGACTTTCCCTGCACTGATGCAGCTGTAAACTGGGTCCCACCTCTCCTCAGATGCTTTGCAGACCAGCGGGGAGGTTGTGCTCAGCTACAGGATGGACACAACATCAGCCTAGCAGCTCATGCTGCAGAAATGGCAGGTGGGCTCTAAATACTGCCACAGTTGTTTTTTTTGTGCTGATGGATTTTTCATACCAGAAAAACATCCTTGGGCACAAAGATGACCCATAAAGCTGGGCAGCAAAGGGAAATTGAAATGCTCTCCCACTGTGACGTGGCTCTTTCCTGCTCCCATGGAGGTTTGGCATGGCCAGGACCAGCTGCCACATCTGGGTGAGCGTCTCCTCCCTTATCCCACCTGCCAAGAGCAAACCAACGTTCAATTTTCAGGCAGCAGATCTCAGCTGGAGGTTGGGGATCGAGACCTGACTTGATGGTTGAGGCAGAACTTTGGAATCGGAATATTTCTGCCTAAAGATTGATGGAATGCTAGATCCAGCTCTGAGATCCCCAGCACCAGAAGGACGTGGAGCTGCTGGAGTGAGTCCAGAGGAGGCCACGGAGATGCTCCAAGGGCTGGAGCCCCTCTGCTCTGGAGCCAGGCTGGGACAGCTGGGGGTGCTCACCTGGAGAAGAGAAGGCTCCAGGGAGAGCTCAGAGCCCCTTACAGGGCCTAAAGGGGCTCCAGGGGAGCTGGAGAGGAACTGGGGATGGGGGATGGAGGGACAGGACACAGGGAATGGCTTCCCACTAGGAGAGCAGGGTTTGAGGGGATATTGGGAAGGAATTGTTCCCTGTGAAGATGGTGAGGCCCTGGCACCAGGTTCCCAGAGCAGCTGTGGCTACCCCTGGATCTCTGGAAGTGTCCAAGGCCAGGCTGGATGGGGCTTGGAGCCACCTGTGGTAGTAGGAGGTGTCCCTGCCCATGGCAGGGGGTGGAATGAGATGGTCTTTCAGGTCTCTTCCCACCCAGGCCACTCTGCCATTCCAGGATTCTCTCTCTCCAGACGTGTAATGCAAAGCAGAGCCGTGGGACAGGGCCCTGCCCTGGGCTGGGCGATGCCTCTTGCCAGCAGATGAGAGCTGGGGCTGCTCCCTCTCACTCAAGGGTCATTTAATTTGAAACTTGCTGCTCCGTCAGTGCCCCGAGCCACCGACCCCCTGGGAATGGTGAGACCCATCTGTTTCCTGAGCTCTGCACGTCCAGGCCATGCCAAGGGACTCGGCTGGGCCGGGCTCAGGAGGCTGTTTTGAATCTTGCCCCTTTTTCTTGTGGGATTGCGTCGGGGCAGAAGCGAATCCAGAGATGCTCTTTGATGCTGCTCTTGGATCCCGCGCTGCCACGGGCAGCGGGCAAAGTGACACCAAAATAAATCAAATATTTCTCAGGAATGGGGTGGGGACATCAGCAAAACCTCTGCCTTATGCAATTGCCGCCAGCATTACAGCAGATTTAAAGCAGCTGCTGTTGGCTTTCCCTCTTCCCTTTCATAAACCAGTTGTTTGTTTGCTCGGGGCTGGAGGAGAGGGGAGATGTGGGATGTGGGCAGCACAGAGATGGTTGAGTGAGGGGATGGTGCCCAAACAGATCAGAAAATGGATGGGCAGTGTGAAGCCTGGCCAAGCTGACATGGACAGGAGTGGTTTTGTCATCCCAGGTGAGGAGGGTGAGCTCGGGATGTCCATGGAAGGCCATAAATGGGGATTGGTAGGGTTGAGCCAAAAGAGATGTTCCTGGAAACACCAGCTGGAGAGGAAAAAAGGTGTTGTCATCAAGGCATCAGCTCCCAGCAGCTGAGGTGTAGGATGAAAGGGTTGAAAAAAAAAGGCCTTTGCTTCCTCAAGCAAAGAGGAGTCTGATTTTTCTTTTTTTTTTTTAAAGTAGCAAAAAGTGGAGTTATGAGATTTGGACAGAGGCTGGCTGGGGGTTCAGGGGATAGGACTGGCCCTAGGGTGGTGCTGGGGTGGTGACCACAGGTGACAGAGGGAACTGACCCCATTGAGGTTGGGGTTGGCTTTGCTGGGCCTGGCCTGGGGGGTAAAAAGCTCATTTAGAACCAAGGTGAAGGATGGGATGGTGCAAGAACCATGGGCTCCTCACATCAAGACATGGAGGGGCTAGAGAGTGTCCAGGGAAGGGAACAGAGCTGGAGGAGGGTCTGGAGCACCAGGAGCAGCTGAGGGAGCTGGGAAAGGGGCTGAGCCTGGAGAAAAGGAGGCTCAGGGGGGACCTTGTGGCTCTGCACAGCTCCCTGACAGGAGGGGACAGCCAGGGGGGGTCGGGCTCTGCTCCCAGGGAACAGGGACAGGAGGGGAGGGAACGGCCTCAGGCTGGGCCAGGGGAGGGTCAGGTGGGATATTGGGAAAATTTCTTCATTGAAAGAGCTCTCCAGCCCTGGCACAGCTCCCCAGGACAGTGCTGGAGTCCTCATCCCTGGAGGGATTTAGAAGCCATGTGGATGTGGCACTTGGGGACATGGGTCAGTGGTGGCCTTGGCAATGCTGGGAGAATGGTTGGACTGGGTGATCTCAGTGGGCTTTTCCACCCAAAATCATTCTGTGATTCCATGAGGATCCTGCAGCAGGGAGGGATGATGTGATGCACTTGTGTACAAAGAGGAGAGGGGCAAGAGAAGGGGTGAGGGAAGGAGGGAAGATAATGGAAGGGATGCAGGTGGCACAGGAAAATCTCCAAGTGAGCACTTGAGCCTCCTCTCTTCCCTGCAAGCAGGAAAGTTCCCCAATCTCAGACACAGCAAGGCTTTGTTTCCACTGCTTTGAGCAGCCTGCTGGAAACTCTGCAGGATGAGAGAAATCCCCATTCCCAAAGCACAGCAGTGCCTACACATGCAGAGCACCTGCCTGTGGGTTTGTCCTGTGGGAAAACCAGGATGCATTTCCCATCTCAGCCCAGAAAAACCACCTCTAACTCAGAGCACTGCAGGAACACGCCAGGCTGTAGCTTCAAAACTCAGGCATGCAGAGGAATGATTGGATATCTCTGACCCAGGCCTTTTCCCAATCCAATATATTCCCTTCAGCCACATATTGCTGCCTTTATTGAGCCCAAATGCTCACCAGCTTCTTTCTATTCAAATAATACCAAAAAGCATGCTCATCCAAGGGTCAGCATGGCTTAATATATAATCAGGATTTCAGCAAACCCCAGGAGCAATCAAGTCATCACTCTAGTAGAAACAGTCCAGCCAGATATTCACAAAGCAGCCTTTTCCATCATTCCAGGAAACAGTCCCTCAGCTGTCTCCAGCAATCCTATTGTGAATAGATGTCTTTTGCCACTTTCCCAGAACATCCATAAATGCAGGGGGTTTCAAATCTGGAGAGGACAGCGCTGTTAAACCAAGATTTAGAGTCTCAGTGGAGGCAAAGGAATTCCCTGCCATCCATCCCTCTCCCTTCAGCTGGGCTGGAATGAGCCCTGCCAATGATCCTCATGGCATGAGACAATGGAGATCTTTTGAGTTTCTTTTCATGGAACAGAATAGAATAGATAGAATCCTTTGGGTTAGAAAAGACTTGTAGGATCATGGATCATCCACTTCCTCAGCAATGCCAAGGCCACCTCTAACCCATGTCCCCAGGTGCCACATCCACCTATCTTCTCTACCCCTACAGGGACTGTGACTCAATGACTTCCCTCAACAGCCATTTCTGGGGCTGGACAACCTCTTCCATGAAGAAATTTCCCCTAATATCCAATCTAAACATCCCCTGGCACAACCTGAGGTCATTTCCTCTCATCCTGTCCCTGGTTCCCCGAAAGCAGAGCCCAGATCCCCTCCCAGCACCTCTAAGGGAATTGCAGACACATAACTGGTGCAGTTTAAGAGTTTCTTGTCTTGACAGGGATTCTCAAGAGTCCAATCCATGGTGAAGTTTGGAGGGTGGCAGTGAAAGACTTCAAAGGCTTTGACCATTTATTTCCTCTCCACTCCCTTCATGCCCAGCTGTCCCTTTGCAGGGAGTGGGCAAGGGACACATCCATGGAAAACACCTCCCAGCACATCACCTCTCCATTTTCTGAGGCTGTCTTATCTGCACCCATATTTTGTCTGGGTTTTTTCAGCACTTTGGGCTGGTAGCCCCATGTATGTGAGGTCTCTGGGTTTGCATATTGTTTCAAGCAACCGCCTCACTTCTGTGTTTCCAACCTCACCGTTCTCCTTCCTCTCTGGATGGTAAAAAAGCAGCAAACACCTGCAGGGCTGGCATTTTGCTTCAGTCTTTGAACACCTCCAGTGGGAAGGTGAAAAGGAGGAGGAGCTTGCTTTGCACACCGGGTTTCTCACCAGTCTGGGATTTATTTTCACAGGACAAAAGCTTTGTGGACAGAACTTGTGCCCTTTGAGTGTTGGATTTTCACCCATCTGCCTGAGACATCCCTTTTCTCACAACCACTGGGCTTGGTTTAGTTTTGCCCACTGAAGCAGTGCTCTGGTGCTGGGTGACAGCTTGGACTCGATGACCTCAAGAGTTCTTTTCCACCCTAAATGATTCCGTGACCCACCTCCTTGCAGGAGAGGCAGGAGAATAAGCATGGGGGAACCTTCTCACCTTCCCATTCTCCTCCTGAGCATGGAAGGCATCCTCACGCTGTGCCAGGGACTGGAAGCAGATGGAGACCCCCACACAGCTCTCAGCAGTTGTGCTGGTGGCACTCACTCCTTGCATCCCTGATGATTCCCTGGCCTTGGACAGGAGCTGCTCTTGTGTGCAGGGCTGTGCTTCTCCAAGTACTTTAAAAGTAGCTTGAAAAGGCCCAGATGGGGTGTGAGCTGAGCCCTTCCCTGCCCTGCCACATTTTCCCTGGTGTTTATTTAGTCAAAGACCAACATTTTTCATTTTCTGTTTTTCTCTATTCCTGCTGTATTGGCGCTGTGCTTGATGTTCTCTCTCTTGATGTTCTCTTTTCCCTTTGTTTGTTGTTTAGGATTAGGAACAGCAGCAGGCACATTTCCAATCCCTTTATCTGCCCTTCACCTGAAATAAAAGTTTTCCAGTCTCTGTGGTGAAAGAGCCATGTCATATTCCTAAAAACCTCTTCTTTCTCCTAAAGGAGACTCTCAACCAAAGAATTAGCTGAAGAAAAATTTATTAATATTCAGAATAGTAATTGTTTCTCATTTCTTTTTATCACGACTTTGCTCCTGCTTTAGTCCTGATTTTACAGCTGTCACTGTTGTAAGAATTTATGGAAAAAAAATGAGGCTGAGAACCCTTTATTGCATATCAGTAACAGCAAGAGCAACAAGTGCAACAAAAGGTAGAAAATCTTGTAAAAACGTACAATAAATTATATGCATCTGAGTTAATTACAAAAGGAATTAAAGGAATTTAAACATGCCTGTGCTTTTTTTATTATTATTTTTTGCCCCTCCAAGTGTGTAGGGTTGTTTTTTTCACCCAGATGAAGCTTTACATCCAGGGATGTAGGGAATATTTTGGCAGAGGCAAGTGACCTCTCCAGAGCTCTTAGGGGGTTGCATGACTTTGGCCATTGTTTTGTTCTCCTTTTATTCAGCATTTCTTTCCTTGACATCAGGGAAAGCTTTGGGTGAGGGAAACTGAAAAAGAAGGCTTTAATTCAAGCCAGAGAGGGGAGTAGCAGGCTGAGGGTTGTGCAAGAGGTGAGGCAGCTCCACCTGAGCATTAAAGGGCTCAGAAAAACCCACAAAGATGAAAGAGGATTTGAAACCAGAGCCTGGAGTGCTTTTTTTTGCCTTGCAATAATACCGTGAGAATTTTAAGGAGTTCTGATACAAATGAAAAATTGGACTTTCCACATTTTACTTGAACTATTCAATTATTAAAAATAAAAAGAGATGGACTAAAGCAATGCAGTTATTTATCCAGTTACTTATTTTCAGCAGCTATTCTTTAAAGACAGTGTCCACATCTAGAAAACATTTTTATTTTAAAATTTACCTTCCATATCCTTGAGGTAAATTTCTGGCTTGGTCAAACATTATTTGAACACATATAAACTCTTCCTCTGATCTTTTTGTTTATTTGTAGCACACCTAAGGGTGGGACTGAGTGTGAGTGAGAACCAAATCCAGGGTGCAGAGGTGGCAGCCTCGGCTTTTGGGTGACATTCTCTGTCACAGAGCCCACCACAGCCCCAGGGGACACCTGGTGCCACTTGCAGGTCCTTCTTGTGGTTGAAAAATCCAAATTAAACTGAGGAAGCCCTGTGGCCACAGAGGAAAGGATCTGAGGAGAGATCGACATCCAGCAGGGCTGGGGACAATGGGCAGGAGCCAAATGACATTGAAAGCACAAGAATTTTTTTCACAATGGTATTGAGCCATTATGAGACTGAAATGGGGGGGAAAAAAATAAGTGTTGATAATGATGAAGACAGAAAAATTCCCTAAATATTTCTGCTCTGGCGTTGGGAACAGCCAGATGATGGAATCCCAGCCTGGATGGTGAAGGGGGGCTGGGGCAGCAAACATTAATTCTTGACTCACAGAGCTCTAACTGCACCCAAGAGTTTTCAAAGAGCATCCTGAGGAGGTCTCTGGAACAGAAATGATTTTTTTTTTTCACTTGGTTTGGGTGGTTCTGAAGGGTGAGAGCTGGGCTAAAGTCATAACTGTGTTTTCCGAAAGGTAAATGGGATATCCTAGGAAAGTGTATGTCCCTTGGTCTGGCATAAATCCCAGGCTAAAAAAATACATAATCTCACACAGGACGCAATAAATTGAGGGAAAATAATTAATAGAGGAAGGAAATTAAAGGAGGGTAACAAAAGTAAGACAAAGTAGTAATGCTGTCAAGTGAATTTGGTACCTTATAAAAATAAGATTACGAAGCTTTCCAGAATTGTGACGGACTTGATCTTAAAGATCTTGTCCAAAAGTTACAGAATGTGGTGCTTTAAGTTAGTCCTGGGCTTAGTTTGAGTAGCAATGGTGAGCAAGGCATGTGGAAGACATTAAATAGCCCTCAAAGCTGCTAATTAATGGGATTCAAAGCGTAATTGTAAAGGCAGTAATTAAAGTAGTGACCATGTTCCCACTGGGGTAGGGCCAAAGGCATTTCCATGCTCTTTAACTTCTGAGTTAATGACCTGAAGACAACACACACTGGCTGCTGATAAAACCTTCCAGGTGACCCAGAGACCAGGGAAGTCACAAACGATCGAGGAAGGAATTGTGGAACGCAGGAAAATGTTGATTCACTCGCTGACACGCGATGAGGATGAAGCTGAACACGGCCAAGTATGAGGGAAGAGAGCAAAAATCCATGGGCAAGGGCTTTGGGAATTTGGGGGTGTGGTGGGAACCATCTGGATCTGGGCTCCCACCGCTGTTTGAGGACCAAAGGATGGATGTGAAGATGGTATGGGAACATGAAGTAGGGATGGAAGGACCTGTCTGGGTCCTGAAACCAACACTGGAAGGTGGTTTGAAGTTCAGGGAGACACAGCTTGTGGGAAGTGTTGGCAGCTGGAAAGGGCTGGAGGAGCCCTGGGATGATTTGTGGAAGGGAGAAATGCCTCATAGACACTTTGGTTTCTCGTGCTCTGAGCTCACAGCTCCTAGCTCAAAAGGCAGGACCACTCTGGGAATTCCTCTGGGAATTTTGCAAGTCGAAGGTGCAAAGGACAGTCAAATCCTACGCTGGTGAACAGTGGAGTGTGGAGCTCAGCCTGGCAGTGCCTGCTGGCCCCAGGACCAAGGACATGGACACAGGGCTGCCACACATCCTCCAGACATGTGTTCCCAGGGATGTTGAGGCTCCTGAATTTGCTGCTCGCAGACCCAGACCCAGCATGGCCATGTGAGGGAGCTGAGCCCATTACTGGAGCTCCTGGTGGGAGCTTTGGGATGGCAAACTGGGCTGCTCCGAGCCCAGGCTGCAATCTCTGTGATTAGGTCGGAAAAGACCTCCAAGATCATTGAATCCAACCTTTGATCCATCATCCCCTTGTCACCAGCCCAGAGCACTGAGTGCCATGTCCAGTCCTTCCTGGGACACCTCCAGGGATGGGGACATCAACACTATCCCCTGGAGAGCCCCTTCCAATGCATAACAACCCTTCCATGAGGAAACTCCTCTTGATGTCCCACCTGAAGCTCCCCTGGCACAGATGGAGGATGTTTCCTCTTGTCCTATCACTGTTCCCTGGGGGCAGAGCCTGAGTGCCCCCAGGTCCTGTCAGGGAGTTGTGGAGAGGAAATCCACATTGCACTTTACTGAGTTAATGCAGAGAGATCTTTATGTCTCCTTCTGGCAGCTACAGCTCACCTTCACCAGTGTCTCCCTCACACAGACCCTAAACTTCATCCTTTTTTTTATCAGTCCTACCCTGCTGACCTTTGCAGGTCACTCTGGTCCTCTGTGATGGAGGAGATCATCAAACAACTTGGGAAAAACTCCTTTTCAAACTCTCCACTCAGAGCCTGAGGGTAACTTTTGTCATCCCATTACTTTCTCCCATCTGATGTCCACCTTAGGTGGAATTGTAGCTCCAACATCTTAGTGGACAATTCCTTTGGGATTGGGAAAGGTCAGGTGCCTCTTGACAGAACTTTGGTGCATTATCTTGTTTTCCTTGTGCCTATAGCCTTGGCCCCGAGCTCTGTGGTCACCATGAAACCTTGTCCAAATCTTTACAAATAAGATCTGGAAGGCAACAGGAGTCCAACGTGAGCTTTAATACAAAAAAGGGAGCCTTTCCTGGCTTTATTATTTCCCTGATTTTCTTTTCCTTTAAAAAATAATTTTACTTCAGTTTACAAATGCCATTTTTCCTGAATGAAAATTAACCTTTTTGCCTGATTTGTGAGATAGGATCAGGAAATACACAAGCTGCCCACATGTTCTTTGCTACTTCCCTTAAATCAATAAAATGGTAATTGTTAAGGCTGGACAAGAGTATTAAATTAGGAAGACCTGAACTCCTGTGTGGAAGAGACCTTTTCACTTCACCCTATTAGCCTTTGTAAGGAGACTGAGAGCTTGTGTTTGTCCATGGCATCTCTTGCAGAAAGACATTTAGCTTTGGACTCCAGAAGTGAATCAAGAGAGAACTCCACTGCCCTCAGAGGATTTTACTTCCACTGTGAAAGAAATGAGACTTCACTTCCCATCCCACCTCATCTGGCTTCAGTTACTGTGGAGAGAACACCAAAGTGCCCCCTGTAATCCAGAACATCCCCCTTGCTCAAGTGAGGATGCCCTGTGCTGACATCTCTGCTGTGCTGGCTCTCGCCAAACCAATGGAAATGAATGGAAAATCAGAATCATGGGAAGGTTTGGGCTGGAAGAAGCCTTAAAGACATCTCATTCCACTCCCTGGTCGTGGGCAGGGACACCTGCCACTATCCCAGGTTGCTCCAAGCCCTGTCCAGCCTGGCCTTGGACACTTCCAGGGATCCAGGTGCAGCCACAGCTGCTCTGGGAAATCTATTCCAGGGACTCCCCACTCTCACAGGGAGAATTTCTTCCATATTTCTAATCTAAATTCCCTCTCTGTCAAATTGAACCCATTCCACTTGTCTTGTCACTCCAGTTCCTGACGAAGAGCCACTCTCTGGAGTCCCTTTAGTCCTTTCAGATCCTGGAATGTGCTGTGAGGTCTCCCCACAACCTTCTACTCTCCAGGCTGAATAGTCCCAGCTCTCTCAGCCCATCTCCACAGGAGAGGTGCCTCACTCCCTTTATCACCTTGATGTCTGGTAGCTCTGGCAGGAAACACCCCGGAGAAAAGAGGTGATTCCCTGCCCTCCCAGTAAGCAGGCTTGAGAAGAGCAGAGGCAATTTAAGTTGAAAGGAAACTGCTTTACTATGCTGTCCCTTCTAATTGGGACTCCCCTGCTGTCTGTAGGTGCATCTCCCCTTTCTGGCATTCAAGAAGAGCCCAGAACAAGTGGTTCTTCAACACCATCCCACAAAAACGTCCCTTTGTGCCTCCCCACCCCTTCATAAGCTGCTCCATGGCCCTCGGGAGCTCGGCCCTCTTCTGTGCAGGGCCAAGCTCTGCCCTGGAGACAGGACAATAATTTCTGTCCCATTGTAGTTGTAGGTCACAGTCTCTGCTGCCATTTCCACCCCACTGTCTCACGCTGTGCCCAGGAAACACAATCCCCATCCCCTGATCCTGAGGCCACCTCAGACGGAAAACGGGAAAATAGCAAATGCCATCAGGAATAACCCCGGGGCTGAGGAAACCTCCACTGCCTGGTAATTAGTCAGATCACCAGGGTGAGCTGAGTGTTGTTCCTGAATTTCTGTTCCCTGTACTCCCAGCTTTGTTTAACTGGGAGCTCCAGAGCTGCTGCTCCAGCTGCAGAGCAAGCCCAGGCTCCCTTGCAGGAGGGTTCCCTGTGCGAGGACACACGAGGTGATGATGCTGTCCTGTGCCGGTGGCATTCCCAAAATCTTCCACACCCAGGGCCATCCTGAACATGGATACAGGCTGGGCAATGACTGCAGGGAGGGCAAGTCACCAGGGCTTGTTGCTCCAGTTCAGATGGGGGATTTCAAACAACACCCAAGAGGCAGCAAAGCATTCACTGCCACGTTGATTGATTGTGTAAAGCAAAGAAAAACTTATTTCCCCTAAGAAAATGCTTTCAGTCCTCTGCCACGATGCACCTGAACGATCCTCGTATCACTGAGCAGGGAAATTCTATTCTCTTGAGGGCAGAGCCTCATCCAAAGCTCACCAAAAGCTGTGAGGGGCAGGAGATGTTAGACCTGGCTGTGCCAAACCGCTGAGCAGATCTTGGGATTGTTCCCTCCTTTCTCCTACCCCTGCCAGGACAACGCCTGCTTTTATTTGCTTATCAGATTGATAGATATGATTTCACAAGTCAATAGGAAAGATAAGATCATAGAGGGAGTCTTAATAAGAACCAAAAAGCAGTGGGGAGAAATGGAATGTGATTATTGTTCTCGAGGAGATTAATACAGCATCAAGCAGAAATGCTGCGGGTTCCTAAACCTTCTGTAACTCTTTTTGTGGTCACTGCTTTCTGGGACATCACAAACAAGCTCTTGCCATCAACACCTGAAGGATTTCCAGCTGACTCCTCAAACTTTTCTCATGTAGAGACTGCAGATTCAAATAGGTTTGACAAATTCTTCCTTATTCTTCTTTTTATTTTTTTTTCCCCTAGGGATGAAATGGTTTCTTTTAATAACATTTAATCAACCCACTGCAGGATAACATTCATACAGCACAGAGTGGGATTCAGGCACGCAGAGCTCGGAGCTGCAGAGTTGGGGTTGGAAGTTCCACCCCAGCAAGGGCCAGCTGTGGTGAGACAAGATGCATGTGACTTTTAGAAAAGTTTCCCCCATTTTTTTGCCTGCAAATCAACCGCATGAGCAATCTCTGGGATAAGATCCTTCACCTTTCCAGAGCCTTCTACATTACTGATATTTCCAACAGCCCCAGTGAATCTGGGGACAGAGTTAGCACAGGGCTGCTCCCACCAGCACTTACTGAGTGTTGTCTCTGTCTTCTCTAAAATGAAATTTCATATTATCTATGGAAATTTGGGTTTAGCCCTCATTGGGAAAAGGGGAAGATCTTAAAAGGTATTCAGTCAAAAAGAAACAGCTGAAATTGTTCAGTTTGGACTCTGCTGAAAGGGTCAGCAGCTGATGGCTGAAGTGACTTCTCTATCACAGAAAAAAATATAAATTTCTTGGCTGTGGAAAAAAAAGCAAGATTTTTTGTAGAATCATTGAATGTTCTGAGTTGGAAGGGACCCACAAGGCCTGGCCCTGCACAGGACAACCTCAAAAGCCCCACCATGAGAGGGTTACACCCTCCTGTGCATGTTGTCAGGAACAACTTTATTGTGACTTCCTCTCTGTAATTCTTTTTTTCCTATTGTAAGCAGCTTTGGAATGATATGCTTCAATCTAATAATGAAATTAGAAAAGGAGTTCTCCTCGTTAAAAGCTGCTGACGAATCTACACACAGCCTTATACAACATCCTCTGATCCTGCCAGGGAGGGGTGGTGTGAGGAGATGTCCCCACTGACACGTTCAGCCAGCAGCCTTCCATGAAAATGTTTATTTGGGTTCCTGGAACACAAACAAGTTGGTTTTGCTCTTGGGAGAAGGTGTGAGTTCCCATAAGGAGCTGAAAGCTGGGTGTCTTCACTCCCAGCCTCGACCGGGCTGAGAACTGGGACAAATGTTGTCAAAATCCCAGCAGAATGTGCTGAAAGGTGATGAAAGGAGGACTTTGGGAGTCACAGATGTTCCTCTGTCATTCCCTGCGTCTCCAAACCACATGGAGATTGTTTCCCTGCTCCAAAGTCAGGGCTTGTGTCTCCCATGCTCCTCACCAGTCTCAGCCTTGTTGCTTTTCCTTCCCTCCTGCTGTGTTTTTGCCAAGGATGGATATCCAGTTCCCTAAAAAAAAAAAACCACCTGCCTTGGCAAATCCACCTGCACAATCCCAGCTTTTCAGCACAAAAGTCATCGTGGTCCCTTGATATTGGTAAAGCTGGGTCTCAACAGTGACCTGGCTGTCCTATCAAGGGACAGACTGATCTGACATTGTGGGGACATAGTGAGCTGCTCTCCCAGACATTTCTGTGTTTCTTCCCAAATACTTTTCCTCAGCTCTCACCCAACTGGGCTCGCACTGGTGGAGCAACCAACCCACTGTGTGTCTGCTGGTTCAGACCCAGCCATGAATCCAGGTGGCTCTAAGTGGGACCAGCGTGAGGAAAAAGCCCTCAGGCCTGGTTTGATGTTTGATTCCACGTCCATCTGTTGTTGCTGCAGGCCACCCCAGCGTGCATTTCCATGGCAATCTGCCTTTTGAAATAATTCCCAGCAGAGTGAGGACGTTGCCAAACGCCAGTGTTGTGACCGAGCAGCGTCACTGCAGCTGGAGATCCTCTGGTGTTTTATGGGTTCAGAGAGAATGCACCGCACAAAACGCTGCAGATTTTCTAGGAAAACGCCTCTGCTGACAGTTCAGAAGAAAGAAATGTTTCCTGTGGTGCAGGGCACCCAGTGTATCCCAGTTTTCACGGCCCTAAGCAAGACCAGTTTGAGAGCACCATGCTCCTCTCTCACTTCCAGCCTTGGGCCCTTCTTGCCACCACAGCTGGTGAGGTGAAATGTCACCCTCAGGGTGTCTTGAGGGCCACACTGGGAGACCTAAGTGGGGCTGGCGGCTGCTGGATGGTCCCAGGATAGGCTGCACCCACACCTCGATACCAAACTGTATCATGATGGCACCACTTCCTCTAAAGCAATGACAGCAAGGTGGCTGCAAGTGTTCTCTGGGATTTGACCCGGCCTCAAATCCCTCCAGAGCCTGGCTGCTGGCTCAAAAGCCAAATTTCCCCAAGATGCCATGCACAGACCCACTGTTCCCATCCACGTCTTGCATCTCCTTACTGGATAAAGACAATTCAAGATAATATACAACCAAACTAGCAGAGAGGCTGCAGCTCACAACTCTGCCTTTAAAAATGTGTTTTACAACCCCACCATCCCTGATTTCCAGGAACTCATGAATAGAAAAGATATATTGTTCTTGGTAACTAAATAGTATCATTAAAACCATTATGAATCTTGCAAAAATCATTCCTGTCTACCTAATTTAATCATGGAACAATGACTATTATTAACTTGTCTTGTGCTGTTGCCATTTGAGATGATGGCCCTGCATGCACGGGGAGCTATTACAGGATCCAGGTTTTGTAAATGTGCATTGCTCTTAAGTGCTTGAGTGCCTCTCCTTCAGGGAGCTCCCGGGATTTATCCGTTCCAGGGCAGTGTAGTGAAGCTGAAGAGGGGAATGAGGAGTTCAGGGAACAACAAAAAGCTTAACTCCTGTCCTTATCACATGGATAAGAGTCTCATGGCTGAGTTCTCATCTCACAAGAGATCCATTGGAAGTTCTCCTTATGACTGACAATGACATTGCTCCTTGTGGCTTCCTGAAGGTCTATAAAAGGCTTGATGTCCTCAGTAATGTGGTCACTCCCAACTGTCTGTAAAGAATGTTGTGTTTTTGAAGCCTCCAAGGTTCAGCCAGTGTTGGCTCCACACCCTCAGGCTCTGTCTCACAAGTGCTGAGCTGCAGAGGAGAGAAAAGGAGCCCCTGTCTGTTCCCAGTCCTCACCTCAAAAATGTGGCACCTTCAGCAGGCTGCACGCCCTGAGCCTGTGACTGTTTGACCTCCCCCTCCACACAGCTTGATGGAATAGGCCTCATTTCCTTAGGAAACTGGCTTCCAGGGGAAAAAAATTAAAAATTCTCTGCCTGTTTCCCTCATTACCTGGTAATAAAAAATCAGTTGAATTATTTATCTGATCGCAGAACCGGGATAAACCAAACAAATCCATTGGAGGCCCCCAAATAAGAAGGATAATACATATAAAGTCTGCTGCGTTTTGGGATGAAATCTCTGCAAATATCAGCTTCAGCAGAATGCGTTCCATGTGCCCGCAGAGAGGGACTGGGGCTGTGGTTCCCCTCTGTCCTGCTGAAGGTGCTGAATGTGCCTTCTGGTCCCAGCAGAGCTGCTGAGATTCATGGTGGCATCATCAGAAAGTCTCTTGAAGGAAAGGTGCTCCTCTTCTCACACTGAAAACATTCCCATGAAGTTATTGGTCTTGCCACTGAAAGCTGCAAGACAGACCCGAAACAGGGGCTGAAAGTGAGACCAGCCAGAGGAAACCCCCCTTGATGGGTGACCTGATCTCTGATTTGAGCCCAACCACCCCACTGCAAATGAGCAGCACACCCCCAGCTGTCAAGGCCAGCGTGCTCCAGAGCTGAGCTCATTTCCATGCTGGGTGGAAACTATTTTCACAGTGGAATTCTTGCATTTCTTGTTAATTAGGGGTTGTTCTGCCAAGCCAAGGGCTCGAAGGATGTGCCCTCCCCGTGCCTGGACACAGATGCTCAGCCAGGGAGGTGCCAGTCGAGGGATCAGCTCCTGCAGGAATCAAAACTGGAATGACAAAAACTTTACACTGAGGAAAAAATGAAAAAAACCAAATAACTTTCCTTCTAGTGGAAGGCTCTGATATCTGCAACTGAGCAAAGTGAAGTGAGGTTAAAACACAGCTGTGGTAAAGACTTGCAACTGCAAGGAAGGTTTCTGAATATTTTTTTTCAGACCCAGGATAAGGAGCAGGTGATGGACATTTGCACCTGGTCACACATCCTTAGGTCCCATAACACAGAAGTATGAGATCCTGTGTCATTTAATGTCACCCAAATGGGTGTGTATTTTTTTCTTCCCCTCTCCTCAAAATGTGATATTAAAGTCTCTGACTGAGCTACAGAGTCTGTAATGATAATGCCCAGTTATTTTTAATATGATTCCTTGAAATTTCCCATTTTATTTTATTTATAGGAGACAAAGTAGGAAGAATATCAGGGCAAGAATTATTCTTGGGAATCATCAGCAGTGTGGGCCTTTATCAGACATCCTCATTACAACCCACAAGAGCATCCCTTGGGGATAACACTGAGAAAAAACAGGGAAATAAGAACTAAAAGCAAACCTAACCATATGTTTTAAGCTCTCCCTATTAGGGAGTCCCCAAACCACCTCACAGCCACAGCTCCCAGACCTTTTGGAGGCTGTTCACCTCAGTTATCATTCCCTGTGGCTTTTCTCAGCATCTCCAATCCGTGGGGGAAGAATTTCTGGCAAAAAGCTCATTTTCTGCCCAAGTGAACCCATTTTCCTCATCACCACCTGTGTAACCTCTCCCCACCCCAGTGCCCCGTCCCACCCCGCTCCAGGGGTGTTCCCAAACTCCAGGAGGATTTCAGGAACATCACCCCCAGAACACCAAACTGAACATCTCCAGCTGCTGTTTAGGGTAACACTGCCTAATCACTAAATAATTTAATATTAACCTCCTCAGGCTTGTCATTCCAGGGAGCTTCCCCTACCCCAAAGTGTAAACGATTTTTTGAGAAATGGCTGAGGGTAAAGGGGAGGGTGGGTGGAGAGCTTCTTTTCCTCCCCACCCTCATCAGAGGTCCTGACCTCTTTACTGTGTGCCCTCTTCTCCGGGGTGGAGAGGAGCTGTTTTTCCAGGATTTGTGGTGATGAATGGGGTGACCCCTCTGGGAGCCAGCAGAAAAGGAGGAGAAGGAGGAGGGCAGCATCCTCCACCCCCTGAGCCCTGGGAAGATGGAAAGTGAGTCAAAGGAGGTTCTGCCTCATGGAAATGGGCTCTCTGTCCGGCAAGGTTAAGTTCTGATTTTTGCCTTTGGCTGATTAATTTTGTCTTTTGCTGATGATTTTCGTCTCTCTGTGACTGTTTGAAGTGAGGGGAGAGAAGGGAGGTGATGCAAGTGAAGCTGAAAATGGTTGAGCAGCTCAGTTAAAGGCTTCTCTTTGGGTTTTATTAATTTATTTTGATTTTTGAAGACTAAAGGTTTTAAAAATCTGTTCCTGAGGAGTCCTGGTTGCCTTTTCTAAGTAAAAGCACCACTCAGGGGTGCTGACTGTGGAGACCTCACTGTAAAGGGAGGAGGGTGAATGAGCAAAGCTGTGGGATGGTGTGAAACAATGAAAGGGACAGAGGTGAGACACAAATTTATTCCCCTGGAACCCAGAGGTTGAGGTAGGGGGTGTGTATTTCTTGAAAGGTTTTCCACTATCAAGCTGCTGTTAAAAAAAACCAAAACCAAAACCAAAACCAAACCACCCTGTTGAGCATCCTGCAACCAACTTGTATTTTTAATTAATAAAACACCACTGGCAGAAAGGCTCCAGCACAGCTGGGGCAGGGGGAAAGCCAAGGTGGTGAAAGGTTGTGTCCCTTCCCACTGGAGCTGTGGCATCTCCAGCTGTGCTCCTTGGGAGGAAAGAAAGCTGCTGCCAGGAGCTTCTGGGAAGAAATTTCCGTGACATTCTTGGAAGGAATGGCCAAGAAAGCTCTTCAAGAAAGCCTGCTGTGGGAGCAGAGGTTTGTGGGCTGGGTGATGGATGAGCTGAAGGGAGCAAGATTTCCCTCCCCAGGAGAAGCCAAGGGTATGGATTCCATGGAATTCCTAATGAGAGCCTGGGCTGGAGAGGGATGAAATAAAGCAGGTGTGAAGGGACCTGTGAGCTCCTCATCACCAGGGATGAGGCCACCACCTGTGTGAAGCCTCATTGAGGGGCTTGGAGCAGCTTCCAGGAGATGGGGGAGATGAAGGAAGGATGGGGATGGGCCCTTGTGTGATGATTATTCCACTCACTTTGGCCTCTGGCTGAAGAGCCCCTTTGAATGAGTGCTGGTGGTGAAAAATGGGGAAATCTGTTGGTTTAGGAGTGTTTTCTCTTCTCTAGGTGCCGTTTCTCCTGCGCAGATCTTGATGGACCCGATTTCCTCTGAAGGGAAAGAATGAGGGATGTGGGAAACCACCAGGTGGCAACTTCAAAGTAGAAGAGGGTTGAATATCTGGTCCCTTTTTCAATCAATGTCTTCAGTCTGAGGTACAGGTTTAGATGAGTTCTATGGAAAAAATCTGGCAGGTCTAGGAAAATACCCCCACCTCCTGAGGCTGCTGATGTGGATTTCCTGTCTAAAACGAGGTGAGAGAACCTTTCTGGGAGAGGCTTAGGTGTGTTTTATCAAGCAGCAGGTATTGAGTTATTCCTGCGCCCACCTGCATGTATCTCTTGCTCTGGAGCTCAAATTTATTCTGTAAACCACCCACCCAAGACTCAGTTTTGTTTACTTTTTTGCTAAGTGGGGTTTATTGTGGCTTTTTATTTTTTTCCCCTCCCTCTTTCTGCTTAGGACTTTCCTCTTGAAAAGAGGCACCCAAACTCCTGCCCAGGGACCTTGACTTATCCCTGTCTCATCTGCTCTGGCTGGGGGAAAAGCTATAGGGGAGCAAAGTGCCTGTGTCCTGCACCTCTCTCTGCATGGCCTGNTTCCAACCTAGAAATTCTGTGAAATTCTGTGAAAATGTGGCCCTGAAATTGCCCACAGTTTGATCTTCAGAGCAATAATTGATTTGCTGAGCAGCTGTGAGCTGTGGAACTCACCCAGAATATTGAATGGTCTCCCTGTTGAGGGCCTTGTTCCCTCCCAATCTCCTTTGTCTGTCCCTATATTTTGGGAGGATGGAACTCAGGTGGGATCCCCAAGGGAGCAGAAAAGACAGTTTTCCCTTCCATTAGTGAGTTGTGATGGAGGAGCTCCCTTCAGGGAAGTTGTGGTTGGGAATCTTCTACTTCAGTGTGCCCAGCTGGTCTCTCTTTCCTGCAGAAGGCTCAGATAAAGGGTGGATTTCAACTCTGAGCTTCTCAGTTTCTGGTTTTGGTGGGTGACCATGGGTAGAGCTCCACTCTGCTGCAAAGGTTTTCCTTAAAAACAGATAAAAATCGACCTCTGGCCTAAAACAATGCCTTGATGGCAGAAGGCCTGTGCATCACCTGTTTTTCTTGGCCTCTGTCACCCACCCCCAAAAAGCCAAGCCCCAGATCTTCCCCTATTTAACCCCCTGGCCAATCCTAACTGTATTTAATGGCAGTAGGTGGCCCAAAGGCACTTGGGTTCCACCAAATCCAGATGATTCAGTCCCCTTACTTCTGTAAATAACATTTCTGGAGTAGTGGGAATCTTTAATCCCAAGCCCCATCAGCAAAGGGAAGGCAGGGAAGGAAGTGAAGCTGGAGTCTCAATGACTTCCCGGATTTCTAACCCAGGGAAAGATTTTTTTCCCTAGCAAAACCAAGGGTGGGTGTTGGAAACCTCCTTGTCTGTGTTTCCAAATGAGTGGGAATGGGATGAGCTTCAGGTTGGCCAAAGGCTTCTCCTGCTCTGGAAAGGGGACCGAACTCTTAATAGAGAGGACAGGAGGGAATCCCATCACATCAAAGCTGTGCCTGGGACTACTCTTATTTATTTCCTGGCCCTTGGACTGGTGTGAGGTACCTTGATGTTGGTTTGGGGGAAACTGGGACAGGGTGGGGTTTTTTAATAGGATAAGAGTGAGAAACACTTTTTAGCCTCTGGTCTGGGCTATCTGAGGCCTGTCGGGGTAAAAGTGGAGGGAGGTGTTCTCATGAGACCTCAAACTGTTGGTTCTTTGGAAAAACAAGCCACATCCTCCTGTTTGTTATTAAAAGTGAGCTCACAAATCTTCTTCATTCTTGTTTTATTTATTAAAGTGGGGAATTCCCAAGGAGAGAGCTGGCTTTCTGTGGAAAGAAGGTTGCAACCAGCACCAGAGTGGGAATTGGAGGGATTGGGAATGCTGGCTCAGCAGCTCCAGTGGTGTGTGGATTTCTTTTCAGTGAGCAGTCTCCAGCCACACACCTGGTGTGTAGACAAGATGGGAGTTGAGTGTGCTGTGGGAATTCTATGGTAGGACAGCTTGGAGATCCCTCCAGGTATCTCCCCCTAAGCCCTGGGAAGGGGCTGAGTCCTTCTCGTGCCCAGGGTTTTCTCATCTCCGTGTGGCTCTTCCTAAAAAGCTCTGTGCAGTTGGAACTCATGGATGGATGTTCCCAGAACAAAAACGCGAATTACATCAGCTGTTCCCATCACTGGAATTAAGGCCAAAGCCTCCAGATGTCAGGCATTGTTGGTTTTTGGTTTTGTTTTAATCTTTGTGTGACTATAGGAGCTCTTCCTTCATTTGCAGCTAATGAATAGAACAAAACACAGAAATCTGCACTGGGTTAGAAAGAAATGGATATGTTTTGAAAAATGTAATGACTGCTGGTGTGGGGGTGTGAGGGCTTGGGGCTGCATCCATCGAGGCAAGGGGTGGATTAATAACATGTGGGAGCAGACTAATCCAAAATAGGATGTTTCAGGTGGGATACCTGTAGCAGGCTTTCTCAGCATCTTAGCTGATGGTGCCTGGCCTCCTGTGGCCTCCAAAATGACAGCGGGAAGTGTCTGAGCCCCTCAGCCGAGGGCTGGTCAGGAGCCACTGTTCCAATTTAATTAAACATCTCAATTGCTTTAATTCAATTAGGCAATGAGCTTGATGGGATCAGCACAAGGAAGGTAGCAAAGAGGGATCTGATCTGTGGCCTCTGTCAGCAACCTCAGAAGGAAGTAGGGATGCAATCTGTGTGATGGCCAAGAGCATCTGAAGTATTTCCTGGGATGTCACATTTCATGGGAAATGCCTTTAATTAGGTCTGGGGATTTCCACACTTCCCTGCTAGACTGAGAGTGGGTTGCACTGCTGGATGCCAGTAAAGAACATCTCCTTGGTCAACTTAATAAGGAAAAAAGTTTAAAAAATTAAAAAAAAAAAAAATTACCTAGACAGACCTTCTGTACTCATAGCTGGTAATGAAAAGATCCCCAAAGCTTGCAGCTCAAGGATACCAGAACATTTTAAGGATCTTTTGGAGGAGAGGTGTTGACTGAAATCAGAGCCAGGTGAATAAGGAGGCTGAAGGCTCTGGACCTTTAATGTCCCTTTGGGGAATGCCCGTTGAGGACCAATTTCTGCTGATTTAACATGGTGCCGATCAAGTGCCAAACTGGCTTCAATTGCCTTCTTGGTTCTCTTGGAAAAGGGAGTCACAGAATCACAGAATGTGTAGGTTGGAAGGGACCTTTGAGATCATGGAGTCCAACCCAGCCCTAACACATCAACTAGATCATGGCACCAGATGCCACATCCAGTCTCCCCTTAA
>VWYO01013886.1:127288-142983 GCA_013400275.1 Rhadina sibilatrix | reverse complement strand
TTCATGATGCAAACCATGGAGACAACATCTCTTCAAACGCCCAACACCCAATTTATATTCTCTCAAGAAAATAAAATGCAAATATCCAGGTTTGCAACTGAGGAAGAGTTGAAAATTAAAATAAGTAGAAGAGTTGAAAATTAAACGTAGAGAAAAACCTGCCCTGGAAAACCACAGTCTTGGAATATCCTGGAAAGAGCATTCTGCTAGTGGCACAGGAGGACTGATATTTAACTAAAACAATTTTGTTTTGAAACTTTCTACTGGCTTACCTGGAATTATATGGCTCAGAAAAATTCTTGCTAAATCATAGACTGGCAAAAGCGTTTTGCTCTTAAAAGTGGTTACTTTTGGTGTATTCAGTCAGACTAGCATAGCATTTCAACTGGCAGGACAACTGCTGGAGGAGTCTGACTTTCTAGAAAATTTAGAGAAATCCTAAGTGGCTATTTCTTGCTAAAAACAGTGAAATTGTAAGAGGCAATTTCTTGCTAAAAACATGCACATGTATTGTTCACCCACAAACTGTCACATGAGCCACTAAATCTAACTGACTATACATCTTTGGTAGGACATTCTTTCAAATCCAGCATGGGCAAAATTTTTTTCAAACAAATGTCACAGACATGAAAAAAACCCAACAAACTTTGTTTTTCTGTTGGGCAGTTAAAAAAGGTGCCCCAACAAAACCAAAACAAACCAACCAAACAAAAAACCTCCAAACTTTGTAGCAAATTTCTAATATTTTTCATGTATGATCTTCAACCATCTAGTTAAATTTGGCTGGATTAGGTAAATGTACAATGTGATGCCTTTTAATCAGAGTGCAATAGAAAGAAAGTCTATTTTCTACTGTTGGCCCACATAAAATGACAGAAATGGCATTAGGATTTAATTTTGTTTGCTTAATATGAGCTGTATTAAATCAGCTAGATTGACCATTCCCTGCAAATGCCAAAGAATCCCAAAAGGCTACATCTGGGTTCTTAGCAGTCATACATATTGCCAAATGCAACTTTCCGTATGGTGAGAAGTGTAATTAATAATATTCCATGTTTCACTTATGTAGCACTGGTAGGGTTTGTCTCAGTTTGTGAGTAACAGACTAGAATTCAGCTCACTTCTCACATAATCATTCAAACTAATGTATTTAGTAAGAATTCACTGGCTTAGGCAGATATGGGTCAAGGGAACAGTCTGGAAGAGAGAATGGGCCATCACCCCTCTGGTGAGACCTGAGCTAGCTGGCACAATTTCTTTCCATGGCATCAAGTAGTTGTAGGAATTCAATGGACTGCAGATCCATGCTGTTGAAAGTAGCAGTGTTGTTTAGGGAAGAGGGGATGATGGTCTGGAGCACAGCTTAGGCCAAACAGTATTCCCAGAAGCAATCACTTCACAGACCAGCAATTATAGCTCTTTTTTTTAAAGTGCATTTTGTGGTTAAGCCACGAGATGGCAGGAAAACAAAATAAATACTGTTTTATGAGGCAGCTGCATTTGTAAGTTGCATCTAAAACCAAATAAATTCAAGAAGGGGGCAAATTTTCCTTATGAAAGTGTTGCTTAAGTCATGTAAAGTTTTAAAATATGTTAGCTATCCCTTTAATTAATGTTATCTAACTGTGATTTACACTAAACCATCTTTCTCTTATCTTCTGCTTTATGAATCTGGACAAATGCCTATTTTTTGCATATAGGCAGGAAGTAAAAAAGCTAGCCCTGCTTATTTCAGTTTTGGTTCCCAGTGTAATATGGTGTAACAAAATTAAAATCAGAATATAAGTCTCCTTGTATCTGGAAGGAGAACCGTGATTTCCCTGAATGGTGATTAATCCTTGATTTCTCTGTCTTAAGTAGTATAACCTCTCATTCTGCCTTTGCAAAAAAAGTCTACCTTCACATTATTCTCAAAGCAGACTCCAAAGCCAGGTAGAAGATTCAAGTGATGAGTTGATTTTTCTTGATTTGAAGAGTAAAAGGCACAATGCCTTAAAATCATCTCTGTGCTTTATCTGCCTGTGTCATCTGATATTAAAAAAGTACTGTAACTTTTTCTATGAAAGAATTTTAAATTACTGGATTCTGTTCCCCTTAAGCCATACTCCATCTGCGAAATTTTAAAGAGAGTGGCTTCTAAAATATCTTAGCTCCTTTTTCAAAAACAGTGGTCACAATGTCATTGTTGGTACTGCATAAGTAGCAATAATGCACAGTAGCAGTACATGGCAAGAGTGTCTGTAAGAGTGGTGTACATGGAGTCTTATGAGCAATTCTTAGTTGTTTGGATAGTCTTGTCCTGCAAACACTCTTAAATGTCCTTTGGTGCTGATTGCAAACCAGAGAATACATTGTCCACTATAATTAATAATGTTTAGGGGTTCTTAAATGTCTTCCTGACTATAGCAAGTGGAGTGTAGTAAAAGACCTATGTCCAGTGATAGACAGGGTTTTGACATTTTGCCTTATCTGGATTCCTGGATACACTTGTCTGTGGCCTCTCTACAGTCATCACGTCCTAGTGAACCAGGAAGCTGTTCACCAAAATGTCTTTATAAGTAGTACTGCTTGTCTCCAAAAAAGTTTTTGAATTTGTTATGGACAGGCTTCAATGACACTCTTAAGAACTTTCTGTAGTTTCATATGTTTGAACTTATTGCCTCTTTCCATCCCTAAGGTTGTCACTTTCTGTTTCTAACAGGGGCACCTTTTTTCTTCTGCAAGAGGCAGCCCTGGGGATGTGCCAATGACAGAGTGGGTCTCTGCTGAGCTGGTCAAGGAGGGCATCATTCTGCAATAGCTGTGCCTTGGCCAAGGGTCAAAAGCACAGATCATGGGCCAAGAGGCAGTGTACAGAGCTGACAGGAGAGGAGGAGTAGTTTGTGGCTTTGCCATGAAGTTAAACAGTTAGAGTTCATCTGTGCATACATAGCTGCCCTGCTAATGAAAGGAAGAAAGTATAACTGAAAAATTATCATGTCAGTTGGCATTCCACAAACTGTATGATCCTTGGTGCCGCAGGCTGCGGTGAGTTACAAGAAGCCGGCGGTGTCCCTCGGGCGTGGCGGGTGAATGACAGGTGGCCCCCCAAGGCAGCACAGGTGAGCACATGGCAAGCAGCTGGTGTGGGCAGCACGTGGAAGTCGACCAGCACAGGTGAGCATGTGTGGCCATGGTGCGGCGTGCAGGCAGGCATTGTGGGCACACGGTGCGTGGTGCACATGATGGAGTGGTGACACGCGGCTGCGGAAAAATCAAGAATGGGACATCACTCTATGATCAATATGATCAAAGTGAGCCATTTATTGCAATGTGACAGTAACTTTTATACAGTTTTCAACATGCTGCTTTGCAATTGGATATACCCTAAAAGCACGCATTAGCCTTTTAGCCAGATTGGTTGATGGCTTTTGCACATACAGCAGGTTTATGCAGTCCTTTTTTTGGCTTCTATCCGATTCTCACATTCTGAAGCTGTTAGCATCCTTTGTACTTCTTTGGACATGACTTCTGTCATCTTTTGTTCCTTCTTGTATGTGGCTTCACTGCCCTTGAATGGTTACAGGCCTTTTTCATCCAGATAGGCTGGATTGCTCACATGTCCCCATTTCTGGAGGAAACCATCCTCCACATGGGGCTGCACAGCAGCCCTGGCATGGCTCAGGCTCAGCATGCGGTGCCGCTCTCTTCTGGCAGGGTGGGGCGGCACGCGCAGCGGCTCTCTCCCACGTGGCCGACTCACGGCAGCTCAGTGCTGTCCTGGCATCACGGCTTCTCGGTTTTCCAAGGCACAGTCCTTCTGTTTGGGCTCCAGTTGCCCCATGCTGGGCACCAACTGTCACCAATGGGCTGGTGAGACCCAGCTAGCTCAAAACTCCAGTCCTGGTGCCTGGAGTATCACTCTTGGAATGCCAGCAGCCCAGGAGATGGTACAGAACAGGCTGTCTCTGTGGCAGTGGTCTTTATAGTGACAAGACTCGGAATGAGGAATTAGAGAAGGCTCTCTTAGATGTTTATTCTTCCAGATGGTCTAGGAGAGAGAGGGAAGGGTCCCATGCACTTAACATTTAAACCAAAGGGCAGAGGAGTGGGGTGGGTAGGTGATTGGCTCCAGGTTAACACAGGGCAGGGTCAGGAAAGAGGGACAAAGGGACCAGGGAGGGGAAAACCTGGGGTAAAACCCAAGATAAACCAGACACTGGGGGGTAACAGGAGCAAACCATGCTCATTTTTTAACAAAATCCCACCACCACAGAAACTCCTGGTTTCTACATACAACACACTTAATTGGGAGAACTACTGATCCCACATTTTCTGGTATTCAAATGTTCGTTTATGATATATTCATAGCTGTCCCTAAAGCAATTTTGATTCCTGGGAGACTCAGGCAGCAACCCTAGATCAGTGTTTTCATTTAAAGCAGTTGTTTCGTTGTCTTTTCTGTGATTTGTCCATGCTTGTACTGATATGAGGGAGTAATATCAGCATGGTGTGGCTGTTGGATATATATCTGTTCCAACTCATTATCTCAGTCATGGTGAGGATTGAAGTAATAAGTAACTTCTTTGTGTCAATCATAAAATCTGTCAAGTTTTCAAACTTCCCTTGAAAAGATACATTGCTCAGGTCACAGACAGAGAATGGCATTCAGGTTTAGGAAACCAGAACTTTTATTACATCAATGAGAAAACAAAAACAGAAAGTTGAGATTACAGATCTTTGAAAGGTGGATGTTGGATCAAAGTAAGGATTCTGTACTACATATTAAGATGCCATGATGTCGCACTTTGCCTGGGAGAACCTACAGCAATAATTACCTACAGCATTCTTTGTTTAGAAGGCTAATGTTTAGTGGGTTTTTAGAAATGTGCTGCACTGTAAACTTCTTGCTACCTATCCATTGGTTTCCAATTTTTGGGATTGTTGCAGTAGTACAGTCTGTTGTGATTTCTGAAACTACACTTTCAAAATTTTAGTTGCTGCTATATTTCCTTTTTTCTCCCTTCCCCCAAAGATGGACAAAATGTTTTATGGAGCTGGTTGCTGCAGACAAACAGTGAAGCTGAATTTACACCTAGTGGTCTTACACCTGTAGCAGAGCTGTGCCAGTCTCATTCTACCCACTCAAGCTGCTCACTACTTCAGCTGCTTTAGTTTTGAGGNAAAAAAAAACAAACAAAAAAAAAAAAAAAAAAAAAAAAAAAAAAAAAAAAAAAAAAAAAAAAAAAAAAAAAAAAAAGAGAGAGAGAGAGAGAGAGAGAGAGAGAGAGAGAGAGAGAGAGAGAAACAATGATAAGTAACTACCAGATCCACTTTTCCTGTGGGTTTTTCTTTTAATTATTTAGTTTACCATGCTGTCAAGCCCTTGGCAGCACTGTAGGCTTTTGTGCCATTTTCCAATAAATATGTACTGAAAACTCCCATGGCCACACATTTTGCTTTGATATTGTTCTGACATTAGATCTTGAAACCATGTTCCTGATACATTTGCTGCTATACTGTTTATGTTATTTTGTAAGTCAATTTGAATATGCAAAATTTGCTGACCCTTTTACTATTTTAAGTATACATTGTATAGGACTGTCATCATCAGCAAAATATTTTGTGTGAGTCACAGTCACTGTCAAGAACATGACCTTTTTTGACCTCTATGATTTCCAGGGTCAATGGAAATGCTTAAGCTTAGTATTTGCCTTTTGTACCATATAAGCTCTGAAATAACTCTGTTACATTCACTTCATAGAAATTATCTTGTAGCTGGATGTGGGCTTTTTCCATGATTTTTTTTCTGAGTGGTTGCAGAACATTATGGGACACAGTCCTCCTAGATGACATTTTTTTCTTAGAAAAGTACCCTCCTTATCATCCATACAAAATAGAAACTACTTAGAATACTTCCAGGGTAACAATTTGGAGCTTTTAAGATCTTAAAGTATGTCTGGCAACTTCTCAGTAGAGTAAGATACATTTATCTTGGATGTCTGAGGTATTTCCTTTTCCTGAAAATGGCATTCAGAGTTGCAAATAAGCTTTTTTTGATTAATGAACAGAACATGACATCATTGTTTTAACACACATTCTGTCTTAATCAGCTAACTATATGGACATAATAAATACCTCAGTTTTCTCAGCCAGTCTAGAACAGACTTGATATCTTGGATTACATCTTGTCCTGGTTATAAATGTAATATTGGGAGTATTAAATAAGTAAACTAACATAGGGCAGCATAGTTCTGGTTGAGGCTTGCAGTCACATACAGGAAACCTAAAGTATTTTTCACATGTGACAGTGGCAGAAAACTGAACCTGATTGCCTTAGAAGCCTTCTTTAGCCCTGTGACGACTTCTTTTCTTAGCTTTGGGGAGAACTAGTGGTTACAAATAAAACAGTTCTTCCTCTGTACCTTAGAGGCATGTATTTGTCTTTTCAGATGATTCTTATTACAATGTGCTCTAGGGTTTGATGTGCGAGAATAACAGTGTAGATATCTAAATTCAGAACGTAGCTTAAAACTCATTGCATGCCGTTGTTATCAGGATGTTTTTCAATATAGAAGGACTTCTTGAGGCAGCCTTAGATGAGACAAAGATGACTAGTAGAACATTTTTAGGAAAAAATTAATTTCCTGGACAAAGAACACCTTTGTCCTAGGATGGGATCCTGAAAGGTCACCAAAAAGAACAAACCACCCTTTTCTAGTGGCTAGGGCACTTTGCTAAGACATAGCAGAGAATTGATGAGAAAAGTATGCAAATTATCAGGTTTATGTAGAGGCAAAACAAGGTTAGAGTTCAAGGAAACCATGCCTGTAGCCAGCTATAAGCAGGAGGCTCATGATTTGAAGAGGGTAGTTCAGCTGATAAAATGTTGTAATTCTGTCAGGTAGTAACAAAGTCTGCACGACAGGGGTCAGAGAGGGACTGTGTGGTTTCAAATACCAGCAAAACTTTTAAGGGGCTTCAGTCACATCAACTGCCTGTGTGTACAGCAAGAAGGAACTTTACTAAAGTCCTGCTCAGAGTTCAAGGAGCTTTAATATGCTCTTTAAGGATGCTCTGCCACAAGATTTTATGCAATGCTCTGGAAATAAGAGGTTGAAATTGGGTCAAGAGAGCAATATTCTTCACAGCAGAGTATTTTAAATTGCAAGATGCAGAAGAAGGCCTGAGCAACCTCTTCTCTGTGTAAGTGGTTCGGGAAAATAAACTGTATGTTAATGTATGTTTTTCATAGAAAATTTCTCTGTTGTATTTCTATGCCAGAAAATTGTCAGATAGCCTAAGGAGAAGCAATTTACAATAGTTTGCTTCTCAATTAATTCTGATTAAAGCGGGAGGAAGTAGGTGGATTCATTGACACTCGATATACAATAAATGTGATGTGGATACATATATTCTCTTTTAATGATACACCTTGCCCAGTGACCCAGTATAATATAGCTTAGTGGCTTCATCTCGCTGTATCTGAGAATTTTAAAAGTTGTCTATAAAAATTTCTTAAATACAAGGCAGAGTTGTATTTATTTTAAATAAAATAGACTCATTTATTTTGTTTGGAAAATATTTATTATTTATTGTCATTTATTTTGGGGGTAACATTGGACATTTTTGCACCCAGTAGAGGCTGACAAAGTTTTTGAGTGGTGTTAAAGAGTTTAAGGTAATAACCAGTTTAAATTTTCTATGACTACAGCTGTGAAGTGATGGCAAAGATGTAAGATAGTAATAACTCTCATGGGTTTATTTCAAGTGAAAAGCAGCAAAACAATAACAATTCTTACAATCTAAAACAAACAAACAAAACAACTTTCCTAGGAAACAACACCAAAAGCTGTATTTGTTGAAATGTATAACTGGGCACTTAGTGTTGGAAAACTTTTACAATGTTATCTGTACCTGGAGAATATTAGCTTTTGTTATTTAGGTTAAAATTAATCAAGAGCATGCCAAAAGACTGAATTCTGTTTTCTGGAGAAACAGTTTGGAATTCTGGGAACTCTTACTAATGGATACAGAATTTACGTATTTCTTTATTTTAACAAAGTATCATAAGCACCGAAAACATTATAACTGTCCTGTATTACTTTTTTGATTTTCACACGTCTTCTCTCTGCATCTTCAGGATCGGGACAACCTCCGGTTCCTTCTTTCCCCTTCTGCTCTTCCCTTCATCCCATAGCTTGTCTGCATGGAAGATCTGTGTTTGCTCAAAGGATCGCAGCATGTGCCGAGTTGAGAGAGCCAGCATCAGGATCATCGCGCCTCAAGGCAGGGCAGCGGCGGGGCAGCGGCCAGGCAGCAGCAGCGGCGGACGGGCGGGCGGCAGCGGGACAGCAGCGAGCAGGACACCGGCGGGCAGCGGTAGCAGCGGCGGGGCAGCAGCGAGCTGAGGTAGTACTTAGGGCTCCAGGCTAGGGGCTGGGCGCTGCGGTGCAGTTCATAATTCCTTATATACAGCGTGGCCCCTCCCACAGTCCGATCGTCCGGAGGAATCATTGGGTCGTCTGGAGGAGTTCATCCTAGCGTCAGAGCCTCCCCCCGCCTAGAGGGGTGCTTGAAGGGGGTTGCTTGAGGAAGTCATCCTAGGGACAGAGACTCTCTGACCTCCTTCTCCTGCCGATCCACGGGTGCTCACTCTCTCTTGGCAAGTGGCACTGCCAAGGCATGTATGGCTTTTCTGGTGCTTTTAAATTTAACATTAGTAAACCAAATTTTAAAACAATAGTTCAGAAGGTGATCCACACAATTTGAGACATTTTCATTTTAACATTAATCTTCTCCCTGAAGTGGGGGAAGAACCTTTTCCTGATACTCCTGACACAACTCCAGGCCATTCCCTTGGATCCTGTTGATGCCTTTTTCTGAGCCACTGGGCATCACAGAGAAGAGATCAGTGCCTGCCCCTCCATTTCTCCTCAGGAGGAATCTGCAGACTGCAATGAGGTCTTCTATCAGTCTCCTTTTCAGTGGGCTGAGCAGACCAAGTGCCCTCATCCACTTCTCATATGGCTTCTTCTTGAAGTCCTTCGCCATCTTCACGGTCTCCCTTGGACACTCTGTGATAGCTCAATGTCATTGTTATACTGTGGTGTCCCAAACTGCTCCCAGTACTCGAGGTGAGACCACCCCAGCCCAGAGCAGAGCAGAACAATTTCCTCCCTTGCCTAGCTGGTGATGATGTACCTGATGTCCCCCATGACAGGGTTGCCCTCCTGGCTTCCAGTGCACTTGACTCAGATCTAACTTGCCACTGACCAGGACCATCAGGTCCCCTGTGGTGCTGCTCTCCAGCCCTTCATTCCCTGTTTCCAGCTACACTGTTTGGCAGCTGAATAAAACAGACATCTCAGGGAGGTGAACAGGGCAAGTAGCTCTGAGTTAGGTTCATGCTGACACCTTCTCCAGATATGCAAGACAGCTTTGGTTACATAATCTCAGCTGTATTTTGAGAACATGGCGCAGGTACCAGACACAAAGTGACTCAAAGGGATCCATGGATTCCATGGCCATGTCTGTGATGTTAAAATGCTCCCTTGCTCCCCCCACAGTGGAGCGCAGGGAGCCACTGGCTTATGGAAGGGCCTGGGAACACCTACCCCTGGCTGCTCCTAAGGAGGAACCAGATCATCAAAGCCCACCTCAACACAGCCAGAGGCACACCAGGAGCCCAAAGCCAGGTGAGAACTATACCCTGTCCAGGGTCTTCCCAGGACTGTCCCAGGGGACCCACCATCCCATGGCCCAGCTGTGACATCAATTATAATAAAAAGTCAAGGCTGAGCAGCTTTTGAACTGAGGCATTTTCTGCCTAGAGCCATAGGATGTGTTAGGGGAAGAGCATTTTAGGATTGCAGAGGAGGTATAATGGGCTGTTTAGGGAAAAACCAAAAATGGGAAAGGAAAAGAATTTAAATGACTTGAGGAGAAACAAGTGGAAGAAAACAGAGGGATAAGATGACAGAAAGGGCTGGTTGTTTTTAAATAAGTACACTTTCCTGCTTTTGCCATGTGCCCAATTAGCAGAGTCTTATCTTCTTATCGTATTAATTTCTAACTCTTTTTCTTCCCTGGGTGTAGGGAGGAGCTCTCTCTTGGGGGCCCAGAGAAGTCCCAGCTGCTGGACAGATGGCAGGGTCTGGGGCAAAGGCAGGTGCTGTGTCTGTGTGAGACCACAAAGTGGCTGTCTCAGTGTTTTCTCTGTCTGAGAGGTCCTGTACCTCAGATGCTCCTACATCCAGTGCCAGCAACTGGGGAGGTTGGGATTCAGGGACAGCTGCTGGGTCTACATCCTCACTGTCCTGCTCAGCCAGAGGAGGGAGCAGGATGATGCTGTTTGTGCTGTGTTTGTGTGAATGCTCTGTGTGCCTCTGCCCACCGTCCGGCAGGCTGTGATTACCTTGCACATGTCATACGCTTCTGTGCTCTGAGTTCTTGGTCATCTCTGAATTAGTTTTATGTATCATTTAAAGTGAGCTCAAGCCATGTCAAAGTAGAGAAATTTTGAATGTCTTAATTTCTGCAGAAAGTGTCTGGCAACATGACAGATGGCAGTTTAAGTTAGTTACAGAGAAATGGAAAGGGGTTTAGCATTTAAAGACACCCAACAAATTGAGTTTATTATCCTACATTATTTAGCCTTTCAAGAATGAAATTCACACTTCACACAGGCCAGTAGATTACATTTTATCTGTTAATTTTAACAGGAAATATCTGGGGTTGATAAGTGAATTTTAACTATCTTCTTTTTTTTTTTTTTTTTTTTTTTTTTTTTTTTTTTTTTTTTTTTTTTTTTTTTTTTTTTTTTTTTTTTTTTTTTTTTTTTTTTCCCTATACTGCCATTACCTTTTTCTCCAATTATTTATTTTGTCCTCATTTTATTTCTGGCATTTGTTCTGGGTTTTTTCTTTTGGCTTTAGGTTGACTGTGGTTTTTTTTCCTGGTGCTGCCTAATGCAAGAAAGATTACCATTACTTATTCACTTATCTCCCACAATACTTTTGAATTTCTGTGTTTTGGTGAGGTTTTTTTTTCAGGAAGTAGAAGTTACTGTTGGAGAAGATCCAGAATATTTGAGAGACTGATTTCAGCTCACAATTGAAAGTAATGAAAAAAAAGTAATATCAATATGGATCTTTTCCTTAGATCTAATCACATGTATAGAAACATGCTGAAGTTTAAGAATGATGTTTGCATTCTTTTTGAAATAGTCTAAGCAACCAGAACAGGAGACTGCAGATACAGAATGTTATTTCACCTCCTGTATAAATTCCTATTGTCTTCAGGAGAAAGTAAAATGAAGTAGATAACTCATGCCATAAAGGAATTGTGCCATTTATGGCATAATGTTCCTTAAATTGCTAGAACAGTATAGTCTGCTTCTGTAAAACATTTAAAATAGCACTTAAGACATCCATAATGATTTTCAGAATTTCATAACACACTACAAAGAACATAAGAATGTCTCTTGTAGTGACCAAGGGCAGCTACCTGTAGAAGAATGTACAAGTTAATCACAAATTAATATTCATACTTACACTCTCTCATCTTTTGATTATTTGCAGATAGATTTTTTTTCAGGAATTAATTAAATTAATGACTGCTTATGGATTTTTCTCCTATGAATTTGCCTACTCACTTTTCAGATCTGTGTAAAATAATACTATCCAAAAATCTGCCATATGCTGCAAGGAAAACCGCCTCCTTTTGCTTGTTTTCTATCTGCCTTCTGTTACTTTTATATGATGTCGTCCCCAGCTCTGGTGCTGGAACACAGTGATCAGTTAATCCCCATTCAATCTCTCTGTATACTTGGGGTTTATTGACATCTGTTACAGACCTCATTCAATTGTCTCTCTTTTTTTGTACTGAACACTCCTCACTTAAGAATCTTCACTGAAGAGTCTTCACATAAATATTTGCTGTGCGAAAGGAATGACACCTGGGCCATGTTCTGTGCTTTTCTCTTACCCTTTTGCAGTTCTGTGTCCTCTCAGTCAGACCTACATAAAATATGCCAGTGCTTCTGCATGGGCTAATGCTTTTAACTCTTGGGGATGAAAAGAAAAAGGCATTTATTTAGATTACATCTGCTAGATAAATGGATTGCATATCTTGCCACATGTTTCAGGTGTCTTAGCATTTGTACTTTAGGTGAAACCAGGATAACATCTGTGCATATTAGATCTTGCTAGACTTTGACTGCTGATTTACAGAGTGTGGGGTTTGCTTGTTGACCAGTTCTGTTCAGCCAGGAGCTGCTCAGAGACCCTTTTCAGAACCAGAGGTTCTCTGCCATTGGTTATTCATTGTGGAGGCCCACGAGCCTACCAGGGAGAGGTTGGTAGTCATGCCTTGGAAGGGTGTACTATAGGGTCCAGGACTACCCCACACCATAGGGTGAGGAAAAAGGCTTCCCCCATAATGCTTTACAGAACCATGCTAATATCTCCTAGGTTCTGTTATTCCATTGGCTTGTTCAGTTTATATAAGCTGTTCAACCCCTGTTTGCTATGTATGTATGTTCGCCGGGAAGTTCTCCTTTCCCTGTTTTCCCATTGGTTCCTACCCTTTGCCCCAGCTATGTACCACCCTGGGGCTCCCAGATCATTGGTGTCCGATGCTCTGCTCCACCGCCTCCTACTCCATACTTAAGCCTGGACCCTCCTTTTTTCTCATCTTTTGTCCCTGGACCCCCTTCAGCATGTGGCCTCAATAAACCCCGTCGGATCTCCATACAGAAGAGCCTTCCTGGCTCTCCTTTGTCAACTATCTGTGTGTGCATGTGCTCGGACTGTGTGAGTGCCCAAATGCCTTCCTCTGGAGACACTTTCAGAAAGGTAGCGGCAACTCACCACCTAGCCTCACCGCTACAACTCGAAGACAATGGTAAAGTTCCTCTTGAAATTATGCCCCAAAATATTTTAGTCATTTCTTTATTCTATAACTTGAAGAGAAAAGATGACAGATGGTGTTTTCTTTGCCTAACATGGAGGAGTTGTTTATGTTGGCATAGGGTAAATGATATTTCATTACTTGTCAATGATTTTATGTGGTTTTGAGTAAGAACAGAAAAAAACAGTGCTTGGTGAGTTTCACTGCTGTCCATTAAAATCTTCTTGCTTAGTCATACTGCAGCTATTTCAGTAAATTCCTGGGGAAGTTTTGGTCTACTTTTTTCCCCTCCTGCCCAAGATAATGACAACAGTAGCATTATGCTTGATGTTAAATATGATGTCCTAGTTTAACCCTGACTATTCATTTAGCATTTACTCTGAAGATTAAATAATTATATTGTGATGGGAGCTCTTGCTGTGGTCATGGAGAGTTTTGTCCATCACCTTGGACAATAGTGACACCAGTCTGAGTAATACTAAACTGGTGCATTCTTCATAACTCAAGACTAGGCATTCTTCTCTAAAAATATTTGTGATCCTCTCAGCTTCTTTATGGCATGCCATTTGTCAGTTCCAAAGCCTGGTGCAGCTTTTGAACTTCTACTTCCAAGTGTAAAATTTGCCATGCAGTTTGGTACATTTCTTCATGTTGTCAGCCCTCATTTAGAGATGGGGGAATTGCTGCTATAGCTATATGCTGCTATACCTTCCAGGTATCTTGGCCATTCACACAAATATACCCTGCAGTGCCTTAGTGGAAGAGGCAGCAATACTGCCTCTGGAGAAGGCGCCCAAGAATCCTTTGCAAGGGGCATGTCGGGAGACTGAATTGCAGTTACCATTATAAATTGATATGATAATAAAAGACAGTGGAAGGCAAAAAAGTGGAGAGGAAAGATGATGTGAGACCTTCAAGCAGTGAGTGTTCAATTCAGAGTAAAAACTCTCCCAGTATATTTTAATTCTTTGCAGTTAGTGCAGAGTATCAGTTTTCATTCTTAAACTTGCCAATGCATTAATGTTTCTACTAGGTATTTCTGTTTTAACACTGGTATTGCATCACTGACCTATAAATTTTCCTTATGAATCACTCTAAAAGCACATTCTTCCCCAATCAGTGACTACTTTCCCCTTTTGAAATTTTTGTTACTATTTCATACACAGATGGTCTGGAATTCAGTGTTTGGGAGTTTTTAAATGTTATTCTTTCAGGTTATTCAGGACATCTGTTCCTATCCTCTGGCTTAATTCTAGAAGACTGAACACTTTTTACCAAAAAATGCAGTTTTGTCAGAAGTGTGCATGCTCTACTACACCTCCCTCCACCTCATGTGGAAGGTCAGTCGGAAGATAACAAGTTACCCTTGTGGAGAAGGTATTTCAAAGACCCAAATGCAGTGGGCCTTCAGCTCTGCCTTGGAGACAGAGGAAACAGCTGTCTACTTTATCTGGTCTCTTAGAGGACCCTTCTGTTGTGGAGTTGCTGAAGGTCAAAGAGCAACAGCTGCCAATCACTTCTACAGCTGATGTGGAAGAGTCCCTGATACTCTCCACTAGGTGATTTATCACCTGGGGAAACAAGGAGGGATCAGCAGGACCTGTTCATCCTTTCTAAGTCCAGTATGGCCAGTATGAAGATTTGAGGAAGAATAGAGACTGGCAATAGGCTACTTCCTGAATGAAGTCACACCATCACTCAGTGCTGCTGTACTGGACATACTGGAACTTCAGTATGAATTGGAGTCAGAGACAGCCAGTGGTACCACAGTGGGTATCACTGAAGCATTTTTGTCAATCCTTTTGAAAGCAGAGTGCAGGCCACAGTTTGCTTTCACTAGTCTGTGCTGTGCTGGATTTGGGGCTCTGACCCTGACTCCCTTTTGATCACACATTAATGAGGAACGAATTTTGATGGAACCAGACAAGCACAGTGGTGATGGATTCAGAACTGCTTTCCACATGCAACAGTCCAACACCACACACCTTCTTTCCTGCCTGAAAGCTGTTTCTGACAGATGGAGACCAGGGTCTTAGTGAACTTAATGCACTTAGTGAACTCAATGGGCATTTATAGGCATGGTCCATAATTTAAGGGAATGTTATCTCTGTGTATATGTACCAAAAGAGAAGAAAGTGATGTGGTTTTGGGAAGTGGGACCTGGCATTATAAAAATTATATGGAGTAAGGGGTGCCTGCTGTCTTAGTTTCAGCTGGAGTAGAGAGAATTTCCTTCCTAGCAGCTGTTAGTGCTGTATTTTGGATTCAGTGTGGGAATAATACTGATAACACACTGATGTTTTTGTTGTTGCTGAGCAGTGCTTATCTTGAATCAAAAACTTCGCAGTGCCTCACGTTCTGCCAGTAATAAGCTATGGCAAGAAACTGGGAAGAAGCATTCGGACAGGTGACCCAGTGTGGCCAAAGGGGGAGTTTGCTGTCAGGGAACGATTGCTGCCTGGGCAGTCTGACAATCAGTCAGTGTCTGGTGACCAACTCTATTGTGCATCACTTGTCTCCCTTGTGTTTTAGTTCTCTTTCTCACCTCTGTCTTGGTTTGGAAAGACAGATATCTGCCAGAGAAAGCTGGAGTTTTACTTAGAATGGAGAATGTAAACCTTTCACCCTCACCAAATTATAATTTTGCAATTAAGGGCTTTCAGGCAAAGATTTGGGAATAGGAATAACAGTTCTTTACTAGGAATGTTAATAATATCAATGTAGTAGAAAACAAAACCAACCAACCAAACAAGCAAACAAACAAACAACAATTTTGGAGAACCTGACAGAGTCAGAGCTACAAC
>VWYO01013886.1:101122-120172 GCA_013400275.1 Rhadina sibilatrix | reverse complement strand
CTTGGCTGGGCAGAGAGCAAATGGAAAGATAAGAAATAATAAACAGTGCAAGCAACCTTGAAAAGAATCTGAAGACTCTGTTTTGTTCTTGCATCTGGCTTGAGGCCTCTCCGAGGGCAAAAGGCTCCCAACCACCCAAATCTCGGGAAACAAGCCAACCAGAGACCCTGTCATCCTTGGTCTGATCTTGAGCTAAGGAACCTTGCTCCAAGAGTTAATGAGATTAGGTGTTGCAGCCTATTGACATGGGATTCCAGATCCAACCTCATCTTTTATTTACAGTTCTGGGACATCTTACATGGGTGAATAAGCTTTTGAGTTCCATCATTACAATGAAATTCACCAGTATACAAAGGAGAATGACAATCTTCCATGTGTAGGACCCTGCCTTCTGCATCTGAGGCCTTGCTGTTCAAGTTCATTTGTCTCTTTTGCTTGGTGTTTGGCTTAACTAATATTTGTTGTTTGGCTCAGCAAGTGACAGCTACACACATCTGTCTGCTCCTGGGGCCAGTCAGAGGACATCCTGTCTAAATGCTCAGTGAAGATCTCAAAGCTGGGTGCAGATAGCGCCAGCCCTATCCACACTGACTATATGGAGTGTCCTTAGACAGCACAGGCTGGACATGTTGGATAGTGCAACAGGACAGTGAAGATGCCTCCACTGCTCCTGTAGTAAAGCTGCCAGAAGCTGATTGCTATTGCAAAACTTCCCTATTGCAAAACTTCTCTAACTTATATAAGAAGTTATAATACAAAGATTTTCAGCATTGGCCCCTTCGTGTCCTCTCCCTTCTATGGTGGCATTACACAAGAGAAGCCACAAACACTGGTTACAAAAAAGCAGTTTATTTGGGATAATTTTGCTTGGTTCAGAGGGTGCTCAGTACCAGTCAGTGCCATGGTGCTGTAACTATGCTGCAGAGACTGTGCTGCTATCAAACCTGGCTTGCTTTCTTTAACTTCCTCAGGTAAATCTGTGCTGCTCTTTGGGCTGCTCTTGTCCAATACAGAAAGTGCAAACGGTCCTGGGAGATCCCAGAATCTCCTCAACCCTGCTAAATTGTTTCTATCACTAGAACTTGGCTGCTCTCACTTTCTACTTGCTCTTTCTATGGAAATATTAGCCTGTTGCAGAGGAGCAATGTCTTATCCTTTAATTGACCCAGCAGCTGAGTACTTTCCAAGTCTGTATAGAGGTTAAAGGATTCCAAAGTGAAGCACAAGAGAACGGGTTTAGTCATCAAGGAACTGAAACACATGGATTTTCAGGTGCCTTTTGAAGTGACAGGTTCTCTTCTGAGGCTTTAGCACTTACACTTCCAATTTAGGCAGACTAAACTCACTGCAGTGTGTCTGCTTGCATAGTTCTTGTTATGTCCCTGTCAGACAAATTAGCTTTGTGGATTGCCCTTCATGATCTTACCACTGATTTGAAGGGAGTATGACCCCTTTGAATTGCCTTGTTTGTTAAAGGCTTTACAATGTCTGTTTTGGAGGTGACTTACAGATACTAAAGTCCTAGAGGCCTCATAGTTCTCAGAGAGAAGAATGTATGTAACTACAAATACTAAAATAAAATAAAACAAAAACAAGCCAACCCCCAAACAAATAAAACAAACAAACAAAAACCAACATCATCAACAACAACAACAAAACAGATTGCAAAATGCTAATTTATAGAAAATACAAAAATAGGACAGAAGTTTTCCTCCAACTTAAGCAATACTTCTGGGTTAAAACTGGGAATATTTCTTAGTCCTAATATCAGATAAGAAAGAAATCAGCCAGCATTTGGCCCAGTTTTATCAGTAGTAGTTACTGAATAATCAAACATTAACTTGTTAGTAGAGCAGAAATATTCTCTTCACCCTCCAGTGCATACTAAGCCAGATATTACTCAGATAACACATTTTACAATATTGTATTTTCATGAAAAGCAGATTTTTATTGTTTACCTGCAAACTGATGCTGCATTGTGTTTTTTTCCAAAAAATTTAAGATAATAAATTCTATTTCAGCACACCTTAATTCATACAGAACTGACCCTGAAATATTTTCTGTATTTATTTTAGCTGATCTTCTGTATTTTTCCTAAATAGGACTTCAGGCAGATTTTAAGATTTGAATAATGCCTCTCAGAAGCTGTATTTTCCTGCAGAGAGGGATGCTTTCACCCTTATTCACACTGTGTATCACAAGTAAGAATGTAGCCTTCAGCTATGGAAACAACCTGGAATGTTTAAAATGGTCTAAATTGGAAAAGTTTCTCGCAACCATAATATTTTGTATTTGCCTTCATAAACTCCATACAGTTGTTACAATACCAACAGAAATTGTCTGTTTAAACAAACACTTTTTAAAACAGATGAGTGACTAACATTATAAGTAAATTTCACCACCTTCTTGTCTACATTGGTGTATAAACATCTGACTTTCTGCAACGGTATAAAATATATTTTAATGATAGTAGAGAATGCTTTTCAACGGGTTAAGATTTCAGGTTAAGTAACAGGTTATCTTAACATATGGCCAGTAAGTGTCATAATTGCTTTTGCTTAACATGATTTATGTCTGGCTTAAACCGGAACACAGAAAGTTTGTACAACAGCCCTTTGAACTAAAAAGCCTGTTTACTAAAAGTAAAGTTTACTTTAGCCTTTTTACCAAAAATAAAACATTCAGTAAAAGTGGAGTCAGCAGGATGGGTAAGACTCAATTCTGCTCCTATTTTGTGTGTTGTTTGTTAGGCTGCCTGTACTGAGTGGAAAATTCATTGAACATTAACTATTTTCTGCCCTTCCTCCTCAATGCTAAATGTGGGCTGTGTGGCAGAGTGAGATGCTGCTTCTTATATTGTCTTTCCTGTACACATTAAATAAAGTGACTGTTTCTAGTGATGGTACTTCTGATAGTTTGTGTGTTTAATATGATTTTGTGGAGTTTAGTTTTGTTAACCTTGAGCTGTTGGAGCAAAAGTAGATAAAACAAGTTGCAGCAGTGAACTCTCTACAGAAAATGGTTAATTAACTTCTCTCACTTACAACATTATTATATTATTGTCTAATAGAAGCTGCATAATGTGCATGCAAGATATTTGCCCAGGTGTTCTGGGCATCTATAGCTTGTGCTCCAACCAGACAGTTTGATCTCCCACCCAGAAGAACAAAAGCATGAAAGATCACATCTGCAAAGACACTGAAAATGTGACAGACCTAGATGCACTTTTTGGATTACCAGTTGTTTGGGTAGATAACAAACTTTCAGGTAGCAACACTACTTTCCCCCCTTTTATTTTCTCTTTGACCTAAGGTGTGTTTACAAGGAAAGCAACCTGAAGCCAGTTTTTCCACAGATGGGAGACCTTTATCTGGCAAACACTTCAGCAGCAGAGCTGTACTACCTGACTTTCTGCAAGTGAAGAATCTGCAGTGGAACTGGTTATTTTAAATGGAAGATGTGAGCCAGTGCTTCACTGGACTGTGACCAGTACACTTGAAGCTTTACAAAACTAAGCCCCTGTTCTCTTTGGTTTGACATTTTGTCAAATTCAAAAATGTGTCAGCTGTGCAGCTGGTTTGTAGTACAATCAAGTTGCTCCATAAGAAGCAACCAACAGCTATCTTGTATATTCATAAGAGTTTGTCAAGGATTGATTGAGAACTTCATGTGGAAACATGCCTAAATTTCAAATGAGATGTTAAACAACAAAAAATTCCATGTGCTTTTGACCAGTTGTGGCCATCTTAAACATATTATGATTAGTTTGTTTTTAGAAATAGGGAAAAAAAGTATTTCTTTCTCATAGCAAAACTTACTTTCCTTTTTTTAAAATATATATGATTATGCTTATATATGCTTATATATATAACATCTGTGGTATTTTTAATTTGGGAAAATATGATCAGAACGCCCTGAAGTATTGGGTTTCTTTGCTAGAGAGTGCTTGGAGTGCAGCGACCTCTAAATCACATTGCACGACTCTGTAGGTAGAAATGTAGGTAGAAAACCTGAAAACAAATGAAACTTGAAATGAACCATGCATACTTGTTTTGGAACATCAAGAGAGCAAGGAGGGTTGTTAGTCCTCAAACGACATATTTTTGCAGTCATCCACTTTAATTCTCCCATCATAACTCAAGAATATTTGAAAAAAATCTAGGAAAAAACATCTCTCTGGCTAGGAAACCATGCTAGAAGTGACACAAAAAGCTGGAGCAATTCTTCCAACTCTATTATTCAAAATCTCTGACTTCTGCCTACCTTCCATTTCAGAACGTCAGTGAATACTGGTAGAGGAGGAGCTAAAACTTGCAGATAGATACTATACTCTTGAGGCTGGCAAATAAGATGTAACTTTTGGTATGTCTTCTGACATGCTTGCTATGCTGGATAACTTCCTACATAACTGCTGCCTTATTTGGAAAAGGCTTAAACTATTTCTTGGAAAGTGTTTGAAGGTCAGGCAGAGGTTTTTTTCCTGTGTTTTACAGTATTTATTATTACATAAGAAGGTTGTGTCCTACTTCTCATAGAGATATAGCTAAAGATTACTAATATGATGGAAACATACTTCCTGACACAATAGAAACCCTGCTGAAGACAGTGAAAGGCAGTACTACTTACATGTCCCTACACATCCATAATTACATTTAGGAAATAGGCACTCTAGAATTGTCTTTTAAATCTCCCAAATATTTATGCACTGCACAAATCTTGGAGCTCAAAATGAGGTCTCTGATAACAGAGCTTTGGAATCATACTACTCTGTTGCAGAGATCCTCAAGAGGTCTCTCCTTTTGAGACATCTCAGAGGTCCTCAAAAAGTGGCAGAAAATTATGGTAGCGGCTGTGAAAATACAGGCACAAGGAAGTAACAGGAGACTAAGGGTGGAAGCACAGATCACAACTAGCCAGCAGACACAACAAAGAATGAGAAATATCAGATGTAAAAATCCTGTATGTGGTAAAAACACAGGAGAAAACAGGGAAGTTTCAAGAATTATCATAACCCCTAGAAAGTCAGGAAGATAGAGAAATGGAAAAACAATGGGGAAAAAAAACAAAACAAAACCAACCAACCAAACAAACAAAAACCCCAAAAAACAAACAAACAAACAAAAAGAAGAGGAATTGCTCCACTCTTGTCTTCCTCCACTAAGGACACCATCGCTCTTTAATCATAGCATGTTTCCCTCAACCTGAGTAGATAAGAAGGGCTACTTTTTGTCTTGCTATTTAGCGTATTTTGCCTGTATGAATTGTCTCTACTGCCTCACTGTATAATGTAAATCTGGCCCCTACAGAGCCCTGTGATTGTGTGTATGTGTGTGTACACATGTGCATGTGCGTCTTTCCCATTCCAGCCTGCCCACACGACAAAGTGGTTGATGTGCAGCACTGAGCCAAATTTAAGCTGAGGCAAAAAACTCACTTGAATGAATGAGATTTTCAAACCTCCTCTGCACTCCCTTCCATAGCTTCTTTGATCTCTTACTTAAAAGCTCAGTCTGTCAAAACATGAACGCATGTATGCATTTATGCACATGAATAGTCCCGGCAAAGGAACAGGGTTCTGTCTACTCTCCCACTAGCATATTTGATGGAAGACAAACCTCTCCTTTTCTCTGCACTTCTATTCTTGCCTTACCTGACTACTGGGTTTGTTCCTTGCTGGCTGCTTTCTGTCCCATGCATTTGTACATTGCATGGAAGAGTGCAGTAACAACCCAGATAATTATAATTAATTGAATTGCAAGGGAAGTGTGTGACTTAAAGCGCAGTGGTCCTGCTGTACAGAAAAGGAAGAAAATAAGGAATAAAAACTTCTAGGGTAGGTATTGGTATTTCTTTTAATTTTTTTTTTTTTTTTTAAGGTTAGGGTTGTTCTGGTTTTGTTCAGCATAGACAGATTTCTGGGTGGAGGAGAAACTGTTTATACAACAGCGTCTGGATACTGTGCTGTTCTTAGGTTTTGGCAAAATGTCTCCAAATTATTTGAAAGGTTAGATTTAAGAAAAGTACTAACTAGAATATTTGAGTATTCCAGAAAAAAACCTAAAAACAAACAACAAAACCAAAACAAACCCTTTTGTTCACTCTATGGGTTTGAGAAGGTACTATGCACTTGTACACTAGCTGCTCTCCTACATCACTACAGTGCTGCAGAATTACAGTGGTGCAGTTCTTAGGCTGTCCTAATAATTTCACTTTATGTTTACCTATGGTAGAAGTTTAAAGCAGCCTTTGCCTTTCTCTGAACTCACACTGGAAAGGCAGTCGATAAGCTGCCTTTAGTTCGTGGGCAAAACCCCAGGTTGCCACATTAACTCCAAATTATGTCCCTGGCAGACTACAAACATGATCTTCAATCTAGTGGAAGAGTATCATCAGATATGTGCTTCTCAGCTGGAGATGGCTTCCCCCATACTCTCAAAATTGCCATTACTAACAGTGACGAAGGGGAGATGTGAGTAAGCATAAATATTAAGGCAATGTGTAGCACAGACACTCAAAAAACCAAAATATAATTACTTTGGTGGGAAATTTATTGCTTTTTGAAGTATACAGGCCAGGCCCTGTGAAGGACACAATTTGATAAATTGTTACACATGCCATATGTTATGACCTTGCTTCAGAAGCTCCCCAGAGGCAAGTTTTATGAGACAGACCATTGCAGGACTGGATGAATTTCCCTCTTTCCAGTTCATGAGTTCTCAGCAGACTCAAAATTATTTGCGGAAGAGGGTCAAATTTGGCAGTGGCCTTAGAATGAAAGCACTCCCACAAACACAACTAGGGAGCAAGAACCTATTTTGCAATAAATTACACTAGTTATAATTGGCCTTTGCCTTTGCCATCTTGCTGAACAAATGCACATTTAATCTGAGATAGCTTTAAACACCAGGCTAATTATATTCCTATGATAAGCAACATGCTGTAGTCAGAGAAAAGTTTGTTAGAAATTCAAGATAGATCTACTTCCTCCATACCTTGCTTACTTTCTCCCTCAAATGTCCCTCTTGCAGACTCTTTCTATCTTTACACCATTCTCTGTAAAAACACTGGCATTGAACAAAGCAAGGCAAATAATCTATTAATTGTAGAAATTTAAAGTAATAGTCATTTTGTCCTTTGCTGTAACTTGGGTGTAATTGCTGGGAAAATATGAAGTTGAGATATTCTAAACAGCTGTTGGCTACAACAGTGTAGGAAGTGATCTAGGCTGCAGTGAAAGAAACCAATCAGACATTCTTTCAGGTCTTGTCAGTTCAGATTTAATTCAAAGAATTGTACTAAACCCCAATATATTATTACTATCTATTACAAAGAAATACCATGTGGAATGTTTCTCTTATAACCTTATTTTTTATTCCAGACTGTTAGGATAAAATACCTTCAGGCTACTGGAGCATTCATGAAGATGAACCATATGAGAATTTAAAGAATTTGCTTCATAATTACACATTTCATTTTTTTAGCAATTTATTCACATTACAGCAGAAGCCAGTAACTTTAGTTTCATGTTAATGTGCAGGCAGTAAACCGGATCTGACGCCCTATCAGTTGAGTTCCCCATCTCTTAGAGTGCCCAGATGCAGAAGCATTTGATAGCTGTACAAAAGTAGGCTGATTAGAAGAAATTTTTTTCTGCTACATTAGGTCTTTCCTTTTATCTCTAATAGCAAAAGAGCTGAACTCAGGAAGTTTAAATTTAGAGACACTGTTTGATGGTGGTCCTCTCACCTGCATGAAAGCCACCACTATAAACCTTCCTAAATTCTTGGCTTCACCTCTGAAAATGAGTGTGTACAAAGCTTTCTTTAATGAAATTTAGTAACAGCTGTGTTCAAAAATGAGGAAAAATGCACAAAGTAATCTATGCACTTCAAAATTCACAAAATGGGGAAAGGCGAAGTAAATCACCTAAATTGCTGTCATGTAATATAGAAAGCACAAGTAATTCTTCATGTCAAATTTTCCTTTGAGGTAGTTTGCAAAATCTAGAACTCTTTATTTCTTTACTAATATAAAGAACATCTTTTATTTAATTTCATTATATAATTGTACATTTGAGTGTACTATTGACTGTCTATTTTTGACAGTCTATTGACTGTCTATTTTTGACAGATCCCATAAATTTACTATGGTATCAGTTCTTAGGATTAAGCAAGAGTGAGTCCCAGAAACAGTTTTTCACTTCTATATTCAGTACAATGCATAATTAATTTTTTGCCTTTTAAAGGTACATGAAGTTACATGAAAAGTACATGAAATTTTCTTTACATTTAAAATGAATTTTAAAGATACATGAAAGGTACATCCTCTTGATGATGATGATGTACTAGATGATGTACTAGAGTTAATGGGTAGATTACAGGTGTTACAGACACACTTCTGAGGGCAGACCTAATGCTAACATGAAATCAAAACTTGCTTTTGGACAGATAATTATCCTGGTGTTTATATGTGCCTTGACAAAACTTGAGGCAGCTTGGATGATACCAGCTGAGCCCAGAGAAACAACCCTTAGCTTTGTCATGTTGTGTGTTAGGAGCAGATTTGCAGATACAAATCTGCTCCTGTATATCTTCCTCAAGGGGAATGCTGTAATAAGCAGCTTGTTCAGCAGTTTATGTCTAGCCTTTGCTACCTGGTAGATTGCAGAAAGGTGAAGGTTATTTCCAATCGTCAAGTAGAGTAGACCTCTAGCTTCAACAGAAGCAATAGTTTTTCTGTGTCTGGATTTTCAGTGTCTGAAAGTTGGTCCAGTAGGGGTTTTGGCAGCTATGGGGACACCTAAGTTGTCCATGGAACCCCTCAGCAGCTTCACAGCAGAAAACTCTACACAGTGACCCATCCACTGGGGTCATAAACATCCACAGCCCATGCCCATGTCCCAGTTTGAGCTACTACTCATGAGGCAGAAATAATTAGAAATAAATTAAAATCTGGCTTTCTTTAGGCAACTATGTAAGCTGATGGGAGCAGAGTGGACTAGAGGGTACTTGGAGCAGGTAACCTTATTATGCTTAATCCAGCACCATGGCCCCATGCTTATCTCTCTTAGAAGCAGCACCTGGTGGTCCCAGCTGAAGGGTGAAGGTGCCTGCTTTTCTTGGCAGGCATGGATGATTTGAGAGGGAAAACTGGCTTATTATCTGAGTAGGTGTCTTAAAAGAAACCAGTCTCCTTGGTTTAAATTCATTGTTTTCTTAAAGCAGTGAGATAAAGTGAAATTTTAAAATAATAGCCAGGGGCTACAGTCTGAAACTGCTGCTTCTGCTGGAATTAGATTACATGCAGCCATGAAACCAGTAGTTTTAACACAGTCTCATCAGAGCGTCACAAGAAGGCAGTAAAGGTTCAGAGTTTTATATACTGTTCTGCTTACACCCATGGAAAGCAGTGCCCTTAAACATACATTAAATGTTTTAAGTGGGGTACAGAAAAAGAAAGGAAAAGATAAAAAATACTGGAAGTATAAAGTACTGAAGTTTTTGGTTTATTAACATGATTTTGCATTCCTGATTTAGGTGTTGGGAGACTGCTATTGCAACCAGCCTGTAAGACCAGGTTTGAGACAACAAAGAGTGAGAGGCAAGGGGGAGTGGACCTCAAAGGCAGCACCATGTGGAGGACAGGACATTTCCATCAGGTACAGAAGAACAGCACCAGCACACTTAGAACAGCTTTACATGTCTCCCCCCCTCACCAAGCTTGCCTGGAAATGTCTTTTAGGTCTTCAGCCTTCCTCAGCAGTATGAACTACCTGCATGGTTGTGAGGTTTTTTTGCAGCTTGGAAAAATTTGTGCAATTTTCTTTCTAAGATGTCCTGCAGCAGAGGCCAAGCTGTTAGGAAACCACTTTCAAACATTAAACCTAGTGCTTCCTACCAGGATTTAGGCTCTTTGCATCTGTCTTGGTTTGGAAAGACAGGTATCTGCCAGGGAAACCTGGAGTTTCCCTTAGAATGGGAAATGTAAACCCCTCACCCTTGCCAAATTATAATTTTGCAATTAAGGGCTTTCAGGCAAAGATTGGGGAATAGGAATAACAGCTCTCTACTAGGAATATTAACAATACAAATGCAGTAGAAAACAAAACCACCCAACCAAACCAGCAAACAAACAAACAACAATTTTGGAAAACCCTGACAGAGTCAGAGGGANGAGATAAAGAAGAACATCTCCCCAACTGCTTTCAGCAGATGAAATATAATACACATTTTTGGTTCCATAACCCAAGACAGCATCCTGCCCTGACTCTCATGGACCAAGAAACAAAAATCTTTCCTCTGCCCCTTTGCAGCTGCCTTTTTTTTTTGTTGCGCTTCCCTCATGTTAAATTAAACAGTCCTATTTCATGCAGTCTTTCCTTGCTAAGCACATTTTCTAGACTCCTGGCTACTCTCACTGCTCTCTCCTGGTCATCCTACAGCTTCTCCCCATCTCACAGGAAGTGCCTTGCCCAAAACCAGATACAGCTGTTCATCTGAGGTTTACTAAATGCTGACAGGAGTGGATTGAGTTCTGCATGAGCTCTGTAGGTTAATGCTTCTGTTTGTATAATCTGGTAGAGTGCTATCTTTTCTAGCAACAGCAGCAGATTAACTCCTCCTAGCTACAGATTCACTGTGACTCCCAGATAGTTTTCCATAGAAGTACTACCCAAACATTTGGCTGTCTAGGCAGTGGGTGATATAGCCTACTTCTTCAACAAGAAGAAAAAATATCACAAAAATTTGAAGTGTTCCTGGTTTTCACCACTGGCACTGACTTGTACTTTTACCTCAGTCTCTGCATTTCAGTTGGGTTTCTTCCTAGCTCAATATCCTACTTGCTGGGAACATTGATTTGGACAAAGATAAGAACTTAATTCACAACTATGTTTTTGTAAATGGCTGGGCACTTTTCTGGTATGGCTCTCCAGTTTTGCTCCCAGACAAATGTAAACCAGTCTTTGTTTGCCTAATTTATTTATTGAAATATCACATCAGCCAATATCAAAAACATAATGATAGACAAGATTTATCACTTCTATTGTTTATTCACAAGCCTTTAACGTCATTATAACCTTCCATAAAGAATTTTTTTGCTGACTGCTAAAAAAATGGTTTGTATAATATCATTAGTTTTCTTTCAAACTTTCAAACTTTTGGTATTTTGTCTTAAAACCTTTGTGATTAATTAATTTAATTGTCTAAGACCAACTTTACTTATCCTGCACAGATGAAAGTACAGGTACCCCATGATGTAGAGAAGGATATGGAAATTTCTGTTGCAAGGCATAGCTAATTCCTGGAGGAGGATGTGACTATCCAAATCATTTTAAGGAATATATTCCTAGACATGGGATAAAATAATGGCCAAATTCCATACCTTATGATCAGCAATGAGTCTGCACCTTAGGGCCTTAGCAAGCAACTCACCCAAGGTGAATTACAAACGTTTAGAAAAACTTGGTTACTTTAGTTAGTTTAATCTGAGTTGTGAATATCAACACTATTGTTATTAAAAGACTATTGTCTTGGGTTGCAATATGTAAACAAAAATGTGTATTCTATTTCCCATCTGTTGAAACTGGTTGGGGAGGTGTTTTCTTTTTCTCTTGTATAACCCATTCCTCATAACTCCAGGAGGGAGGGGGCAGGTGCCTTCTGCTATTGGGCCACCAGTTAAAATCAGGTGGAGCAATGTTCCTTATCTCTTCCATGACCCACCCTCCCTTCAGGAGGGTATCTTCTGTTAATGGGCCATTAAGGCTAACCCCATGACTGATAACATTACATCATCCCATTGTGAGATGCTCCACCCAGTGGAGGAAGCCCACTGTTCCTACCTAGATAAAAACTAAGAGTCAGAAACACCTGTTTTCCACTAGATTCCTAGAGGAAGACTGGACACATCTACACCACCATTGGACCCTTTTACAGGATCATCTTTACTCCAACAGAACCTCATCTGTTACTCTAGGAGGATTTATAAATGAGTACTGAAGTGTCCGCAATCAGTCTTTTAAGCCAGTGTAGTAACAGTGTTTAGAAAGGAATAATGACAACCACTGCATGTATCTTTCATACTTTCATACTTTCATGCATCAGACTACCATGCATTTAGTATTTCAAAGTGACTGTATTATCCCTGCAGCACTGCTGGGAAGGAAAAAGGTTTTATAGAGGAGTTGTGATGAAAATGGGTAAGGAAGAGAGGGTAGGTTACATACTTGGAGTGCCAAAAGTACACATAGAATCCATAGTTGATTTCTTTTGTTTTTCTTTTCCTATTGATGTTGTTGTTGGTAGTTTTATTGTTGTTATGGTTGATTTTTTTTTTTTTTTATCTGACACAGAGTGACTTGTAGTAGTTGGCATAAGAAATCAGTGAACATGACTAGTTTCCCAAATTTTTTTTAGTGTCACACTCTGGTCCTTGGGCTATTTTTAATGCACATTTTTAACTTTATCTCAGGGAGTTCTGCACCCTCTCACAATACAAAACATAATAATCAGTATTATTTCCTCTTAGACCTCTTAAAAGAGGCCAGGGACAACTTAAAGTTACCTTTTCAAAAGTAGCAGGTGTATCAGGAACTGTGCTTATAAGGTCTTAGAGTTAGCACCTCTTTTAAGGATTGCAGCTATACCTAGGGGAGCCTCCTGCTGCTCCAGGGCTCCCTGCAGCAGCAGCAGCTGCTGGGCATCCTCCTGGCTCTCCTGCATCCAGCAGCACAAGATGCACATATCACGCTGGCCCTGGAGAACATGGTTTTCTGGTGCAGCCATTAACCTTTCTCCCTTGGGGATTTCAGCTCTCATTTTACAACTGCTTGCTTTTATTAGAGTCAGTAAGTTTTGTGAGTGAGAATGCTATGTGGGTTGGTATCAAGCTGGGACACACACCTCATCCACTGTTAGATTTTCTCTCTCCTTTTTCTTATGACTGCTAGGAAATCAGCAGTAAATCAAGAAAATAGCACAGCACAGGACATCCATTACTGATCAGATTGGCAACATGAGGGATGTACTCCTGAAAATGCTGCGCTCCAAAACACTGATGTATGTATTTTTGTTTCCTGGTGGGGAAATAAATATTTTAGCAACTAGCAGAAGATAAGCAAGTCATGAGAAATGGATAAAATAGTTTCCCTGACCTACTGCTTTCTTTTTATTTGCTTTCTTTTCAGTAAAACCCACATATTCTGGAAACAGGAATGAAACAGAAAATCATTCAGTGGCACAGGCTTGGCATGGAAGTGGCTTAATTTGAGGAAATACTAGTTGAGACCTGCCAGCTCAAAGGTGAGTGGTGCAGTCCCAATTAGCCATGAATACATACCTCCAAAATACTGTAAGAAGCTAATTGCTGCCCAGAGCCAGTTCAGAAGCCACCACTCCCTCAGGCTCGAAGAACAGGCATCTACTCTGGCCTTGAGTTACTTTGACACACTGACATACCAAGGGCACAACATGTTAGTTTGTGCCCTCTAAGATGCCAAACTAACCAAGATCTGTTTCATAGTAAAGGAAATGGGGAGATGTGTCATTCACTTATCTGCCCACTCGCAGGGGGACAGTAACTATTCCTGTCCTACTCCTTTGCTCCTGCCTGTACTGTAAAAGCAACCTCCTCTGGCTTAGAAATAGGCAATATGAGGCCCCTAATCCGCTTTCCTCATCCCCACTGAATTTGCATAATCTGCAAGAGAACCAGGCCAAATCTGCTTATTTATAATCCAGCAAAACTTGGGCCTGTTGTCTCCATTGCTCTAGAGGGGGTTTCCTGAAATGAAGGAAAGTGTGATGTTCAGCCTAGTTCTGGCAGTTTGCTTTAAAAATATTTGTGCTAAAAATTATCTCTATAAAATGTAGCAATACTGTTATAAACTACTCAAAACCTGGGTGGGAATGAGTAAATAAAATTTAATTAGCATCCATTAAAATTACAGAGCAAAGAGGGGAAAATAGTGCTGGGAGCTTGATGGGACTCCTCCTGCCCACCAGAGGCTCAGCTCACAAAATGGTGTCTCCACCTTTTTTACCCTGAGATTGCATCAGCCTCATTAATATTCATAAATAGCCTTATATGTTCTTCTGTCTCCTCCCACAGTCTGTGGCTTTACCCAAATTGTATACTTGGTTCTCTCCAAGGTCTGTCAGTATTTCTGTGCCTTTCATTGCTGGAGCCCTTCTTGTACCTGATTGGTGGTGTTATGTCACCTTACCAGGTCTCTCAGCAGCAAGTGTTCCCCTACTCCCTGCTGCCTCTTACAAGGGGCAAATACACTCGCACATGTCAGCCAGAGCTGCCAGGCAGTAACCACAAAAGAGGAGGGGAGTATTGAAGGGAGAACAGAAAAGGCATTTAAAACTATACTGGAACAACAAAAGTATATGTCAAAAAACTGTTAACCCCACCACACTGAACAACTCCTCTTCATTTGCATGAGCCAATCACCACACCTTATTGATAACAAATATGATATAATTTAAATATTTATCTTGTTCTCAGATATACCTGCCACCCTGAGTATAGCTAGTTTTGTTCATTATAGAGTCTAAAGCTCTTATGTAGTTTAACAGTATTGAAATGAGATGTTTTGAAATTACCATCTCTGCCTATCCCTTATAGTTTGTTATTGCTGTGAAGCCTCTGAAGAACTATTTATCTTGGTTTTGTGTGATATTCCTAATATAACACATTACATAATGTTTTCTAGGGTTCAAGACTTTAAGGTTAACCAGAAAACATTATGTTCTTCTCCAAAGGGAAAAAAAAATAAAGGACACTGGTAATTATTCTCTCAGTCTTCAAAAATCCATTTCCTTAACAGCACTCTATCCTCTCAAAAGAGAGTTTATGCTTATGGGGATGGTTTACTGATGGTCTGTGTGGGAACAGGTTCAGTACTTTGATTCCAAGTACGTTTGATTCCAAGAAGCACATGGAAGCCCAGCTTCCTGAAGTGGGTCCACCTGTACCTCTGAAATAAACACAAAGTTGTATGGTTTTCAGAAGTAGGAACAAACATTGCCTTACCTTCCACTGGACAGAACATTACTCCACTATCCACAAACAAGATGTTTGTTCCACCACAATTTGTATTTTGAATTGCTGTTCGCTGTTCACATTTCTGATATGAGTGCTTACATGTACAGTAGGTGGGAGTGTAAAATACATGGGTATTGGCTTTGCAGCACAGGAATTAATGCAAGAAGAGAGAGTTTTTGTGCACCTTGTGCCTTCTTTATGGCTCAGCAGGACAAGACCTGTTCTTGATGCCAATCCCAGGTTGCCATTACCTTCCAAGCACATTAGAGTGATGCAAAGCCCATTAAAGCATCTGGAGAAATCTGAGTTTTCAGGAAATCTGTGTTCTGACCCCTTTCTGTGGCCTGTAATCCCTAAATTAGTACAAAATTATTCCCAATCTAAAAAATACCTTATAGCTGATTAAGTGTTGTTTAGGCAGGTCCTAAATCTTCCCAGCAGATGGTGAGCTCTGGTTTATGTCATTCCTCCACATCAGAGCAGTTCAGTCCATCAGGAGGGAACATCACAGCATAGTCACCTTGGTAATAAAGGAAACCCATTCACAATTAGAGTTGTGGGCTTAAAATGCATGGAGAGCTTCAATTTCTGATCAGTAGCAGCCAAGCACCCCTGGAAGGAGAGAAAACCTGAGGTTTGCCTTTCAGCATCCCAGAGTGGGTAGAAAGGCAGGGGTGGTGTGCATGGGCAAGGCCCACCTGAGGAAGATTTGCCCACCCCAAGCAGAATTATGTCCTTTTGCTCAAACTCTGCCTGTCCATAAGACAATGTCAGTGACACTGTCTGGGGTGTAAGAGCTGAGCTCTGCAGTTTCCCTAACCCAGCTGGAATGTCTGCCTCACAAGTGCATCAAAATTTTGGGGTCATCTGCGTGAACCTGATTTTGATTTTGTTTATTCAGCCAGGTAGTTCCAGGACAATAACTCAGCATTTACTGCTGCATGAGATCAGTTGGATGGTTTAGTTTTTCAAAATCCCTGGGTTTGGCATGTGATTTAGTCACACAGTGTCCTTGGGTTCTCCTTCTATTGAATTTAATGGAAATTAGTACAGATACCATTAACCATAGAAAAGGGTTTGATCAAGATACCTCTTTTCTATCACAGGGAGTCATTCCTTACCTTCCAGGTCTTTGGCCATCCTGCTTTCTGGGACTGGGGTAATCCATCCCACTCCTCTCATTTCTCTTCAGCAAGTTTCTCCCTAGCCTCTGGACATTTGTGCTGTGTTATCATGGATTGTCAAATGCACCTGTGGGCTGTAAGTAAGTTTCTTGACTCACAGCAGCTAGACTTGGGTTTTCTGCTGAAATGTGCTTCTTTGTGAGCCTTTGGGCAAACTAAAACAGAGCAGAGACCTCCAGAGAGCACTAGGGCTCTGGCAAAGGTGGAAGTGGCGTGCCCAATTTGCACCCCCTTGCCAGTTCCCATCTCCTCTCTTCTGGCTTCAGAGGTTCAGATCCTTCAGTAACAGGACAAGCAGCAGATGACACTTGGGGAACAATGCCTACTTTCTTCCCTCCGTTCTCATGTGTGATCTGACAATGCTGTGAGCTTTAACAGTTATAGCAAACTGCAAGTCTGCTAACTTGAAATTCCCCACTGAAAAGAGCTACCTCAAATTGCTCATATTGATGTATTTCAGAGTGAAAAGCATGAAATGAATTTCTTCTCCCTTTGTTGATCAAAGTAAACTTTTAAATGGTAGCAGTTTTGCACTATATGTAACAAATTCCTGCCATGGCTGGCTTTCCAGAATCTGACAGAAATGTTTCCTGCTGCTAACAGTTAAGTTAATGATAACTTACTGCTGTTTATTTACAAACACAGTGTTCAGACATCCTTTTTGGTACCCTCCCTCCCCTCTCTTGTGTGTGTGGGGTTTTGTTTGTTTGTTTGTTTGTTTTTTCTTGTTTTGGTTTTTTTTTTTAAGGGTGTTTTTTTGCCACATGCAGTCCTGTCCTCATACAACCTTCCTGTGAACAGCACTGTCAGTTTGGGTGGGCTACCAAGGAAACACTGAGAATTTGTCGGACTTGAAAAGAAAGCAAACAGACTGTGAATTTGTTAGAGGCTGCAGGTGGTTTTGATCAGCATAGCGAAGTCTGTGCCGGAAATATTACAGCTCCTGAGCCTCCCAGGGGACTTCAGCAGACAGAGCTGCTGACTCATGGGCAGAAACTCACCTCTGAGCAAGTGGCGGTTGTGGGGAAAAAGTGACCAAGCCAAAATGACTCACAGGGGAGTGAAGGCTCCACAGCAGGGCTGCCCTGGCATCCTGCTGACATACTTAGTTCCAGCAGCTGCCACTACAACCAGTGAGGAGAATGATTGTACAACTGGTGGGAAAGCAAATCTAGATGTAGCTATAAAACCCATGGCAGGCCTAGTTGAAAACAGAGCAGCCATTAGGGCTTGCTGTTCAGTAATTTTGTTGCAGAACGCTGGATGATCTGTGGTAAATTGTCAGGATTCAATAGGCAGAGATGACTGATTGATGATCAGAAGCCAATTTGTTGGGCTTAACATGGCATTTATATAGGATTTCTTAATACTACAATCATCCAATGACCTTAAACATATGCCTTATATGGTTCTTCTTATACTGATCTTCTTGCTTAACCAATAACATCACAGTTCACCATACATGGATATCCCTACCTTTTCTTTACCTGAGTTACTGTTTGCTGAACTCTGCGCTGGTCATCTGCTAACATGTTCTGCTCTTTTTGTCCTGTGTGTTTTATCTTATATCCTGTTTCCACAACCCGTATCTACATTGTTTGCCTTTCCCATAGTGGTTCCATCACTTGCAAAATGTCTTCATTATCAACAAGGTTGATCCTGCTCTCTGACTTCTTTTTCTCCCACTCCACAGTAAGTCTTGAATGGATGGGTACAGAGGGGAACACACAGTAAAATTTGCATCTGCGAAAAGCAGCTTTGGGGAAGATGCCATGTTAAATGGAGAAATTATACCACAAATATATTTCTGCACTCTTGTATTTGTTAGTGGGAGTCTGTTGAGATCAACTGGAGACTCGAGACTGCAAAAACCACTTGAGAATACAGGAAAAAAAATGCAGGAGAAACCTGCTCAGCCCTTTTATCTTGAGGATGTGTCTGAAAAATAGAAGTCCTAGGTGCTGTGGCTTTTTGGAACCTTCGGGATCTGTTTTAAGTTACACACAAAAAAAAATTTCCTAATAAAACTATTATCTGTCTGGACAGATTCATGGATTTAATTTTGGACACGTGCAATATGAATTTGAAACAGTGCTGTGCAAATAGGATACTCTTTCTTTCTATAAAACATCAGCTGTTGGGTCGCATCTCTTCCTCTGGAATCAGCAGCTGGAGAATATTAGATGAATCACAAGAATCTGGGAGCTCTGAAAAGCAGCACACACCAAGTGACATACAGGGTGAAAGATTTAAACCTACAACTTAAAACACCAAATCAGAGCCCTCAGAGGAGAAGCAGAGTTAAGCTGCTCTGAAATGCTACAAATTGACTGGTGGGGTCAAGCTAAGGTGCTCAGGCAGCATCAGAAATGGCAAGATAGAAACGAATACACAAAAAGCATGAGCATCCTTTTCTNCGATTTGCTGCCTTTCCCTTTCGCCGTTTTTTTTTTTTTTTTTTTTTTTCCCCAGGCAGTGCTGATTTTGCTGTTACTCTGCTTCCTGAGATAATTTACACCAGCCTACACAGCACTTTGTGCTTTGGCCATACCCTGGCAGACGGATGGTAGGACTGGATGCATTTATGAAATACTTCATATAGATAGGTTAGGCTGGGAAGGATTGTCAGTGTGCTAGTAGGATACCTGAAGATTCTAGGTTATGTTTTGTTTATGTAGCAGTTGAACTATAAATGCAAGATGTATTTTCTTCTTCTTCTTTGTCTCTTTCTCTCTCTTTTTTGGGGGTGGGGTTGTTTTTTGTTTGGTTTTTTTTTTTTTTTTCTTGGGTTTAAGTGGGAACATTTTTATTTTCC
>VWYO01013886.1:78952-101094 GCA_013400275.1 Rhadina sibilatrix | reverse complement strand
GGAGTATAAGCAGGCATCATTTGAATATCCAAATACTGGGTTTTTCTTCAGGGTAATGCAAACTACAGTGTGTCTGCTCTATTATACCATGTTCCCCTACTTAGTCCAGGACTGGGACACAGGCTCTAAGTCTGGTGGCCACTGTCTGAACATTGCCAAGCATGTCCATGAGCAGAAAAAGTTCCAGCGTCTCAAGATTCAAGCTGGGATAAGCCTGCACCCTGCCTCTGACACAGCTAGCCAAGAGTCTCTTGTCCTGCTATGTCTTCCAGAGGGGATGCCAGCCTGCCCCCTTTCCTGCAGCTCCTCACTCAAAAAATTTGGTGGGAAAAAACCCTCATTAACTACTCTCTCATAAAAGCAGAGTTTCTTCCTGCATGTTTTCAACAGGGCATTTCACAGGTCTGTGTCTATGAAGGAAAATAGCTGTTCCAAAGTGGTATGTGACATTTGTGTTTTCTCTCTGCAAACCTTGCACCTCTTGAGCTCTAGTTCAGACAGGCTCCAGAAAGGCTCCAACTCTGAATTTCTTATTTCTCTTTAATTGCTTGCTGTATTTCTCTCCATGTGTATTTCTTTTTATTTTTTCTCTCTTCTTCCTCCTGATCTTTCTTTTCTCTGCACTAGAATGTAAGTTGCCCATGTTTTCATGGCTGCAGCAGCAAAGCCCAAGTTCCTGCTTTTCTGCCTCTTACGTCACCAGAACACAATATGAACCTTAGTAAATAGGGATGTGAAGGGTCATAAAAAGTGGTCATATATCACATATATCATGGCCTCATGGATTCAGCCTGTAGTTAAGTGAGTGCGAAATCAAAGTCTTGTGTGAATAGTTCTGGAAGTGTGTGGGGCCACACTGTTTGCCAGGGAATTTTTTAGGAAGTTACAGAAAGACAGAAATTTCTGATTCTGGACTATCATTACTTCATTATAGGAAAGTCTGGCTTTGAGTTACTGGTGATGCAAATGATAACAGAGCCAACATGAACTGAAATGTCTCAGATGAGCATTGATACTCTCTCCCTTAGCCACTTTTTGAGCACATTCCTAGCCTTCCACCTTTGAGTCTTTTCCAAATAGTGAGATATAACCGCAATCTCTTTTATGACTCTGAGGTCTTGTTCTACCTCTATGAAAAGCAGCTTTTTGGCTCCACTTTGAACTAAACTAGACCATTTGTTTCAGTCAGTCGCCATCAGCCACGGTCTCTACCATCACTCACACCACTCCTGCTGCTTTTCCCTGGGCTCTTGCCACTGTGTACCCATGTTCTCTGAGCTGGAGAGCCCAAGGAGGATGTCTTACTCCAGCTGTATCCTTGCCTTTGCTGAGTGGTGCTAAACTATTATCTCACTTGGCATGCTGGTTATATTCATGTTCTTTTTTTCACTCACAAGAACATGATGCTGATGTGACAGATCTGGGCTCATTCCATTTCCTTTTTCTGTTTGAACTTCTTATGTAGAATATTGATTTTATTTTTTATCTCTTGTAATATGGTGGTACAGCTTTAATAGTAGAAATTTAATTGGAGTCTGGCACTAAACTACTATTGATTTAATTTTTTATGATTATTTTCTGTATGTTTTATATGTTTGCAGACAGAATTTAGCTAACTTCCAATGAATAAAAATATTAATATGAATCAGATTTTTTAATACATATTCTCAGGATGCTCTTGGTGGCATAAACTCTAAGGTGTAATAATTAATGTTTTCTGCACTTGGTAATTAATGATGCAGTTTTTTTAGTATTGGAGTTTAATTGATAACACATACCATTCTGTCCTATTCTTCATTTAAAATATGATGCTCAATAGTAACAACAGTTAGTTCCTAATTAGTGATTTTATCTGAGCAGCTTAAATTGTTTTATGAAAGCAAGTATTCATTACTGTTTCTATTTTTCAGAATTCAGCTTTGGGGTTTTATTTTTTGCTTGATTTGCTGAGGGACAAATATTGATTTGCCAGGTACTCCATTATATATTATAAAAAGGTTTGAAGTTGAAACCAGTGTTTCCTGAGTCAATTTATTTGACCATAATGCTTTCAAAATACATGTATTAAATCCTAGGGACATTCTTTAAAATGGCCACATGCTTTTTTTTTTTTTTTTTTTTTTTTTTTTTTTTTTTTTTAATGCATAATAATTATAACTTTTTTCCTTTTTTTTTAATCTTATGAAACTGACACTACATATGTGCCACAGCCACTGTTGCAGATGCAGAGTTGTATGCCATCTTGGCTTATTCTGAAAGCTTCTATTAATCACAGTGTATATTAAATAATCTTTGTCTCTACTATATCTATACTATAATGACACCAAAATATGTTCTAAAACTTAGCAATGTGTGTGTTACTTTTCCACCAATAAAAGTGGTTTTTAAGAGAGGACTGTATCAATACTGTTTTAAACCAAATTACCCACACAAGTGAAATTACCTTTTAATTCAGTTTACCAGAGGTGGAAAATGAAACATATTGTATTTGCCATGCACAGCCCCAGAGTGTCCTCCTGGGGCTACTAAAAATGGCACCAAGTGTCACATCTGACCCAGCCACTCAACAGTGTGGGAAGCCAAATATGTGACAGCCATTGCTCAGCAAGCTATCATTTCCCAGATGCAGGTCTGGCATTTAGGTTATCTTGATAGCTATTGTTTAGCAAGCAGCACTACATATTCCTGAAACAAACCTCAGGAATCAGGACAAGAACAGGTGAAAACAATCAGTAACAGGAACCCTGCCCTTATTGTAACAAGGAAACAGACACATCACAGCTACCCTTAGAGCTTGCATATTTATTGAACAAATCCTACTAAAATAGCTAAAATACATTGGGTACTTGCATTATTAAAGATCACATTGTTACAAAAGCCTGCATTTTCAGCAGTACACAATTGCAACTATACATAAATGCCACAACTGTTGAATATTACTTGTTGCTCTATATACAGCACAGCAGACATACCTATTCTATTGGAAAATGAAGTGTACAAGGAAAGAGATACAGAAGGTAGAGAAAGAAATCTAGAAGTGCATTGCATGCATTGGTATTTAACAGTCAGAAACTAAGACAGTTCAGAACAAGGCCTGCCCTGTAAAAGGAATAGCTAGAAGACAGAATTATATAAAAAATTAAGGTGGGCTTTCAGACTGTGTCTAACACAACAACACTCCATGAGTAGATGATACTGCTTAGTTTTGTGGTTTGTGTTATTTTGTATTTATAGTAGTTTGGGAGCAAGAACAAAAATGTAAAGTCCACATGTTGACAGTACTGTGGAAATGTATTCTTTCCCCTTTAGGACTTCTCTTCCCAGAAATTTGCTGTATTTTTCTTACTATATCCCCTAGTTTATGGATTTGAAGAGGACATTAAAACTTGTCCCTTCTTTAAAAAAGGCTTGTAAGAAAAAAAGACAAAAATCAAGAGATTTTGAGAAGTTGGTGGAAAATTATTGCTCATCTTTCTCCATAAGGTGGATAGGAGTCAGAAAGGAGATTTTACAAAAATTACAGTTTTGTGATTGCTCCCACTATAACTGCATGTTTGTGAGTGGACACTGATAGGGAATCAGTTCCTCATTTGTATACTATAAGTAGTTACTCACCTACAGCACTGAATAAGAAAGCCACACTGAAGACACAAGTAAACAAGTCAGTCCAGTCTAAAGAACAACATTCAGAAAAACAAAGTACCATCACCCTCTCAGAACATGGAAATAAAAAATAACTCCATCAGAGCTACCTTGCCAAGGAGCATATTTAAAGTCCAAAATAGCACCATTCATCAGTGTCTCAAATCCCGTGGCAGCATCACAATCACTTACCACAAGGAAACCATGAGTTTCATACTACTTCTATACATCAAAAGAGTACATGGATAAAATATAGAGATATACAGACAATCAATGAAAATAAACTACCAGGCTTGTTACATCTAAATGAAAAAAAAGGGGGGACTCTCAGCCTCTGCAAGAAGCAGTTTGGGTTGGTGGAAACAGAGAGAGTGGTTTACCAGTTGTGTGTGAGCTGTGGAGTTTGAGTAGTGAAAGTTGTTGCTGTGGTAGAACCAGGCCTGAGGGCCCACCTGTAATGTTTGTAAACATGGATTCACAGTGTGAAATTCGGAGAACTTTCGCTTGAATTAGAATGTTAAAAACTAGTTTTTATGGTACACGTTTGTCCACTGTTATTCTCTAAAGCAAGGCTCAGAGTCCCATAGTTTCTTCTTACACTTGATGATTTACACAGAAACAATTTCCAGTATATGACACCATGACCTTATCAAACCCATACACCATATGTAATACGAATGGAGAAATTATGTTTAAAAAGAGCAGAGGTAATTGATTTTGGTGAAATGTTGTCCATAACCACTTGCTGGAGCAAAGTGTGCCCCCTCCGCCTCACTTTTCTTGCGATTCACTTCCTTTGAGATGGGGAGATTTCCCTGTGGAGAGGAATTAAGTGATATTAGCTCTGCTTCTGTTTGGTGTGTTGCTCCCTTCTCTCATCTTAGTATTTCTATAGCTCCCTAGCTTTAGTTCATCTACTGAACATGACTGAGGCACCTCTATGTCACAGAGAACAAAGGGTTGCTTGAAAACCAGGCAGTTCTTGCAGCATCTGAGAAAAACATTTCACTTGGGCATGAATGAATGTGTCCTAGCAGCAAAAAATGCAACACATCCAACATAAAAGTGCTTTATTTATGAAAGATCATCTTAATATTAAAAGAACTTTTTCCAGGTTAGATCTCTCATTTTAAAAAAGCTTTACTGTTTAACCAACCAACACACACTAATTAGTCACTTCCCAATATTAATCCATCAAAAAAAGCACACTAAAAACACTGCATTGTTTTCTTCTTCTGAGTAGGTAAGGAAGTGGTGTGCCTTATAAGCCAGCTGCCTCAAATAGATCTTTGTTAACCATACGTATTAATTGTGCCTATTCAGCAAAGTTTTTATTAAATATATGTTTCATTTTAAGCCTCCGAATGAAGCCTAAAGGCTAAGAATGTGCCTAAAGTACTTTGGTGATGATATGTCACTATGGAATCTGAAACAAAAATGATTTGTTTAGCTAGTAACATATCTTAGGTTAAAGGGGAAAAAAATGTTTGTTTGTTTGTTTTAAGTGGTAAGATTTGTAAAGGTGTTTTATTGCTCATATTGTTTAGGATGTGTTTGTCACAGAAGTTGAGTGCCTCTCTTTGTTTAAGAAACTAGTTATTTTCTCCAAGTTCATTTTTTTCTGATGTGAGGGTGGTGAATTTCTGAATTAGGAATTAAATACATGGCAGTTTCCCAATGACCAATAAAGTGCAATTTTCAGCAATTTTCCTTTCTTGGCTCTTCAAACCCAGAATTTTTACTGGGATGTTCATACTTGCTACATTTACTTGTGCTGGGAATGAAGCCATCCCATGGCTCTCCCACTGTCTTTATTACAGTGGACACGATAAATTCTGCTTTTAGCTAGATGAACTCCCCATGGGATTCTGCACTGCACACAAGAGCAGTGTTCAGGCTGAGCACAGAGCAAAATCCCTTCCTAGAGATAGTTGGTGACATGTTCCTTTGGGGCATCAAGAAATAGAGGAAAAGAGCAGAATTTGGTCAGTACATATGCAGAAGGGTAAGGAGTTGTAATGTATATTTGCTAGAGCTGATATGGATATTTTGCAAGAATTTCAAAATGAGAAAATGACATTTAAATTTTAGTTACTGCACAAACATGTTTCCTCACAGTATTCTAGAAAATTCCATCCTCATGATAGTATTTTTACTTATTTTTGTTTTACTTCATTTGCTGCCTGTGTATCATTACAGGATATGAAGGGAAAACTAGAAACCTACACATGAAGACAGGCACACCACACAGACCAAAGGTCTGGGCAAATTTCCAAAAGCATTGTGTCGGGCAGTTCCTTTTCAGCTGTGAAAACAATCTCAGTCCTGAAATCCTGCCATAAAATCATGAGATATAAAGTCTCATGTGACCCTTATAGGTCTGAAAATAAACTGTCATTAAGAACTGAAGCCTTTTATATTTGTTGGTTTCATGAAAATAAAATTAAAAAAAAAGCCCCAACACTTTAATCTCAAATAGTAGTTTTTAAAAATCTATCAATTTTACTTTACTTTTTCAGAAGTTCAAGCGGTTCAGCATTGAGTAGATAAAAATGCTCAGCTGGAGGACTGAAAAATTTCTGCAGTTTTTTTTACCAATATATCCTAGTTATTTTTATAGTAAAAATGAAAAAAATCTGAAGATGCACAGTTTCTGTTAAAGATGATACTCTGCTGGAAGCTGGACTATGTGCAATTAATATTGAAGGTGTTTTTGAATGTCAATTGTGAAATAAAATTTGGAGCTAGTTCTAAAAACAGGCTGCTGTACCAGAACATGCAAATATTTTCTGAAGAATTACATAAAGGCTAGGGGAAAAAAACGGTATTTTAAAAGCAAGGATCCAGTAACTTTAAAGGGAAAAAGATTTATAATATGTTTTGTCTGGTTGAGAAACTGTTATCCCTTCTGAGAAACTTTTATTTTAAGCTATGTACAGCATAAACCCACAGCTATTCACAAATCCAATATAATGCAGCACTGTTGCTATGCTGCACATAGTGCACAACTTCATTCCTGTGCTTCAAGAGAAACTTTGTTTAAAGATGAATGACAACTTACTGAAAGCTTCTAATGTAACATTTTGAATAAAAATCATCTAGCTAACACACAGCTGTTTCATAAAATTAGCATATTCATTTGATATAAGTATGACCCTATAGAACACATTAATCATGTTCTGGCACTGCTACCAGCCTTCTCAGCTGAACTTTTGGAATACCATGAATGCTAAGAATGGTAGTACTGCAATAGTGTAAAGACTGGCAGGCTGGCACATGAGGCTGAGAATAGCCCACCTATAAACTTTAGAAGTTCCCTTGTAGATGAAAAAGTGTAGATGGAAGTATAGTGTTACCCATATGGAACAATAGCAGAGTTTTGTTAACAGGGAGTAGAAGCCTAGATAATAACTGAAATTTAATCATTTTCCATATGTTCTCTACTTTCCTGCTTGAGCCAGTAATTGAAAGGGAATATGAAAATAAAACATGTACATCCTGTGGTTCTGTGTAATCTGTTATCCTTCACTACAGAAATTTCATGTCCAGTTTCACATTTATTAAACCCTTATTAAACAAGTAATGGTAACAGAATCAATCTTAATAATGCTGTCTGATGAGCCACATCTTCTGCCTTTATATTGTGGCACTTCTTGTCAAACTCAGATAAAACTGCCATGCTTTGTATGCTTGTTACTCAGGTAAAACACATGCAAGATACTTAATAAAAGATAACCCACTTTCTCCTGCTGTATTATCATTGATTTTTTCATTTGCATTGCTAGGAAAGCATTGCCAAAATTAAGCTTTCAAAACTCAGATGTCAAGATTGTAAAATCACGAGACAGGCTTAAGAAATATGAGCCTTTGAAAATTAGTATGTTTTCCTTCTGGTGTGCAGCCAGCAAGAGACCATGTTTTCTGCAGTCCTGGAGGCTAAAAATATAAGATGAAAACTGAGATCTTCAGTTAACTGCATGATGCAAGGAGCTAAGGCTTTAAGGAAAACAGAGCCACATGGGACTTGTGATGAAATCATGAGAACTGGCTACTTTCTTGAAGCGGTTGTAAAACAAAATCCATAGAACTCAATTCAATTTTTAATTTTTTTTCTTTCTGAAAACTTTCATCTTAGCAAATTATTTATTATATGAAAGAAATTACATAAATCACTTTACCTTTGGAAATGCTCCATGCCCACAGCTGGTTGGAAAGATCTTCTGGCTTACCCAAATCATTGAACCTGGCTGATAAACCTGTAGTGACATAAATATATACCAGATCTTATTAACAAAGAGAGATTCATTAAATGCAGTGGTGTTCACGTGACAGACCACATCACTAAAACAAGTCTAATGTCTATTGTTAGTAAAGCTTGGCCCGGAGTGTTTAATATTTAGTACATATTTTTTGTACCTATGACAACATCTGTCCCTAGAGTGTTTCAACTATATTGTTTTACGTTTATCTGCATTCAACAGGCACTTTTCAAACAAAAATAATTAAAAGAGTATACAATGGATTTAATAAATTCTTTATAGAGGATATCTGTACTAATGAACTTGCTGAGGATATTGTGAGAAAATATGTCCACCCCCTTCTGCCATAGGTTACTGGCAAAGGGCTGTTTAATGAAGTTCATTATCTTTGCTGATGACTGCAAGTGACAAGAGCACCTTTATATCCTTTCACAATGAGTGGTGAACTAGAATGTATAACTTTGTAAGATCACTGAAACAATTATAATTCCATGTTAGCTCCCTGTATGTTCCACATTAAAGAAATTCCAACACGTTAAAAAATATACTATAAAGTAGCTGGCAGCAGGATTTAACAGTTAAGGTGCTGTCCTATTATGTCTACATAAAGATTTTTCTATTTAAAATGGGTAAGATGCAAAGCTGGGCCCTGAATACAGTGGAGGTTAAACTGCATAAATACCAAGATAATGCCTCTCAGCTTCAAGATGAAGATCAGAACATCTCTTCATTTCAGTCTCAGAAACACCAAACTGGTCAGGTACAAGTTACATACAATGCTGAAATTCTTAAATTTATTTTCCTGCTCTGTCTTTCTCCTGGACTGTTGGTATTTGGTGAATTGAACTCTTTCTGCATGATGCTGGGATGTCAAACTGTCAGTGTTTTGAGCTAATCAGTATAAATTACACCATTCAGATTTGTTTGCACTTTGGGAATCAAAACTTTCATTATCAGTTAAGTAAATGCTGGGCCAGTTTTACTCACTCACTTGCTCCTGTGCAAGAATATTGAAACATGAGAAAAGTTTTAATTTCTGTGGATGTGCATGTTGACTATGAGCTGTCACTGACTAGTTCTATCCTGGGGAAATTACTGGAAGATTATTTAAAACCTCTTCCCAATAGAAAATACTGAATTCTTCTACAATGCAAGACACAAAGAGAAATTTAAGATGCAGAGCTCAAGGCAGTGCCTGGTATGTACGTTGCCCCATGCTTTTCCACAGTACAAACCCCAGGGCTTTCTATGGATTAAAGCAGCAGATTTTTTTTCATATTGGAGGTCTCAGACAAGCCAGTTCAGCTCTCTGGGTGTGTTTGACATAAAATAACCAATGTGTAAGACAGTGCATTTTGTGATTTCAGTTAATATTCACTCTGAATATTTAAAACACTTGAATGAAAGATACCAAGTAATCTCTAAGGTCTTCTGTTGGTGTTTATAATCACTGGTTATCCTTTCTGAAATTATGTCTTAATTTTCTTGTGTAGTCATACTTTCTGTGTGAAAAATCATGGTAGGAAATGGCAACAGTTCAGCTCTACCACAGGACATGCAGCTCACACTAGCAAAATATACAAAATGTATATGGGAGGATCACATAAGCATCAGAATACAGAATTAGTCATAATCATGAATACAAACTTCTATATTTTCCATGGAATTTGAGATGTATTTAGGTTAGACCATAGGCCAATAGGCCATGTTATCCCTATTAAGAACCTAATAGGAATAAAATAAGCATTTGAAGTTAGCTGAAAAAGAAAGGAATCCTCAAGTTAAATTCATAAAAACTTGGAGGAATTGCAGTTTGAGGGTGGATTTCGGGAATGAGACAGGAGGAAAAAGGTATAAATTGTAAGATAAGCTCACAACTATGCTCCAGGGTTAAAAAAACAAATGCCAAAACCTACCACAACTTGCAAAATATTCCACATAATCCCCAAACCATCTTTCACAGTAATTCTCTGGGAAAAAAAAAAAAAAAAATAGTAATATCCTCTTTTTTCCTTCAAAAACAAATACTGTGGCCCATTATGGTGTATAATAATCACGTGGACCTATTTCACATGAAGTGATTGTTCTGCTATGACTGTACCAGCATCCTGAATGGACAAAGGACTTTAGGGAGCAATGGCTGGAGAATCATGGCTTAGAATCTTGCCAAGTGGAGGAAGATTCAGGGATGGGGAAAAAAAGATGCCAGTGTAGAGAAGTTCACTTAAGATTTACTGTAATTCACTAGAAAGAGGGAGAAAAAAAAAAAAAAAGATAAAAACCAAACCATTACATCTTGCTGTGCTTTATAAATGCAGAAACCACTTAGAAGCTCAAATATACCAATAATTAGGGTATTAGAAAAACATATACAACATTAGTTCAGTTAGAGCAGCTCAAAATTACTGATATAAATGTTGCAAGATAAGCTACGAGAGAGAGGAAAGCAATGCTCCATTACAGAGTAGGATGTAAGGGTTACAACATTCCAGCTGTTAGCATGAAGCAAACACTTCCAAATAAATGCTTCCGTTGATACACACCAAATTTTCCTTTCTTAGTACTTCCTGTGTGGCTGTTATGCAAGTGCAAGCTTGGCTTAAATAACCAAAGTATCAGGATTCAGAATGGAATTACTGAGCTTAGGGTGGATTGAAAACGACAGTTACTTCAAGTCTGCATAATGCTGACTCACATTGATAGCCTCAGGGTTTGATCCTCATTAGCCAGACAGTTTAGCCAGGAAGCTTCATCCACGAACTATCAGATCTGGGAAGAGCTACCTGAAACACTGCTATGCAACAACATGCAATTCTGCCTGAAACATTGAGGCCAACTTGGAAACTGGGAATTATGGGTTCTTTATGAGTATGCTTTCAATTTTGTAGCCTCCAGTCTCCTGAAAAGATACAAATAACACAACTTAATATTAAAGAAAGAGCAAAAGTGGAGGAATAGAAACATCTAGTCTGTTCACCAGTTTTCCTAGATTCCAGAACTAATGATAGTTTTTTGGGTAGTTTCAATTTGGTTTTGGTTATTTTTTCAAAACCAGGAGCATTAAAAACCAGCAGAGTCTACTTCACTCCTTTGGCCAATAGACTGAGAAACTCTTTTGCTCTTGCTTTGTTTTACCAACATTTCAAAATTCTGGTTCCTGGGTTTTTTCATTTTAAGCCATACTTTCTTAAAGAACAGTGGCAGGGGAGCACAATCTTTTGCCCAGCTTTAAAACAGATACATAAAGTAATTTTAACAGAGCTGAACTAAACATACTCTATTAGTCACATCGATTTGGTACCTACTCTTCATTCCTATTCACTTAGTGAATCTTTCAGACATTCAAATAAATCATCAAGAGAAAAAAAAAAACAACCCAGATTTATGGCAAGCTAAACTTACTAAAATGAGCATACTCCTGTTAAGCATTCCCAAAGTTTTTATAGTTAAGAAACGATTGAGAAAGTCCTTGGAACTATTTTTTTCCATATTTTTTTTCCTTTTTCCTCATGTGAACCACAACTGAATTTTTGTAATCAAGTCTCATTCAGGACTTACAGTGGTATTCAACTGCACTTTTGATTTCTTAATTAAAAGTTTATTGAAGAGCAACTGCTCTGAGGAAATCAGCAACCACCTTTTAGAGAAGCTTCAGGTAAATTCTTTTTCTTATAAACCAATTTTGAGGCAGGGGGCAATGAAACCAAAAAGGAAATTATGACAAGTACTGTAGATCCTAATTCCAAATAAAAGGTGATCATGTCCAACAATTCTGCAGTGGCCTACCTAGGAAAAAAAAACAAAAACAAACTATTAAGAAAAATATTTACTATATGGGTTAGCAGTGTAATAGCAGACACAAATGGCCACATGCTGAGGAACATGGGAGTAGAATGATAAGAGGTGTGTGTTGAAAAGAAGGAAAGGAAGAGGCATGCTTGTTTTCTCTGCAGCACTAAAATGACATCATGCAGCTGTGAGGACTGAGTGCCCTCTGTGCCTATCCCAGAACAGAGAAAGGAAGAGAGGCCACCTCCTGAGAGTGGGCTGTATAGCCAAAAAAGGAACACTGCTCCTCATTTTGGTACCCACATTTCTTTAAAATTTCTTAGCTGCCAGCTAGTTTGAGGTGTAGATGTACTTTTCACAGCACATCCTACCATGTACTTCTCAATTCCCCCAAATGCCTCTCACTGCAGTAAAACATTTTCTTTCTAACCAACATCCCACAATCACAATCCAAATGCATAAACATCTTACTGCACCACTGCTCAAACACTAAATAAGTAATTTTTAATTATTTAGTGAAAAAATTCACTAATTCTTTTAAAACCAAACTGGAGGGCAAGCTTGTGCTAGGATCAAAGTCTTTGCTTCAGTGCAAGGGGTAAACTAATGCTCCTATCCTCAGTAATTTATTTTTAAATAAGGAGGGGAACATTATGAAAGTATAAAATACAAATATCCACTGTGTTCCTAACTTAGCACACAAGACTTAATACATACAGCAACTGTCAGCTGAACAGTGGCTGCTTTTTAAGAGTTTAGTTGGGCAGCAATATTCTTAGAGTAACAGCTTTTATTTTCCAGATCTTCTGGAGGGGGCAGTGACAAGGCTACATCAAAAGTACTCATCATGACTCCTTATTTCAATGAGTCCTTGAAGTTCTGATGAGCCTTTGTTATATTTAAGAAGCTGTACTCATTATGCTGCTGTTGTGATAGGCTGACTCCGGAACAGGCTCACTGGGGAAGCTTTCCCTATGGAAACAGCAGAAACCAAAACTTGCCAAATTAAAGTGCAACTTCATTGCCTTAGCTAAATAATTTAAAAATGCTGTGAACATGTGATTTATCAGATGTGAAACTTAACAATTTTGTGAACTTGTTTGCTTTTTTGAGTATCTCTGCATCACGAGTCTGAGCCTCTGCTTGAGGTGCAGCGACAGTCATCCCAAATAACCTGACTTCATGATTTCAGTATCCTGTCAGGGCACCAGATTTTTCTGTCATCTCTGGTTTTCACATGAGTGCCATGAACATCAAAAAAACAGTGGGGAAAACCAATGATTTACATTTATTTCACTTGGTTAGTTCCACATAGTAAAGAAGGTTAGATAAATTGTTTGAAAGAACTGATGAAGAATCACATCATGATTCTGCAGCTGGGACTGCTCCAAGTGGCACACCTTTTTGTGAGATTTTACCTGCCATTGCAATGATAATATTTGGCAGTATATCAGCAGAACATGGCAAGACACTTGTACACCTGGATTTGCCTTTGACTTCTCAGCATCAGCATCTTTGATGTCCTTGCCTTTTCATGGGGAAGATACTACTGCTTTTGATTCCTCCCCATCTGATGACTCAAACTTACAACCGCATAGAGATGAAAAGGCCTAAATGAGACAAATATGCTTTTCTTTGCACCCCCCTCTGCATACTGCAAAATAATTATAAAGTTTATTTATTAGGTATTTGGGGATTTTTGCAGTCCTTTTGTATCTCTTCTGCAATTTCTGTCAATTTCACAGAATAGGATATAATTTGCTCCTTCCCTACACAGCATAAGGAAGTGACCTTGAATATATATTTTTTAAGATTTTAATGGAAAAGCTTCTACTACACATTGTCATCTGTTGTTTCCTTTGTTGCTTTTAGAGCATCTGTTCTTGAGGTTACACTGAAGTGACTGCTCCTATGCAGTCTCCTACCCTGGCTTATCTGTATCAGCTCTTCCAAGGACTCATTCCTGTCCTCAGTCATATACAGGTTGCATGTTTTATATGTGTACTTACATATAAGACTTCTGTCCAATTCTTTATCCAGTAAGAAACCATCTACAGAACCCTTAGCTGTATTCTAACAAATGTGATTGAATGAGGTTAGTTATAGAAAAGACTTTCTAACTTACCCTGGGGAGGAATCCACACCATCTGAATGTAATGCAATTTTTAGGTGGAGAAATCTATTTTCACTTTTCTGCACCAGTTAGGATCAATCCCGCTTGTGTGCTACAAGTGTTGTCATGCTGCTTTTTTACTTCATTAATACACAAAAATCATTGCAAAACATAGTTAATATTTACCATGCATACAAAGAGTAAGAGAAAAATAATCAAGCAGTACATTGTGAACACTGTCATAAATGCTCCTCCAACTTTGTACTGAATTAATGAATTTTACTAAGATGCTCATTACCAGAGTATCACACTCCTTGAAAGAGAAAGAATACATTTATTTCAGAGAAAATAAAAACCAAATGTATATTTTGTGGAAAGTTCCATCAAGCAATAAAATGGCTGCAAATTACTTTGTTCCTCCAGTAAATTTCTGTGTATGTTCTCCAAAACCACAAAACATCATGAAATCAAAATAAGCAAATCAGCCATACAGAAAACCAAACTCAGAACCCAGTATAACCCCACATATTTATTTTGTCTCTGTACTAGAGTATTTTTTTTTTTGTTTTACTTAACATGCAACATACAGGAAAACAACAACAAGGCTGAGAATTGAAATAATACTCTAATTCTCAGTTAATTACATAGGAGTTTGTAATTTGCTCCTCAAATGCAATAAGGTAGAGCTTAATTAGTAACTATTTGCATCTGCACCTAATGGTAACTGCAGAACAAAATACATAAGCAAGTCTCTTGTTCAGGTGGACTCAGGTGGACACACAGCATGGCAGCAAAAATTTTGGACCAAAGGATGCATAGTAATTTTTCAGCAGTTTCATACCTAACATGGACAAATTACTTGAGCTATAGAGGAGGAAGAAAAGGAGCATGGTCAGAGGTTGACTAAAAAGTCTATTTAGTCCAGTGTCCTCACTCAATCAAGTTTTGATCTTAAGGAAAAGTCCAGCAAAAACAGTGGCTGATAAGTGAATCCTTAAGAATAGGAACAGAGACAGACCAGACTAACACTTCTCCTGTATGCCCTCTCAGACCTGGCCCTCCACTTTTGGGGTACACAAAATGTATACACCAAACAGTCTCTCAAAAAAAGTGTCTTTTTAAAAATTTCCTATACGTTTACTAAATTAATGGACTGAACACTGTAACTTACAGGAGGTTCAAGAAACTGCTTTGGACTACAAGAATTTTTCTCCCACATACCAAAAAGATGAACAGAAATCCAATCAGGGGTGCTGTTCCCCAAGTGCAGGCAAGCTCACTGCCTCTGCCAACTGCTTTCCTGACGAGCCCAGCCATGAGAGTCCTTCTTTCCCCTCAGGAGGTGCCAGCTCCTTGCCCAAGCAGCATTTTGCAGGCAAGTATTAAAAAGCCCCAGCCATACTCTTGGAAATGGGAGAGAGAAACATTATAGAGTCAGCCCTTATTTACCTCATTAAAAGAGATGTAATGAGGGCAGCTGATTGTTAACAAGTGCTTGAAAGCACTGTGGTACATTTACCTGAAGCCTCCCTATTACCAGCCTATACTAGGCAGATAGTAATACAGGTAAGTGCTACTCCAGACACAAAAGCACTAAATGTATCATGGCTGTTCTGGAGGCTAAAAGTAATGAAATATCTGTGGGTTCTGGGACTCATTAAGGAACTGTGTAAACTCATAATCTTTCGTGATGGAGATTTATCACAGATACATGATAACTTTAAAGCAAAAAGGCAGACTTATTTCTCTCTAATTTGACCTTTCTAAGTAGCTCTGTGGTGTCAATGTGTGCCTCCTAAACATCAGTGCTGGAAGAGGCCAGGGGTTCTTTCTGACAATGTGTGTATTAGGCCAAGGCTTCTACCACCTTCAGTGAGGATGCACAAATTTCTTATAACTTTTTTCAACTTGCTCCCATGTAAGTATGCTGAGCTAGTAGATATAATCAGATTACTGTTAACAAAATTATTCCAGAGACACTTACTCTTGCAGTATGAGAAAATCCTACTTATTCTGAGGGTGGGTTGGTTTTGCTTGTTTGTTTTAATGCAGAATTTACAGAATGAAACATCAGGAATCCTCTCAGTAACATGTACACAAGGATTCATTCAGTAGTGCTACTGTGAATTTTCCACACCAGAAGTCCAAATCTAATTGCATGTAACACTCAAACAAGGATTCATATTATCATTCTACATTAAACATTTGAAAATAATATTTTTTGTGCCTTTGAAGATTATGCCCTCAATCAATATTGGTTTAATGAAGTGGATAAATATTTGAAATAAAACCTAAATACAAATAGTTAAAACTATTTTTTAAAATATCCTGTCCCAATCAATGATGCCAACTGAATTATGTTTATGAACTTGTTCTAGAACTATTAACTGTCATTCTTTTCCCATCTCTTCAGCTTATACAGGGATCAAAATTCAGGTATGAAGCAGCAATATAGCAAGGTCAGGAAAAAAGTAAATATATTGTTAGTGATGGCTTTAGATCCCAAGTCCTAAGAAAGAAGTGTCATATCTGTAGTGTTACTAGGTGTATATTCTTAACTCTGACTTTCCAAAATTTCAGCCTTTGAGGAAAACAATAGTAAAGATTTTTCCTGGTCCTCATATTACATAAACGTCCCATTCCATGTGTCAACACAGTTTGGTTCAGATAAAGTATGCTGGGGTAGAGTAGCAAAATTTTAGTGCCCAGAGCATGTTTCTGACTGAGTAGAAACAAGTATATAAAAAGCTTTTGTCTTTTCATGTGCATATGAACTGTACCACTTTGGGCAAAAAATTACTTCATTTTAAAACTCTGCTTTTCTACTCATAATCAAGTAAAGGTTTGTTTTATGCTCAGCTGAACAGGTGGCTTGACAGAAGTATTGCAAAAACTGGCTTGTATTTCTGCTTATAAACTTTGTAAGCTGGAAAGGCTTTAATTTTCCCCGAGTCTTCAGCAATCAAGTAGCACTGTGCAAACTACACACAATGTATAACATGCACATTACATAAGCATAATAAAAAAGCACAATATACATGTTCAGATGGCCAAAACTACTTAGCTTTTCGTCCCTCAGAATTACTTCTTTTGACCAAATTCTGCCCATGCTATACATGAACAGGAGAGAAGATCTGACAGTCCTGCATGTTCTATGCAGCTCTGACTTACCATAAAGGAGACTCCAATTCTGGTTCCAGTACCAGGCTTGGTAATAATCAACGAGGTATGAGTTTTCTCATGCCAGACCAAGAGCTGCTTTTGTCCAGTGTGTGTGTCTAGTAATAGGCTAGACATAATGTCTCATTTCATTATCTTGCCTTTTTTTTTTTTTCCTCAGAGCATATAAAAGGTTCCAAATAATGTCTGCCTCTGACAGACCAATTCTAGACTCCATTCTCCACATAAAATCCTAAAATTATGAAGAGCTGTTGCAGCCCAGGTGCACAGAAAATTACAGAATGTGTAAAGACACCTGCTTGTAAGTTCCTGGAAAATAGTAAGTAATGGCTAAACTGGGATGAAACCTTAAATACAAAATTTTCTTCATAAATATCTTCACCTAAATGTAAATGATATTTTAAATTTCTGTAAAAACTAGGAAAGAAAAACTCCCACACAAACAAAAAATTAAATGGGATGGTGATTCTCTTCTCTTCACCCAAATGCAGGCTGTCTTTTCTTTCCCTCTGACTTATCAAAGAAGGAGTTTTCTCCAGACTGTTTTCACCCCTAAACGTAATCATCCTATATTGCTCTTTTCCCCCAAGTAAGACTATAAAATGCAGGGAATGTAAATGACAAAGTATGACAGAGTAATCTCAGAACTGATGCAGTTCAGGATGCACTACAGGAAACATTCAGCCCAAATAACCTACTTCCAGAGACTTTTTACTCCGAGATGACACACCTGTATGGTACAACAGCCAGTCCAGAGACTTCACACCAGTAAGAAATGCTGACAAGAAAGCAATCTCATTGTGGTAAGCCAGGAGCTAATTGGCTCTAGATTATCTTCTGTTTACTTTCAGAAAAGTCAAAATTAAATTCTTAAGGATCTATTTACCGATATTAAAAGCAAAGTAAGCACTTTCATCGTCATGTATTTCAGTGCGTAGAAAGTGTTGATATGCGAAGAGTATTTCCTGCAAATTAGAATGGTTAGAGAGATGCTTGCAGTTAATACAAGAAGAAATATGCCAAAGACTGTGTCCACTACTGCAAGGAAAGTGTGTCACTCCTCTGAGTTGGAATGACATGCAGTGTTAGTGTGCCAGAAGTGAAAGGGAAAAATATACACTTCTATTGTTGTTAGTTTAAATTCCTTAATTTAAAGGCACTGTGAGCTCCCAGAACTTAAAATACACAGAAAAGAGAAAAGGAGTACTTTGGAAGTACACCTGAGTATTTTGGAAGCAAAAAACAGACCACTTCTCTAACTGTCTAAAATGATGGTCTGATTTCTTTATTTAAAAACTAATACTTACCATAACAAAACCAAACAAACAACATAAAACCCAACCCTTTCCTGGTTTTCGTAGGAGTCCTCTTTGAGATCACAGAAAACAGGAATTAAGACTTCCTTACTCCCACTCTTCTTACGCTTTCCTTTATTTAGATGATTGGATCAATGATTGGTTGGGGCAGAAAAAATTCAAAACAAATCCTTTTTTAAAAATTCTTTTAGTTAGAACTTTTTTACCCCCTTGTTAGCATTAAAATTTTAGTTTATATTTTATGACATTCAGCACTTACTTCAAAGGCAGTATACAGAAGTTCTAGCATTTCAAATTAAAAGACTGCTTAAGTCACCTCAGGATTTTATATATTGCACATAAATATAAAAGGTTCTTTTTTCCTTCAGGCAGACACTTAAGGAAATACATTATGCAGAAGTAAGGACAGATCTTCAAATGGCAAATATTCTTGTGTAAGATGGCTCAAAATGTCCATGAGTTAGAATTACAAGAATAATAGAAAGTGCACTCTTCTGCTTTTCTGTTTCTCTTAAAATTGAGGATATTATTACTAAACAGGTGCAAGAAAGGCTAATAAATTAATCAGGTAATTCTAATTCTAAGTCCAGGAAAAGGAGAAACAGCATTGAAAACTAATGTGTTAAATAACTTGCTTTTACTGTTTAAAATGTTTAAGAAACATTTTATGAGAAAATTAAGAAAATAAGACGGTAGGACAGTGAAGTTAAACCAAGAACTTACTTGTTCTCACTTAACACCTTTATTCTAGTCACTTCAAATTTTACTGTAAGCCTAGCCAAATAATTAATGAATTTTCAGACTGGCAAAAAGAATAAGAAGGCCATTTTCCACCATTTTTAGGTCTAAGTCTACTGAAACACAATAGCTAAATTTTCACTGACCAGTGAGAGCAGGGTAGAGCCTTTGCATATACTGTGATATTAAAAGCAAAGTAAGCACTTTCATCGTCATGTATTTCAGTGCGTAGAAAGTGTTGATATGCGAAGAGTATTTCCTGCAAATTAGAATGGTTAGAGAGATGCTTGCAGTTAATACAAGAAGAAATATGCCAAAGACTGTGGCCACTACTGCAAGGAAAGTGTGTCACTCCTCTGAGTTGGAATGACATGCGGTGTTAGTGTGCCAGAAGTGAAAGAAAGGGAAAAAATGGTGGTGGTAAGAGAAGAGAGTCTGCCAAGCATCACATCTTAAACAACCTTGCAAGCTGGGGTAAAATCTAATAGTATATTTTCATTTTGATCACAAAAAAGAAGTGGAACTTCTAAAAACAGCTAAATGAGGTTTGTATTTATGTTACACTGCAAAGCAAACAATGGGACTAAACAGGTGGGCAACAACCTTTTATTTTTTGCATTTGGATAGCTTTAAGTTGTACTTTATGTTCTGGCCCAGTGATTGACTTTACAAAACTGATTTCATTGGATACTACAGGAACCTTGCTAGATTTATAGAACCATCTGCTGGTAGAAATCAGTGGCTATTTTATGCCTAACTAAACTTAAAATAGTCTTTTGTTCCATAGATAGGTATATATTGCATATAGCAGACTACATAACATGTAAAATGTGGGCTGATTGTCAGCTTGGTGACAGTTGTCTTATTCAATACTCCACAGTTATGTGAACAACATGTATTTTAACATGATTTCTATTCACAGTTTAAGTGAATCACTTCCTTTGTAATTCCCCACCCCCATCTATTCATTTATACACAGATGAGCAAAGCACTTTGATGAAAGTAGGTTCCAGAATAGACTAAAAATCCAGAATTTTCAAGTTTATTTTTGTAGATAGGAATAACATAAAACAAAGAGCCAAAACCAAAAACAAAGCCTTTATAGCAGAGTACGTATTTGCTTATTTTAATCATTCCTTGATCATCACTCCTCCCCCATATCAAAACAACCCCAAAGAACCAGACATGGATAATATTAATGCAATTAACCCAATCTTCATAAGACTATGTCCCTCAGAACCTTATACTGGGGAAAATATTCTGTTCTAATATACATGCTAAGCAATGCTACTTAAAGCCTTGCTCAATACTAATTAACAGAGGTTTGATCATGATTTTATCATGTAGCATCCAAAATAATCACATTTTTTCCAGCACATGTATTTAGATATGCTTCTGAGATAGCTGCATCCTCAACTAAAAGTGCAATAGGATAAAAAACTGCATAAACATAATCTGCCTTCTTTGAACAATTTTTCTTAAAAAATGCTGTTACCTTTGTCCTGCTGATCCTGAGACAGTCCTTCTCAGAGAATACCATATTTACATGCCTATCTTTAAAAATCAGGAGTTTGTCAGCAGTGGTATCACAGAGTACAAAAAATGGGCTTTAACCAATAAAAATATAAGCACAATTAGCACTGACGGAAAGAGACTGTTGTTCATCAAACAAGTACCTGTAAGCTCAAGTCAGGTTTGAGGCCTAAACATCTTTTCTAGAACAGATCTGTGTCACAATGAATGGTAGTGTTTTCAGAAGGTTAACCTAATAATAAAATTTACTTTGCATCTTATGTACTTCTCTTTTTTTTCACTTACTAAGTGCAATGACCTATTTCTTCTTTTTGGGAGAAAGGTGTCAGTGTTGCCATTACTGGATATTATTTTGTCTGCATGTATTGCTACAAGTGTTATGATGTGTAATTTTCACTATAACTTAAATATTTGTTTCAATTAAATTAGCCTTACTGCACAGAGAGGGATTTCAGGTTTTATTCAAAAAATGCAAGAAAATAAAAGATCCAACATACGGAGCTTTTCAGATTGCATCAGTTATTGTATGGCAAGTCCCCATATTCTTAATAAGTGTGTCACATAAAGGCCCTATTTATAAATGAGTATTGGGAAGAGGGAAATAAGGTTTGTACTGACATAAAAAAATTATTGATACTCTGCTAAAGCAACTAATTCTTACCATTTTTAGGTTCTGTTAAGTCTTGGGATTGCAGTTTCTCTCAAGTAGCACAAGGAGAACAATCTGAAAACAATTTTTAAAAAAATTAAACGTTAAAAGAAAAGTAATTCCACTGTCGCAATAGTTAAAAGGTATTTTTTTGCCAGCATACAGTGGGTGAACCAAGTACAAGCTTCAGTGGTTAAGATTGAAGTCATGCAAATTATTCTAACCATATAGATGCTTATATATCATGCATCTCTGCACTTCAGTGGTCTGTAAGCTTAAACATAAGACAAAGGAATCACTGGTACCTGGATTTGCAGAACCCTATGCTATTCTTAGCACTGGATATTATTCTGAAGAGCCTCATAAGTAATGGTTAACACAGGTAAAAATAAGTCAAGATGACAAAAAACTGTCCATCTATGTTTACTGTAATTTGCGATCCACTGCTTCCAGACATACTACTAACTGTGGGGTTTTGCAATCAAAGAACAACTATAACACAATGTAACGGCCCACAGAGTAGGTATTTTTGGAAATGGCACTGCATTACATAACCTCCAGTTTTCTCCCTCTCTCTGTTCTACACAAACCCCCTATTTTAAACAGGGAGAGTAAAGAAAAGAAGAGCAGGTCCTACCTTATTTACCTTAAATTATCACTCTCTTAATGGACTGAATTTGTAGCATACCTCCTTTATCAGCTTTCTTATAGAAACAAAAATTAAAAGTTCTCCTCTATTCATTATGTGTTTCTTACCTGCAGTGTGTATGCATGAAATTCGGTACGAGTCATATGTTTACACAAACACATACTGGATTTAAAACTGCAAACTCATATATCCATAAATGTACACAGAAATGTTTGAAAAAAGCAGTACATCGCTACATGTTCAGCAAAATATGTTTTGTTTTGGTTTTGTTGTT
>VWYO01013886.1:47848-67511 GCA_013400275.1 Rhadina sibilatrix | reverse complement strand
TTTTTTTTTTTTTTTTCTCACCCAGGGAAATTGTGGTTAGTTATTCTTAAAACTAGAACTTTCCCCTCTTGAACAGCTGTAACTGAAGTATTCAAACCATGTGCAGATGGAGGACTGGGCAGTTGTATGTTACAATCCAGAAGGTACTCACCTCTGCAAATAGCAATGGTTGCCGGCTATTAGGAATTTAGTAATGAATTTTAAGTAGTTTTATGTGGAAGCTTTATTGGTTTGTATCTGCCACTATTGAAAAAGAGCTTTGTTCATGATTGTCCTCTTGGTGTTGCCTTTTTAACCCAAAAGTGTGCTTTACCATTTGTAGGGCTGTTCTAGAAGCCAATCTAGAGCTCTGATGAGTGCTCAGTTTATTGATTATCACTATAAAAACTTACACAGCAGAAGGGAAATTCCACCTTTAAAAAAACCCCAAAACACCTTTATAAAAAAATTGTGGCAGAAATACAAAGGAACAGACTCAGAACTGTGGATTAATATTTGACAAGCAGTAGGAAAGATGATCTATGTTAATGATGTTAAATTTCCTCCTTTGGCCCAACTCAATCATTCATATGAAGCATGTCTGACTAATGTTCTGTCTTTGTGAAAACTCTATGATCACATTACAGAGTTTGCATCATTTGCAAAAATGTGTACTCAGAGAACTGTCTCCAGCAGCAATAGTGAAGAGTTCCAAAATGTTGAAGTTATTCTGAGTGTTATTTTTATGAACAACTAATATGAAACAGATTTGAAAACTAAGCCCTTTAAATAATAAAAAAACCCAACTTAAAAATATTCGACTGTCTCTCAAATGAAAAACATGTTTCCCTTCAAACTCAAATCTCAAAAAATCTCAAATCAAAAACATATTTTCAAATTTATTTCCAATATTTCTTGGGGAAATGCATCTTGGGTCAGAGACTGCACATGAGAATCAAGAACAAGGATAGTATAGTCAGTATCAGGTATGTCATGCAAAATAATTACTAATCTCCAAGAAGTTGACTGCAGAATTTTCAGTGCAGCTGTGGACTCCATGAAGCTTTACTTTCCTTCTGGTTTTGTAAATGCCTGGCTTTAATCATAATTGGTATTTTAAAAACAAAGGCAGAACGATAGAGATGCAAGCTGGCAATTAAGAATGGAAGTTCTTCATTGAGTATTTTCCTGGGATATCTAAAGGCTCTTTCTTGATTCCTATGCTGCTAGTGAAGTACAGAGGCAGCACAGAGGGATCTGGAGCAGCAGAGAGCTGCCAGAGGCAATGCACATGGCTGTCACTAGCCTCTCATTGAAGGATTGTGCAGAGAAGGACAAGCTCCTCAGTTAAGAGGGTTTGCAGAGCCAGGTTTTGGTAGTGGGGGTGCTATAGGGGTGGCTTTTGTGAGAAGATGCTGGAAGCTTCCTCCATGTCTGGCAGAGCCAGTTCCAGCTGGCTCCAGGATGGATCTGTTGCTGGTTTAGGCTGAACCCATCAGCAATGGTTATACTTCTCTGATAACATATTTAAGAATAAGAAAAATAAAAGTTATTGTGTAGCTGTAATTGCAGCCAGAGAAGAGAGGGGTGACAGCATGTGAGAGGAACTACTCTGCAGACACCGAGGGCAGTGGGGAATGAGGGGCAGGGCCAAGATTCCCCCGTAGCTCATGGTGAAGGCTGTGGTGAAGCCCCTGTGCCCCTGCGGCCCCTGGAGAAGCCCAGGCCAGAGCAGGGGGATGTCTGAGAGAGGGCTGTCAACCTGTGGGAAAACTGTGCCAGAGCAGGCTCCTGGTGGGGAGCTGCAGACCCATGGAGGGAGGATTCCATGCTGGAGCAGGTTTCCTGGTAGGACCTGTGACCCCATGAGGGACCTCCTTTTGATCAGGTTGTGCCTGAAGAACTGTGCTTTATGGAAGGGTGACTTATGTTGCAGATAACTGTTGCCTGTGGGAGGGACTCCTGTTGCAGAAGTTAATGGAGAACTGTTGCCTGTGGAAAGGACCTCAGTTTGGCATCTCATCAATGTATATAAACACCTGTAGTGAGGGTGCAAGGATAGAGCAAGAATCTTTCCAGCGGCACACAGTGACAGGACCATAGAGAATGGCCATGGATAGAAACACAGGAGGTTGCTCCTGTGAAACTCAGTAGAGATGGATAAAAATTTATACATATCCTTTTTCTTGGCCTAGAAGAAATGCAGACCTGATCGTCTGCATTTGGTCATGTTTTATCTAAGGCAAAAAAGAAATCTTTTAAAGGAAATTCTTTGCTCCTGGGGAAAAAAAAAAGAAAAAAAAAAAGAAAAAAAAAGAAAAAAAAAAAGAAAAAAAAGAAAAAAAAAAAAAAAGAAATTTAAAAAGCAANAAAAAAAAAAAAAAGGACATTTGGAAGGCAGCAAAGTGCAATATTTATTTATAGGTTATAGAGATCTTCAGTTGGTTACTCTTCTTTAATCTATCCAGACTATCATCTGCCACAAGGTTAACCACTGCTTGGAAAGACTTGGTTGATCATCTTAGTTCATAACTGGTACTATTTCACGCAGTGCTTGCACTCAGTGATAACTGGCATTCTCACTTCCTGATGCAGTAACAAGGTGGTGGACTAAAAATCACTGCAGATAAATTGAGAAAGTCCCTTCAGGTCAGTGCTGTGATGTTGTCAGCTGCATGGAGGGACACGTAACCCTGTGCCTTTTGGTTTTGCATCATCTTTCACTATGTATCCTGACTGTCTTGTTGTAATTTTCTATTACTCCACCGTATATCATTAAATATTGTATTATCACAATAAAGGAATTGGTTTCAAACTTCAAATCAAACAGGGAATACATACTGTTGTATATTTTCTTTTCACTTTGTGGCTAGAATTTGTTTTTAAATAAATGCTTTCCATAGCTGTTTAGATTCTGCCGCTTGATCCTGTAGTAAAGTCATAACTCTGAATTTGCATATCATAGTCTGTTGCCCTCTAAATTGCTAATGGTGAAGTTCAGAATTTGTACTCCCACACAATAGCAATTTAAAAATACATTAAAATCTCTTTTTGTATGTTTAACAACCATGTTAAACATCTTCAGGATAACCAGGAGAAGTAGCATATTAAATCACAGGTTTATAAGGAACACTAAAACTTCAAGCTTATTGCAATATAATAATTACAATTAAATTAGTTTAGATCCCAAGTTACAAGTGAGTCTCAATCTGTGTATTTTCTAAGTTCAACTTGAAAGTAGTAACAGTATAGTTACATTTTTATGAGAGACAAGTTCTTTTTAGGATTGCTCAGAAGTTCTGGGTAATATTTTTCAAAGTTGCAAAATCATATTTAAAAACATCAACCAAATAAACAACTGCCTCAAATGTCAATTTTATTTGCAATATTTCACAGCTGAAAAAAGATACCGTCAAGAATATCTCAATACTTTTATTTTTAAGCAAATTAACTGTACTCAGCTTTTCCATCTGATTTTTCTCCTTACAGGTTGTAACCATATAAGATAACACATCATAAGAGGATGTTTTTAGCAAAATACATCAAAGCTCATACTGATCAAGTACAGACTGATTTATCACTGCTGCATCCCTCACATTCCCCATTTAATCTGTATTTAAATATATGGCTCTGAGAAAAGCACTGGGTGGTTTGACCTACATTACTTTTCATTATAGTGACACCCAAGATGCAGCTTGATTCAGCATCAGCTGACTTGAAAGCTGGGGCTTTTAATGAAGCTTTCAGCAAAAAGGCCTCCAGTAAAACAACTCAAGGTATCTGCCCCTCCAGCTGCCTGAGAATGGCATGTGCTCAGCTGCAAATTCACACTGTTCATACATTTGCTCTGGCTAGAAAAGCTCAGTGTTGTTACTCAAGAGAGTAAGTAGCTACAAGTGGGACATACGTTATGAAGTTACCTACCTGGGCTTTGACAGTACAATAGAAACACTAACAATAATTTATTTACATACTCCTGAAAAAAAAAAAAAAAGTCTTTACCTTCTTACTTTGCCTAACCATGCTGCAGTGTCTGAGCAGGACAGCTGAGTCTTGATTCTTTCTGTGTATCCAGTTTTGAGATGTAGGCCAAAGCAGCAAGTCTTAACCAGGTCATTTCCTTGGTAAGGAGCCCAGGAAAACACTCACACTTCACCAGCAGAGCTGTAGCAACAGAAGGGTTTCACACATTCAGCTGTCCTGTTGCAAAAGTTCTTGCAGGGATACAGGTTGCACTCCTTAGGAACTGATTTAGGGTACGCTGTCCAAAATGCTGTCTGTACTAACATCAGGTACCCTACTTTCTACACAGCTCACTCTACCTACAAGCCACCTGATGGATGGAAAAAGTAATCTCTAATTGAATCATAGGATCATACAATTATTAATGTTGGAAAAGCTCTCTTAGATTGTCAAGTCAAACCATTAATTTACTATGCTATTCACCCCAGTCAGCAACCAAACATTAATGAAACTGGATTTGTGACTGAGAAGATAATGGGGTCATATCCATTTGTACTAATAAGCATCTTCACTATTTTTGCTAATTTTAAATCTAAAATCTAGCTATAAAATTTTTCAAAAAATTATGAATGGTCTAGCCCAGTCTATTTCAGTCAGTCTGACTATTGTCAGTCTATTCCCTGCAATTTTCAGATAATTTATAACCTCTGTGATTCTTCTTTTGAAGTAAACAAGCAGCACTGCAGTCAAGCATACACCTCTGCAAGAAAAGTTTAAGACATCTGGGCTTCTGTGTGTATTTTTGCTCATGGAAATCTTTGATGCCACATCTGCCTATCTTTGAAATGGAGAAAAGTTACATTCTATGAATGAAAAATTTGCAACTGAGAATAAATGTGGTAATTTAATATTTGTTTCAACTTGTTCTATTAGGAAAGTATTTTCTCCACCTCTTAACAGCCCACAAGCTTGTGTACATTAACACATATATTAAAATATACAGCTGTATCTAATAGCCTGATATAAAAGGGATAAGGGAAAAAGGACTCATAATCACGCCATAATACCATCTGAAATGCCACTTCCTTGCTTTATTACCTCCAAGCGCGATACTTTTCAATTAAACATATTTTGGGAACATCAGAAAAAAAAAACACCTGGTTTTTTAATAGGAAATGTGCCATGTAAGCATTGTTCTTGGCTTCCTCTACAACCAAAAAGGGTTTATGATGGGCCTCATGCCACCATGCATGGAGCAGAAGGCGGTGTGAACCATGGAGGGGCTGTGTCCTGGGCACTACTGTGGCAGGGGCAGCTGGGGAGTGAAAGCTGTTATGATGGGCTGCTGCTTTAAGGACACTTCCTCTTGGCATCCCTCAAATGGGTGCAAAAGCTGTCCAGAAGGAAATCTATGGCATGCATGGAACTATGATAAGGTAACTCAGGTGACCAGAGTGCTGCAGTGGCTGGCTGCAAACCCTTCAGAGGGGACAGACAAGGAAGAGAGGCAAGAGAGACAAGGAAGCCCTGTGTGTGAAGGGAGCATTTTGACTGCCAAGAGCTTTATGATGGTAATGATTAAGATTGAATTCTTATGAGCAAGAATTAGGGAAAGGCCAACAAGGCAGATATACCAGGAGTCTCTTATAGACCACCCAACTAGGATGAAGAGGTGGATTAAATACTCCACAATCAGCTGAACAGTGTATGTAGGTGCTGGCCCTTGTTCTCTTGGGAAAAAAGAGTGTCCCCATAATCCAGGAGGAAATAGTCAGTGACCTACTGCTCCATTTCAACATGCCTAGTGGTACTGAGGGAGCTGGTGGAAGTGCCTCCAAGCCACTTTCCATTATTCTCAGCATTCCTGGCTAACCAGAGAGGTCCCATAGGACTGAAGTGATCAATTCTCTGGAAGCATTCAAGAACAGGTCTAGATATGGTAATTAGAGATATGGTTTAACAGTGGACTTGGAGTGCTGGGTTAATGGTTGGATCTGATGATCTTCAGGGTCTTTTCCAACCTTAATCCCAGAATCACAGAACCATTAAGGTTGCAAAAGACTTCCAAGATCNGGATGAAGAGGTGGATTAAATACTCCACAATCAGCTGAACAGTGTATGTAGGTGCTGGCCCTTGTTCTCTTGGGAAAAAAGAGTGTCCCCATAATCCAGGAGGAAATAGTCAGTGACCTACTGCTCCATTTCAACATGCCTAGTGGTACTGAGGGAGCTGGTGGAAGTGCCTCCAAGCCACTTTCCATTATTCTCAGCATTCCTGGCTAACCCGAGAGGTCCCATAGGACTGAACTGATCAATTNTAACCAGAGAGGTCCCATAGGACTGAAGTGATCAATTCTCTGGAAGCATTCAAGAACAGGTCTAGATATGGTAATTAGAGATATGGTTTAACAGTGGACTTGGAGTGCTGGGTTAATGGTTGGATCTGATGATCTTCAGGGTCTTTTCCAACCTTAATCCCAGAATCACAGAACCATTAAGGTTGCAAAAGACTTCCAAGATCATCATGTCCAACTTTTGACCTAATGCTACTATGCCCGGTAAATGAAGTGAGAGTTGATTTTGACATTGTATTATGCAATACAGTGAAAAAGAGAAATTTTTTTTCTATTGAATCTTTGTAGCAGTGAGAAAAATCTTGTGGCTTCTCCCTGAGCCTGCCTCAGCAATTCCCTGGCAACGCTGCCTCAGTGGGAAATGTTGCAAAAACTAGAATATTCTGGGTCTCTTTAACACTGGAAAACTTCTACCTGTTAAGCTAAAACTTCAACATGAACTTCAAATGTTAAATTTAAAGCACTGTAAGATATAAAGTTATGCTTTATACCAACAAAAATTGAAATACTGCAAATGTTAAATGGCCTTTGTTGCATTCAGGAGAAGTTTTGAGACTATTTCAAAACTCATTTTTTCACCTTTATAATTAATAGAAGAGTCTAGTCCTTAATCAGCACATCACTTTCTATTTACTACTCTTTTGCTAGTAGTTGTCATAGACTTGTTTTCTCATGCTGCAATTTTACTCTGACATTGCCACAATATTGTGAAGAAAGTATGAATCTCCTGCCACCTCATTTTCAGCTACAAAACAGTATTTGTCATCTCTATGGCATCTCTATGGCAACAGCTGCCCCAGCCCAGCCTAATAGGGTGCTTGTCTAGACAGCATTAAATATATCTGTGCTTATGTGTGTCTGGTTTTAGTAGCCAGGTGTGGAGAAGGTAGGGTGAAAAGAAGAGAGGCAAGAGAAAAGAAGTGAGTAAAAGAGTAAAAGCACCTCAGAAATCACCACACTTTACATGAGAATTCTTAGTTCTGGAGGTCTTTCCTGGGATACAGTGTTAAAGTGTGTTCTTCTCTCAGGACACACACATTTGTAGATGTGCCTGAAAGAACTTCAAACTGATTTTTGGTTGAACTGAGTAAGAGGCCAGCACCGCCTGTGTGTGATGCCAGAGCAGAGGCATTCTCAGGGCCAGAAATGGACTTCCTATGGAGAGCAGTGATGTGTCTGAGACTGATCCAGGTCAGCAAGTCTTAGCAAGGATCTGAGGAAAGCCTTAGCTGTGATTCAGAGCTGCTGGTTGGATCCTGGGGGAAATAGAGTAAAGCACCCAGCACTGCCCTGTCATGGGAGACCCCTTGGAAAGGCAGAATTACCACAGGGACAATGGAGCAACTGAGCCTGTGTAGACCAAGAGAGCCTCAAGACCTCATTTGTGCAATAAAAGGAATGCATATTTTCAGCGTTTTTCATTCACACAGAAAATCTTCATTTCACAGTGGAAGAGTATCTAGGCAGGGATCCTTCCCCCCTTCCTGTGCATGATATTCCCTAAGCCACTTCAAATTAACATTGAGAGGTTCTTCTGCAAGACAGGTACCAACCTTCCAGCTAGCACTAAGAGACAAAAAAATACAGAGCTGTTCAGAATCAATTCAAGGACAAGGTCTGATGGCAACCAGGCTCGAGCAGGTGTTGGGAAAACCAGGGATTAATTTTACAGCTGCTTGTGGTAGCAACACCCTGCTTCTTTGTTGTGGGGCTCATTTGTTGCCAGAACTGCTCAGAAAGAGAGCGTCTCTCACTGAAGAGAAGATAGCTAAGATTGTTGGTAGAGATACATATTCAGCATATTCTCAGTGCTACCTTGTCTAGAAAGAGAGTTACTCAATCAATGAGAAAATACTGTCCCTATGGAGACACTGCAGGTAGCTCCCACTGCTGAGTCCATATTTTGTCTGTACAGAACAATGTGTTGCAGTTTGCACTTTCTGAAATACATTGAGTAGTTCAGATCAAAGACTGAAAGGGACAGTTTTTAACAAAAGCAATACTAGGTGATCATATGTCTACTGCTCATTTTACAGCCATCCCAAAATCATCCTAACAGATGATATTGTGTTCATATGTCGCATCCCAGTATCCCACCCCAACATCAGCAGAGTTACATTATACTCTTCCATGTTCTTGGTTCAGCATGATTCAAATTGGAGCATCAAGTCATTCCAAAAAGGCATATCCTTGTAGCACGTTCATTCATCCCATTAATATGAGAAAATTGTAAGCAAAACACTTACATATTGTATTTTAGTGTTGAAGAGTAGAACTACAGTCTCAACTGTAGTTTGGCAATTAATGTCACAGTTTTCAAGAAGGACAAGAAGGAGGACACTGGAAAATACAGGCCTGTCAGTCTCACTTAAATGCCTTGCAAAATTATGAAGAATATTATTTGGGAAGGTATTAAAAAAACACATGAAAGACAGTGCAGTTCACTAGTCACAGCCAGAACAGCTTCATGACAGGAAAGTCCTGCTTATCCAACCTTATTCCTTTTCATAATAAGGTAACCCACCTAGCTGATCAAGAGAAGGCAGTTGATGACATCTCTTTCTGGATTTCCTAGGGCCTTTGACCCTGTCTCACAGGATCCTTCTGGACAAAATGTCCAACACACAGCTGAATATTCACTTTATATAAACTTTTTCTACTCAGAAGATCCCTGTCATTTAATGCTCCATCAAGAGTATTTCAGACTAGGTGTCAGTGAGGGTTGGACCTTGACCATCTTGACCATGTTTATGGTACTGTACTAATTGTAATTGTTTGGTCTTGGGAACATCTATTATATACTTACTGTTCTTCCAAAGTCTTAAAAGTGTCCACATGATAAAAGTCACTCTCATGCAGCCAAATTAATTACTTGTAGCTGTTTGAAAAAATGCTTGAATTGTCCAAAACACAGTGTTATTTGGGTTAGCAATTAAGGCCAAGATAAGCTTAATGAGAACAGTAGCATATGAGGGCACTGTTGCTAGGCTCCTGCTTAAACTCCTTGAGTTTCCTTTGTTTAAATGCTGTTTAAACAAAAAGAGCAAAGAGAGGGAGAACAAAATATCTTCCTGAGACATCAAATGCCTAAGCTGATGCATTACTTGTAAGAGCTTAGTATTTTCTATCAGGAGGCCGGACTTCTGATGAATCCAAATAATTAATATAATGTAGAAGAGATTGTATATAAGTGAGGATTTTATCTGTTAGTATTTCTAAAATAGAAATTACTATCTGTGTTCAATAAAGGATGAAACTCACTGCTTGGATATGATTTCTGTGTTTAATGGTTAGCATCATTTCTGCTTCTGAGGCAAACAACTATTCAGGATACTCTTCGGCAAAAAGTGCAGAAGAAGAGGCACAATTCAAATACCGGAAGAATAATGTCTGCTACACAGAGAGATGATCCAGAGAGTTTATTGTTTTTCTAAACAGAAATGATGTCCAGATGTCCAAAGTCTACTGTCAGCTACTTGTCTCATCAGGCTTCCAGACATGCAGGAGGGCTGCCCATGGTTGATGTTGCCTGTGCTCTGATCCTGATGTCACTCTGTGCTGGAACTGCTGGATCTAAACTGGATTGAAGCATTTGCTGCAGAATATTAGGAGCACATCTTTCTCAATTGGACTGATAAAGGAGTGCTAGAGAGTATTCATTTTTAACATCAATTAAATATATTTTTGTTTCATATGACATGAAATATGAATTGTAGTAACTGCTGTTCTCCATGAGTAATAACAGCCACCACTATTATACATTTGATTACACAGTAAAGTTGCAATCACTGCACTCTTTAATGAGGACATTACATTTGTTGAAAAGATGCAAAAATACAAACAGTATGCATATTTTAAAAGGAATCATAAGATCTTATTAAAATTTTCTTATTATAAATCAGAGAAATCAAACACATTGCAGACATCTACAACAATGCAGAAAAAATTTATTTTTCTTCAGTTCCCTGTCATAATTTCCAAAAAAGTCAATATTTTTAAAGCTTTACAAAATTTAANTAATAAATAAAAATTTATAAAATTCTTCTACTTCTGCAGAATCATTTTTGTTTCATGTTCTTTACCTTAGTGGACAACGTTTTGCAATATTTGCAAAGAATTTTCAAGCTAGCATCTTGTTTGGCTGTACAGCTTTTCTGGAATGTTGGTGTACATTTGCTGTTATTATTCTTGATATACTTACTGCTGCTTTCACCTTGCCAGACCCTATCTAGAAAGAATCACTAAAACAGCTGCTAGGCTAAGTGACTTCATGGAAGGAAGGAAGGAGCATTGCATACTTTGAAATTTTCTCTGATGTACTTTATCAAGTAAATATTTATCAAGTTGTCTTGATAAAAGTCACAAATGCCTTTTTATTAGCATTCTAGGAGTTTATTTTAGTGGGACAAGGATTTGGCCCACCTCTATATTTTTACTGACAATCCTGAGCATAAAGCCAAGTATTTAAAGTAGTCTTTGGAGACTGATTTGTTACTTTAGTCAACTATTTACTTGCTCATCTATGCCTCTGTTGTGCTAAGCTTGTTAGCTTAGCAATTCTCAGTGAAACTCATGAAAATTGTAAAAACACATGTCCTGCTTTTGCCAGCTGAAGTAGCACAACAGTACTTGGTATGGATGCCACTGGATTGTAACTTAGAAGTAACCAAAATAGTATCTGTTTCTGCCCTAAGGTGGAGACCTGCAAAACTTCCAAAGGGCAAATCTTGGGGTCAGATTCTGGTTCAAGATACAGACTGACAAATCCTGGGAAAGAGAGGAAGTTCTGTGCAACTGCAGTAAAAAGCAGAAACTGGCTTTGTTCAGTATTTAGCTGCAGCCGACCCTTTAGCATGTTTGGATTTTTAAAGTAAACTTTATCTTTTACCTATGAACACAGCGGCTGTAGCTGCCTGTACCCAGTATTAGGGCTGTCATTTTTAGATCAAAACCATCAGGCCTTGTCCTATCCCTAGAGATCCTGGTAAAATGTTTTTCTATCTTTCTTATATGTCCCTCAATGTTTCCAAAGAGCACATTAGTGTTTTTCCAGAGCATTGCCTTCTCCAGGTTGAACAACTCACTGATGATCTCTGTGTCCCTTCTCTGGAGCTGCTCAAACAAGTCTGTGTGTCTTGTACTGGGAACCGAGGAGCTGGATGCAGAGGGGAGAAATATAACTCAGAGAAGTGCTGTTCTGTAGCACACCCTCGGTACCCTTCACCCCTAATAATGTAATTTCACCAGCACTCAGCTCTGACTGCATGTTGTCTAATATTAGTGAAAGGCACTGGTATTAAAGCTGAGATAAAACATATAGGGAATCTTGAATATGTTAGTGTAGGGAGAGACAGAAAATGACCTAGGAGAGTCTCCATGCAAGCCTTATCAAGCAGCATTCTCTTCCAGTCCATTCTCCTTCTGCTACAAAAACTTCTGTGTATTTGATTGTCAGAAATGGCACATGCCATATTTCACTGACCTTTTTGTTAAGGGGACACAGTGGATTGAAATTAATACAACACAACAGTGTTTGCTGACAAATTTTTATACCTCACTTGCTTGTGCAGAAGAAACAACTGGATTCATAAACTCAGATCATAAAAAAGGACAAAAAGAGGTAGACTACCATAAGCAAGCAGCCCTGTTGGCAGCTGTGATGGAGACCTCTCTCTCTGCCCTGGAAACAGCAGCATCTTTCACCTCTGCAGCAAGAAATGCTAGCCCTGAAACTCCACAGACAGATCTTCACACCCTGAGAGAACCATGCGGAGATGAGGTCCTGCGTGTCTTTTTCTAAAGAGAAGTTGCAGGGATTCTTGCAGCCAAAATTGCTATTGGAACAGGTTTTTTTTCCCCTGAAACCTTAGCTGAGTGTTAATTCTCTCACTGGAATTCTGCCCTCTAAGCCTAGCAGACGGGTGATCAGATTGTCTGTGGCACCCAGCTCGTGCTGTCTTTTGACAGAGTGGGGTGGCTGACCGGGAGATCATAACAGCACTCTCAATCTTTCTAATTGGGGGCCCAGTGTGGGTTACACCACAGGGAATGCATGCCAGCTGCTGCACTGGGAAAAAAAACCCTCTATTTTATGTGCTCTTCTCCCTGCACTCTTAATTGAGTAAGGTAAAATCATACTTGAGTTATGACTTCTGAATATGCTGAGACTCTTCCCAACACAGAAATGTACACAAGTAAAGCTTTTCCCACCTATACTGAAATATGCAGATGCTTAATAAAACACCCAAAGTTGACTTCCACCCAGTCAGAAGACTTCTAGGTGTCTTCAGGGACACTTGGAAAACTTCCAGTACTATGAAACCATCTATGAATTTCAGACAGTGGTTTTAACTGAAATAAATTGTGTTCTGGTGACAGGTTGCAATGAAAAGTCCTAAAAATGAGCAATATGACAGAAAGGAAAATGTTTTTGATCTTGTTAGACCTAGTTAGAGCCTTAAGTAGGACCAGAATGTGAGGCTTGTAGATATATTCTCATACCTCATTGTAAGAACTACATTACACCAGTCTGTTCAAAACTTCTCTGTTGTGAAGAGACTATTTCTTTGTAAGAGCATCAAATGAACACACTTTTACCATTGAACTTACCTTCCAGTAGATACAAATATATAATTTTCTATCATATATGCAACAATTTTGTTGCTAATTCATCTCATTGTGTTTTACCAACTCTTGATGCAAATAAGAAGTTGTCAGAGTTGTTCTTTGCTGCTGCTGGGGCCCTTGTTCCTCACTTTTATTTCACTGTTATAACAAGCAGGAGGTAACAAGAGGGCATATAGCTTTCAAAGACTATTGTCCCTGAACTATGTTTGACTTCTGTCTATGTCAAATTGCTAATTCTGTAGCTTAATATACATGTGTCCTGGTTTAGGGAAAAATTGAGAGAGAACCTTGGAAGGGGTTCCTCTGAAAAACAAACCCAAATGGCCCCTCCCCCCAGCTGGTCCAGGAAAAGAACTTCTTCAGAGAAAAGTGGAAAAAACTATTTATTTAACAAACAAAATGCCCACAAATGCAAAGAATTAATAGTATGAAACAATAAAACCTCTCGCCGCTCTGAAGAGAGGTGGCAAACTGAGGCAGTCCCTGCCGTGGTTGCAGCTCAGCTCCCTCAGCCTCTCACCAGCTCCACTTCTTCTGCAGCTCCAGGCCCGGCGGCCGCAGGTGCCAGCCCTCGCTGCTCCTCTGGGTTTGTCAGTCCAGAGCAGATTTAAACAGTCCCAGGGAAAAGAAAAAGAGGGAAAAAAAACAGTCTAGGGAGTCTTCTCTGCCCTAGCTAGCTAAACTAACTAAAAGCACAGGAGATCTCTGTCCCACCGCTGTCCGTGCCTCAGAACGAACGCTGGAGAGAGAGAGCCAGACCTGGGGGAGTCAGGCAGTTTTCTCAAAACAAACTGGGCACTGCTTCTTCCTCCCCCTTCGCTCCCAGAACAAGTTTTAAAGGTACAGGACTGAATATACAGCACAAACAGAGCAGACGATTGGGGATACGAGCAGCATAAAGTCACCCTACCACAACATGGCCCCATACAGTCACCAAGTGAGTAGGCAGACCAAAGAGAGTGCAACACCAAATATTATTATTTGCTTGAACTATTCTCATGAGTGTTTCTTGTTTGTTTTCTTGGGTTTTTGTTTGTGTTTCTTGTGGGGTTTTTTTTGTTTTGGTTTGGTTTGGGGTTTTTTTTTGTTTTGTTTTGTTTTGTTTTTTTCTGTCACAGTCCATAAAAAGAATCAGAGAAGAAAGGGAGCAGTGGTCTGTAAAATATATTGCCAGTACATGCTCTTATCTGCAATACTGACATGGTACTGCCTAATCCAATACTCAGTGGAAAACAATTTCTCAGAAGAGAGTTACAGATTGCAGTAGGGTTGCTGCCAGAGCAGAATGTCAACTTAAGCAACTAGCCTTGAATCCAGCATGGCTGTCATGAATCCTTACTGGGAGATACCCCATTAGGCTCTCAATTTTCCTGCACTGCAGAACTGCCAGCTTTTTCTTACTCAGCTTCAACCATTCATTACTTCGTACATTGCACCCTTTTAATCATGAATATCAGTAGAGAATTTATGAGCAACTCCACATATCCATAAAAACGTGCCTTACATTCTTCTCTTGAAGCTAATTTTATAACCCTATGTGAAAGAAGCCAACAAATTAGATAATCTGTAAGGGAGATCTGGATCATTTCATTATTACTGGAAACACAAGGGAAGAAGAGATCATTTTTGCCAATCTTCCATCATACAGTGACACAAAGTTGCTGACATCTACATTCTTGCATAAATTCTGCTATTTCTTTCCTTCTTTAAATGACATGAGAAATCAGTTGTCTGAACTTCTGTGGAATAGTTATATTTAATGTTAGTTTGTGGTACCATAACAATTGGGGGTTTCTCCTATTTGGATAATAAGACAAATTGGCACAAAGACAAATGTGGCTCTTGGGAGCACAGGACCAGTGAGAAATAGTGAAGGTATGAATGCTTGCCCCTTGTTTTGCTGAAGAAAAACAGTCTTCACTCCCTCAGACCAGGTCGGAAAGCTAGTCTTATCAGAAGTCATGCATTCTGAAGAAAGATTTTTATCAATAGTTTGACCTAATAGAGATATTTGTAGAGGGGACTTTGTGCTTTGGTTAGTTGGCAAACATAGGTCAGAACACATCAGTTCACCCAGTGGTTCAGATAGAACCTCAGTAACCAGAATGTACATGGTGTTCAAGAAAATGGAGTGTCAGGCCCATGATGGTCTCAGTTTAAAGTAAGTTTAACAGAACTAGGGGTCAGAGCTGCCATAAATATCTTGAAGACAGGTAAACGCAGTAATTGTGAAGCGTGCCGTCTACCACCTATCCCCTAAGGAGAAGCAGCATACCTCTAAATCTCCAGGCAGAAACAATTCGCCAGGCAGAATAAACTTCATTTGAAATCACTCCCAGGTGTTCAGTTTTCTCTGTATTACTACTGATATTGTCAACAAGACTGTCCATTACTGCTAAATCTTTTTTTAGTGTCAACTGGACTTGTGAGGTCCAAGGGGAATTGGATCTTTTCTACGGGAATCCTAGGTGTGACAGGATACAGCCTTAGGGAACAATTTTGATTCAGCTTTACAGGGAGGATAATTGCATTCAGGGAATTTAGATACTGGAAGAAAGTCTTGTGTTGAGTGCTGCCCCAATGCAGATGTACAAGAACACAGCAACAACAAATAATGAATCACATTTCCAATGACAACCATATGGGGTTTTTCCCTTCTCAGATTTTTTTTTTTTTTTTGTTGTTTTGATTTAATCCTAGCCAGCAGCCGAGCCACACAGAGATGCTCCCTCACGGGCAGGACTGGGAAATGCAAAAGCTACAAAACTCATGGGTTGAGATACAGACAGTTTAATAGGGAAAGCAAAAGCCAGATATACAAGAGAAACAAAACAAGGAATGAATTTACTGCTTCCTGTGGCTGGGCAGGTGTTTCAGCCATCTATGGGAAAGCAGGGCCCTATCATACTAATTACTTCAGAAGACAAACCCCCATCATGCCAAATACCCCCCCTGTCTTGGGTTGCAATATGTAAACAAAAATATGTATTCTATTTCCCATCTGTTGAAACCGGTTGGGGAGGTGTTTTCTTTTTCTCTTGAATAACCCATTCCTCCTAACTCCAGGAGGGAGTGGACAGGTGCCTTCTGCTAATGGGCCACCAATTAAAATCAGGTGGAGCAATGTTCCTTATCTCTTCCATGACCCACCCTCCCTTCAGGAGGATATCTTCTGTTAATGGGCCATTAAGGCTAACCCCATGACTGATAACATTACATCATCCCATTGTGAGATGCTCCACCCAGTGGAAGGAGCTAGGCATTCCTACCTGGACAAAACCTTCAATTCAGAATGCCAGGACAGCCTGTTTTCCATTGGATTTCCCAGAGGAAGACTGGACCCATCTCACCATCACTGGACCCTTTTACAGGATCATCTCTACGCCAACAGAACCACATCTGTTACTCCAAGAGGATTTATTTGGACTACTTCCAACACCCCGACCAACAGGGTGTCAGGTTGTAGCTCTGACTCTGTCAGGGTTTCTAGGATTTTTGTTGATTTTTTGCTTGGCCTTTTTTTACTACTATATTTGTACTGTTAATATTCCTAGTAAAGAACTGTTATTTCTATTCCCATATCTTTGCTTGAAAGCCCTTAATTGCAAAATTATAATAATTTGGAGGAAGGGGATTTACATTCTCCATTCCAAAGGAAGCTCCAGCTTTTCCCTGGCAGACATCTGTCTTTCCAAACCAAAACACTCTCTGTCCTTCTTCTCATCATTTTATACATTAAGCCTGATGTTAAAAGGTCTGGAATTACCTTTGGTCAACTGGGGTAACCTGTCCTATTTGTGTCTTTTCCCAGTTTCCCAGGCATCCCTAGCCCTTTTCTCATTGTGGTAGTGTGAAAAGCAGAAAAGGCCTTGGCTCTCTGCAATCCCTGCTCAGCAATAACAAGGGCATCTCTTGCATTATCCAACCCTGTGTTTGGTGCGAATACAAAACACAGCCCCATACCTGCCACAGGGAAGAAAACTAACTCTACACCAGTCAAAACCATCACAGAACCTCAGAATCAAAGTTGAGANGATTGCAAAATCATAATTTGGCGGGAGGTGAGAGGTTTACATTCTCCATTCTAAGGGAAACTCCAGTTTCCTTGGTGGATACCCGTCTTTCCAAACCAAGACAGATACAAAGAAATGATCAAAAAGAAAAAGGTCTTTCCAGAGGTGCAGCAGCTTAGAGGCCACTAGATTGCACTACCATGTGATTGCACTGCCACTGCACTACAGCTGTTCACTGGGAGTAAAGCAGAGGTACAGAATCTAATGGAGATCATGGGTCTGTGCTTTCATCTCTCAGATACTCCTCACATTCCCAAATTAATATATGGTGCAATCACTGGTCTATATCACACTGATTTCCCAGACACGCTTAAGAGATGGGGGATGTTAGATAAAGTTAATATCACAGTAAAAGTTAATTGTTCAAACAGGATAAAAGTGAGAAATTTCCTAAGGATCCTTCAAATAGAAAGCATGAACTCATAGTAGAGCTGTAAAAATTACTCCCTTAGTAAAACAGCCACGGAGTCCAGGCAAAAGTCCCTTCATTTTCTCCCAAAAGATCCAGATAAAAGTAAGAAGAAAAAAGAGTAATATAAAAGCAGCAAAATGCACTAAATGGAGCAGTCCTAGTTAAAGGACTTCTTGTAACTTTTCGCCCTAATACTAATGTTGAGTTGCCAGGGAGTCAGACAAAAGCAGGCCTGTAAATGTATTGATTCCTCACAATATTATTACCAGCAAAACAAGCAGTACTAATATTTAGTCTTGCTCTTCTCCTTTCCACCAGAGAAGACAGTGCAAGAAGACAGTGCCTTGAAAATACGTTGCTGCCATGTATATATCTGGGAAACAGGCATTCTGTCTTGGAGATGGGGGAGCATACCTCTGGGAGGCAGCCCCAAGTGGTGGCAAACTTAATGGTGAACCAGTGTATTGTGCTTCCTGACTTCTTGTGGACTTTTTTGTGGCCATAACTTTGACACAAATCTCAATTACCTCATGTTCTTCCATGTTTTGTAAAAATTGTATCAGCTCTTGCCACAGAACCATTGATTAGAACAAAAATGCAGAAAGTTCTTGCTGTTATGATAGCCCCTGTTATTGTCCATAAAATAAAGGGCTCACCAAGGCAAGTTTACAAGGAATTTTAATACACATTTGTGTGCATGTCTATTGTATAATAGATGATATATCTATTATGCAGAAGATGAACATGTATACCTATTATAAAAAGCTAAGCTTTACAGGAGAAAAAGCATCTTTTACTAGCAAGCTGATATAGTTTATAACAGTTAGGTAAGATCACCCAGTCCCTTCATCAAGCCAGGAAGAAGCACTGAGCTCCATGCCAAATGCATATTAGAAAAGATACCTGCCTACAGCATTCTTTTTACTGCCAAACAGGTAGTAATATCTCTTGAACTGGATTGTCAGTTGTTCCAAATTAAAAGTGACATTTTATACCACAATAACTTTTTGGAATAAAGCAGGACAGAAATGAAAGGCATTAAGCATTCTCTTCTATACTGTTGCTATGTACTTCTAAATACAAAACACCTGAACCACAGATTACATATCAGACCATGGTTCTGTTTGTCCATATACATAAAAATAAAATCAAATATTTGAGAAAAAAAATTATGTCTTCAGAAGATGTGATATATCACAGTAGCCACAGAAAAGGAGAAAATATTCAGCACTTTGAAGGCTGAATATTAAAAATATTACACCATGATTTTTACGATAAAGGAAGAAATATTTTTTTTCAAACTAGAATAAAATTGTACATACATTTCTAGACTAGAATATCCTTAAACCCCTTGATAACAAAAACAACTTAATGAAAACACTCAGGCATATACAAGGAAGGAAACAGTCTTCCATTCCTTGTTGTAGGCAGTACAAAACTGTGCAAGAGAAGATCTCCTACTCAGTCTATCATTTCTAAAACAGGTTTTCAGTACAGATCACATATTCAGGCATCTCAGCCTGACCAACAGCAGATGAAGTGTCTATGTCCACTTCCTATCCTTACTGAGGAGGCAGGCAGGAAGGCAGGAAAGGCATATTGAGGGAAACATGAAAGAATAGGGACAATGTTCTACCTGGTATAACCTTTCCCTGGACATGTAGTCTCCTCAGATTTGGGGAGTAGTTCTTCACCACAAACCACCTGCAAGCAGCTGTTCTGTGTCTAGAGCAGTGATTGTGCTTCCAGCTCCTGTTGTAACTTGTGTGAACCCGTCTGCAGAGCTCATTAAAGCCCTTAGTTGAGATGGCAGAATGAAATAAATTTCCATCATTTATTAGAAGACATAATTGTAAAACTGGTATTAAGGACTTGCAGGGATTATAGAAAAACCTCCAGGTGCTTGAAAAAAAACCCTATTAGTCTATCAAGAAGGCCTGGAAAGATTGCTATTTCAGCTAGTTTTCCTGTATAACTCATAAATATTGTCTGTCAAATCTCAAACTCTTTACCTAGACAAACTCCTACTGAGAAATGAAATTTTGTCCAAGGAAGGACTGAAAAAGCCTTCCTGCAGTGAGGTGTCTGAGCCTGGCACTGAAGAACTCCTTGTTGTGATCATGCAACCTATTATCATTGAATCAGACAGGGCGTTATACATTTTTACACAATGTCCATGTGCATTTGTTTAGTTTGGGAGTACATTTGACACCAAATATACACAATGCACTGGTCAAATTTCTGTTTGGCACCCC
>VWYO01013886.1:5431-32219 GCA_013400275.1 Rhadina sibilatrix | reverse complement strand
CTTTGCCGGAAAGCCCTTAAATGCAAAATTATAATAATTTGGAGGGGGTGAGTGGTATACATTCTCCATTCCAAGGGAAACTCCAGCTTTCCCTGACAGATGCCCATCTTTCCAATCCAAGACGTATCTGAAGGTTTTAAATCAGTCATTGTTTCTCAAAGTTCTTTATTCCTTTGAAACTATGGAGAATGAAAAATTTTGATAAGGTTTTATGTGTTGAAACCTGGCTTTGTTCCTTTGGCTTTTTGTATTTAAATTATAAAATAGAAACCTTTCAGCAGAAAATATCTTAAAACAATAAAATATTTTTTGTGGAAAGTCAGTGTCCAAAAAAGAATGTTAGCTTTTTGAATGCCCATTTTTATCATTCTTGGATCTTTCTCCAACAGTGTGGAACATAATGTCAGTGAATTATCACATAAAAGAAAATTATTTTCTTTCTGTACTGTTGTAATCACTAGGCTAGCTTGTCTCAAACAATAAGAGTGACACCATTTAATTTAGACCTGAATTGATTTAGTCTAGTCAGGCTGATGAATAAACCGTTGACAATAGAAACACTAAGACTGACCTAAAACAAAAGAACTTCACATAAAACAAACATCACTGAAAAAATTCAAGTCTGGAAATGTTGGACATTCAAGCTTAAGCAGGTTGCATGAACTTAGTTATGGTCATCAACTTAAAATCTTGTTTAAAAGCTCATAATGAAAAGGAACTAGTATAATACTGCTCATTTAGTCCCATCAGCAAAACTGTCATTTTACAATTTCATGGCCCTGACAGGTTATGTCACAGCCCTCTCATTTCAGGTCTTTCCAGTTAAATTAATATTTTATTGCTTATTAGCAGTGTCATTATCCCACCAACAACACACACTTAAGCACCAGTCAGACCATGCACATAATTAATTAATTAGATACAACAGGACTGTTTGCCAACAGAAGAGAAGAATCACATTTAAACCCTTGAATCGCTAAAGCCTGGTTTAATGCATCTGAAAATAAATGCATGATCTGAATACAAAACCCCGGTTTTCACTTGTATTCCCCACAGAAGCAGTATAAGGCCAGAGTGAAACCTTGGCTCTGCCTTCCTGACACACTGAACCTGTCCAGCTGAACAGGCACATTTGGTGTTTTTCTGTTGAGTTGTTGCAAAATTTTGAGCCTGTTGGATAGTAGAATGATGGACTCTGACTCATATTCATAATGTTCCTGAGGTGCTCTGGGGTGATGGCAGAAATGTGATTCTGTTTGCTTCAAACACTCAAGACAGGTTGAAGAAAAACACTACAATATGGTATAGTGTGCTCTTATTCTTAAGCGTTCTACAACCATGGTTAGACTGGAAACAAACAAACAACAGAAAAAATGTAATCATGTATAACTCAGGTAAGAGCCAGTAAAGACTTAACATTCACCAGTAACTACCTGCTACAGGAGATGGGCTCAGAGCTGAACACACGTCTTCTTTCCCTGGCAGCAAAATATGCCTGGTTAGAAGTTAGCTGCTAATCTCTTCAGAAAGGTATTTACAGTCCTGCCGTAGGCCTGAAAGAGTAGCTATGGAAGATTTTTTAAAAATTTTCCTCATGTTTACAATGAGAACGTTAATGTGCACATTTCACAATGAGCTGAAGTTTCTACTCTGCACAAAGCTTCTATGTTTTTCTAAGCATCATAACACCTTTTAATATTGGAGAAGAAAAACAGAAATCACTTGACAGGCAGTGTGAACCCTTGATTCACACAGCAAAATTCACACAGCAAGACAGGAGAAGTTAGCCAAGAGAGAAGCCACAAAACTTCAATTACCCATTTGAAGTGTTTCAAATATCAGGGGCACCACCAGCAAAGAGTCTACAGACCCATCGTAGACCAAAATGCTGGTCACAAAATAGTCACTGTGTGACCCTCTACTTTAACACAGAGGGCTGGAAATGTGCACTTCAGCAGGCATTCCACATACTGCTTATCCCCAGCCCTCAGGTGTGGTGTGGGTGAAGCTGATTTCCCCTTTATAAGGGCTTCACCTCAGCCACAGACCGGATGACCATTCCCTCTCATTGTTATTGAACCACCTTGGTCTTTGTGTGTTACTTGGACAAAAAAAGTCCCACCTGGAGATAGGTCTAACATGAGTAAATATATGTAAGCATGAAAAAAGGTAAAGTAGCTGCCATGTGATAATCAGTTAAATTTGTTGTTATCCTAAGCTGTGTTTCTAATGGCTCAGAGTGGCAGAAAAAATATGAAAAAAGCATGTTTGACTTCCGTTTCTCCTGTAACAATCTGCACCTTAATTACAACATTCTGTTGTTAGCACCTTTAATAAGGCTTAAATTCAAAAGATAATGAAAGAGACGAATGCAGAAGATAACAACTGTCAAAGTTCATAGTGGGGGAAGCTTTGGAAAAGTAAATGGATGAGTGATGGCAGAAGTAGACTGCTTGATGCAAGAAAACATAGTTATAAAACTTAACTCTTAGCATTTATACTGAGAAAGAAAACATGTAAGAGATTACAGATAAACCTCTGTCAAGCTACTTGATGAGAAACAGTTTGAAGTTTAAAGTACATCCCTGAGATAAGCAAATCAATAGGAACTAATGAATAGAAAGGGGCTTCCTGACTGACTGCTCCTGTATTAGGAGACAGCCAAGGCTTGCTTTTTTTCTGGACACACTGCAGCAGTTTGATCTGCTGACCTACTTGGGTGGAACAATTTGCCAAGAAGACTCCGTCCAACAAGCCATCATCTGTATAGAGTGATGTAGCTAAACAAACCTTCAATTTTGCCAGAAGCAAAGACTGATTCGGTAGCAGGGGACTTGCACAAGCTCTCTGGGGTGGTGCTCTGATTCATCTGCAACACCAGCTGGGGCAGAGGGACTCTTCTTCACTACTGTCTGCCTGAAACAAGGCAAGGAACAAATCTCATTAGTCCTGGCCACTATCCTAGGAAGCAATGCTGCAAAACCATAAAAATCATACAACACAGGAAAACAGGACTAGAAGGCACCTCGAGAAGCTATTTAATTTGCATCCCACCACTAGCACTGCACTTCTTGATGTCACCATAAATGTTGCTGTGAGGAACTATTCCCAGAAGAGAAAAATGTGAACCAAAGTGCATATATACATAGCCACCCACAGCAATGCTGAAGGAGCAGGAATCTCATTTACGACATATTCAGTTTTGCCTTAGACTCTGTAGCTTTTGTAAGTCCAGTCTAAAAATAAAGTCATACTGTTGGCTGATATTACAAAGGACTTGATGAAAGTATTACAGAACTCTTGAAGAAAAAGTGATAAAATTATCCTTTTTCCCCCACTGAGATTTTCATTCTATTTTTAGCACTGTTTTTTTCCTCCCTCTGAAATGTTGTAATTATTGGAGAAACAGAGCAAACTTTTGAAGGAGAAGCTGAACATTTCATGGTGTTACCAAAAATTTCAAACTTTTGGCTTCTGGGCAGTTTCCTTTATCTCTGGGTATAGAAGCAGCACAGCTTCAGGTCAAAGGCTCCTCATTAAATTAATACCCATTTTTTGTATTGTTTCTTTCTTTTTTTCCCTGTCTTTTCAAAAGTCCATGTTCTAAATACAATGTTGTAAATTCTCAACAGTATTCTTCTTCAATATTGCAGTATTTTCATAAACAACTTCAGTCTGAGGAAAAAGAAATAATTGTTAGGAAGTAAAATCAGACTGCAGCAGAAGCCAGAAACAAATCTGGTTTCTTGAGGACTCTTCAGTGACTAAAGGAAACTCTGTTCATTTGCATCATTATTCTGGTGCTTGGGTCAAAGTTCTGTCTGCATTTTTTGTATTTGAAGAAGTTTCTTAGTGGTTGCATATAGACCAATGTGCCAAAGTAGCTGGGGGATTTTTTAATGTATTTATTTATGAAATAGACACCAGCTTTTTTTACTTCAGGTTTCCCTGGAAGCCTCTGTAAGATTGAATAAGGCAGTGGTTCGTGTCACATATCTTCAAGATCTTTTCTCTTGGCTCTACAGGGCTACTTGAAATGAAAACTTTCTCATATGTAAAGAATTTGCTGGTAAAGCTCTCTCAGTTTTTCTCTAAAAGTTGATTTTCCAGAGCTGAGTCACAGGTGTAAACAGGGGACACACAGCACAGGCCAGCACACAAGCATTGCAAAAGAGTAAAATGTTGCAGCAAAACAGCTTCAAAATGATGCTCACAGTACATCTCCTGTGATTCACAAAACTTTTGGGATAACTCTTCTATGTGCCATCCAGCCACACAGAGCAGTCTCAATTCTGGCACATTCAGTCTGTCATAGCAGGAGGTTTAGGCTGATACCTCTGTCATCTCAGGGCTATTTCACATGGCTCAGATACAAAGCACTGCCATTTCTTCATTTCAGAAGCACGGGCGTTATTGTAGCCAATATAACTAGTTCCTTGGAGGCACTGTGAGGAGGAAATCATAATCTCTTAGATCTGAATCTACGAAGAATAGCTGAAAAACTTACATATTAAAAACTCATCCTGGTCTTTAAATGCTAAGACGAGCGAAGAAGGGAAGTAACTCCTTTAGACACAGTTCACAGTTTTCCAAGGCTGGGCAGCCCAAATAAGTGCATGCCCCTTGCTTTAGGATGTCAACTGCTAGTGCTAGCAGTGTTTTACTCAACGGTGGTGTGCATTAATAACCACTATTTTCTCAGTCTCCTCAAAGACATGACGTGTAATTTTGAAAATAACTGTTCAGATTGAAGATAACCATTTTGAAGATAACCATTGTTGAAGTAACCATTAATGGTTGAGATGGAAAGTGGCTCAAGACAATGGCCCTTTCAGGCACCTGTGGACCATTGGGTGCATCGGTGGTCATACCTGTATTTTCCTTATCACAAGAAATGCAGGAACCAAAGAGGAAACAAGTCCTAAATCCTAGATTAGAGAGCCAGGCTCACATATATGCAGATACCAAAGTGTCAAGGTGGGGCACATATTTTCCATTTACCTCTTATTTACTTCACCTAAGACATTTCCCATTTTAATACCTGCCCTCTCCTACTTCAGAAAACCTCATTTACCCTCTAATAACACCTGGTATTTTATCAATCAAAAATGACCACCTGGCAGAATGTAATAGCATAGTTAGGAGTGGCAGGCTGGCTGCTGAACTTGCTCTTGCAGGCTGAAGGATAGCACTCTTCTTCTGTAAGGTCAATGTCTTTACATACTAAGTGCCAAAAAAAAAAAGTTTACATTCCCACTGTGCTCATATATTGTCATATAAAAGATATTTCAGAAAGTTTACTACTTTCTGATCCTTTTTTCATTCTAAATGCTTGTGCTGACATACAGGCTGACAGAAGTACTGCAGTTACTATAAAAAAATCAGGGGAATTTTGGAAAGCAATGTTCTTGTATCATCTGCCTCTGCACAAATAGTCCTTGCAAATGTAAAAAAAGTAAATGCATGTCAAACTTTTCCACAGGCCAAGGGACAAGTTGAAGGACCATCTATGGCTGTGCAGTTGTGTACAATAGCAGGAAGGTTTGACAGTCCTATGTTCTTTCAGAAGACTTCTTGTCCCAGCTCCACATCACCTGAATAATTACAATTATCATGAGACACTTGACAGGCTATCAAGGTGCTTCATTAAGCCCTTCTTTAATCAATCCTGTCAGCAAGGAAACAGAAGTGCATTGTCTAAACTACGTATTCTATGTTCAACGGTTAGCCATTCTAAATGTGATCCTGTCAACTTTTGGATGAGTCTGATTATCTCATTTCTCTTCAATCTAAACAGTTGTTTTCAAAATTACATACTACATCTTTGAGGGGACAGAGAAAATAGGAATCGAATTATGAGGTATACTTTTCTTTTCACCATGAATTTTTTTTCTGCTGAATTTACATCAAAGCCACATTAGTATGGTGGTATGGTGTTCAGTGAAACTTAGAAGCCAGCAATTGCAGATATATTGTCAGAATATATGAAAAACATTCACAGAGATTTCCTAAGATTGTCTTGAAGTTATATGAACAAAAAATATCATACCAAGATTTTCTAATTTGTGGTTATGAGTGCTTAATCATGTATGTATGCATAGCTTTAGCACCATGTGGCTATGAGTGCATAAAATGGCATTTGCATTGATATCACCGGTTAAGAAAATCATGTCAACAATTAAGACAAAAATAGATTTTAATTACAAATGAAAGTTATATAAGTGTAAGTTCAGATAGAATAATTAGAGGCTTTAGAGTGAAATCCTGAATGCTTGTTCATGAAGCCATAAGAAGATATAGCAACATCTGGTTCAATAAGAGAATGGAATACTCTTCATTTTTTAAGTACCTGCTAATGTGAAAAGAAAATGTCTCAACTGGAACACATGCAAAGCGCACACACTGTACTTTGAAAGACATAGTAGCATGTTGTTTATTGATCCATGTTGAATGTTTTGAAGTAAGGCATTGTCGCAGTCGATATGTGGCAGTTGACATAGACACTGCCCTCGAGGTGCTTCATTAGAATCATCAGAAGGCTTCAAGTATCAGCACCTTGTTATTCAAAAAGTCTCCCATATCTTTTCCCTGTATCTTCTAAGAGCAGCTCAACACAGCTCTGGCTCGCTCCTTCCTGTCCCTAACATGGCTGCCTAACCCTGTCTGTCCTATGTACAGCATCTCACCTTTTCTGTCTCTGGCACAACCTCCCATCCCTAGGTCTTCACAGCACGGCCAGCAGACTCCAACTGACTCCTTACCAGCTAACTCACTCTTTATCACACCCGTAGCTGTGAGGGTAAGGCTGTTTCCACTCTAGAATAATTAACACAGCTGTAACATATTGGGGAAGACTGCCTTCAGCAGCATCTCCTTTTGTCTCCCCACAAGGCATGACAAGCAGTGCATAAAAAAGTAAATCAACTAATTTAATCTTTTTCCACTGTGGCTCATGTTATTCAGGCTGCACAGTGGAAAACAAAGTGGCACCTTGCTGAAAACCAGCAGACAGCACAGACATAGAGACCACTCCTTTATAAACACTTCACTGAAGGATGATCTTTAGAAGCTGGGCTTTTTTGCAATCTTTGGTAACATTGTAGTGAGATGAACTGTAATTTCTTTTTAGCCACCGCTTGTTACTACAGCAATCTGGCCAATTTTTTTTTTAATAAAAAAGGCACATAACTTCATAATTATTGTGATGCTTTGATTACAAGGCATCCTAATGTTTCACAGTCCATGACAAATAAATGTATATGGCTTTTGCTGTTAGGGGAAGAAATGCCCTGAAACAGAAAAATAGTAGCACTTTTGCGGTCATTACATTGACATCAATTGGAAATATCCCCTGGTTGACTGTGCCCCAGAAGGATTCACTAAGTACCTCACAGAAAGAATAAGGAGAGACAATCTGAAATAAAATTGCTCTATATAGGTCTTTCAGTGGTAAAAGTAATTTGACATATGATTGCACTTCCTGCATGAATAAAATTTGCACAGGAAGTCTAGGAAATTAAGATGTCTTTGGAGCATACTTTGGTCAAAACAACTCAAAAGAAATGTGTTTTCTATTACTCCCTCTAGTTGGCACTTTCTAAGTGGTTCTCTAAACACAGATAGCAATGCTTTCTCTTGAAAAAAAAAATTGTCTCAGTTTTGACTTGTAATCTGAAGACTTGGATTCCCTGAGAAAACAAAATCATATTCTGCAGAATGATTTTTTTTTCCAGGCTTAAAGGTATTAGCTGACAATTCCTAAACCTCACATATATGCCTAATTCATGTACCTTCTACACCTACTTCCTTAAAAAATGCCTTATGAAAAAAGTGTTGCATTGACCTCAGCAACTTGCTCCATAAGAAATATGTGATGCAAGACTAATGTTTAAAATCACAAGAGATAGAAAGATGAAACTCTTTCTGGAATACTACCATTCCAGACAAAGGGCTTTTTAATAATGATTTTTTTTTTTTTTTTTTTTTTTTTCATTTTCATATTTTTTCTACTTCCAAAGTAATTTGAGAGCTGTTGCTTAATAACTAAATATACTTCTTGCTGCTTTTTTTTTTTTTTTTGTAACTCAGACACCCCAAGGTTTTCTGAAGGTGAAAGTGCTGCCACCCAAAGACAAAAAAAAAAGATATTTAATACTTCTTTCTACCTCAGTTTGGTTAAGAGAGAACAGATCCTCCTAAATCCTCTGTGCTCTTGTACACAAATTCTGACTAAAGAATTAAAATGAATGAATTAAAATTAACGAATTAAAAGAAAGACATCATAAAAAACTCTCAACAGGGAAGATAAAACCAGATTTTGCCAACTCACTGTGGGGCAGAGCAGGGCTGTATCCAGGACACAGACTAGGAGTGGAGAGCCAAGCACTGTCTGATAACTTTGTCTCACAGAGGAGGGGATGGGGATTATCACATGGGCTTCATCATCACTGCTGCACTTCAGATTGTAGAAAGGCTCTGAGGTTTCGGCTTCCCCACACAAAATATCCTTTTTCCTGTATGTGCCTGTAGCAGGCTCTGAAATGGCAATTCCCTTGTAAGCACAGCATATCCATTGGAATGGCACTCTGTGGATTTATCTACTACATATAAATCCAGAATCAGCTCTAAATCACAGGCAAAATGCATTTCAGGCATTTCAAAATGGTCCAGTGCCACTGTAAAAAGGTGATCAAGAAGTTTTGAATTGGGGAGAGATTTAGGGATACCATCCTTAGACAGAAGGATTTTGTATTTTCTGTTTTTTTCTGAGACATGGGGTATCATTTTCTTCTGAGCATCAGGTTATCTACATTTGGGGATCCACTTGGGAACATCAAAATAGAGAAAAGCATCCACTTTTCCTTCACTCTTAGAAACTCATTGTCTAAAAATTTTTCATGAGCTGCATGTTTGAATATAATAGTAAGAAAGAGTGAACTCAGATATGATTAAATTAGCCTGATGCTTGGTAAGTTTTTTTCAGTGAAGAAAAGCAGCTCCAGCTTTGAATTCCTTATTCCCTTTATGGGCAGCAATTATTAAATTTTATATAGAGATATACTTCATGCACAGGCACACAAAAAATCCAACAGCAACAACAAAGAAAAGGAAAGAAACAGAAAGAAGTCTAAGAATTTTTTGCAGAAGAGATTCGGAAATTCTAAAAAATTTTAATATAACCGAGTCTAAATGAAGTAGTTGCATTCTATGGCATACCTGATCTGAATGGGTTTAATTAATTTTAATGAGTAACAATGTATTTATTACGTTGTGCTATGTAATAACCGATTGACAGTGATATCTCTAAAGTATTAAAAATGTAAATGACCATAAGAGTTTCTATCTCAGTCTCTTTCCTGTTTTTCTTGGGCTGATTAAGGACTAGCACCACTAGCGTTAACTCCATGCTTAGTATATTGTCTGTGCTTGTCTGTGTTCTGGTTATGAACCTGAAAAGTTATTTTGAGGAAAAGGTAAATACTTTAACATTGATTTGTATGAGAAATTGTATGAGAAAACCTGAGCAATTTTTGCTTCAGAAACAGATAATCTAGTACCTGTTCAGCTGCTATGGACCTACCTCCGTTTTGTTGATTAAACATTGCAGTTTTAAAACATCTCTAGCAAGGTCTATTTCTGATTACAAATCCCATGAAACAGCTGGAAACACTACTACACACAACTGCTACTTTCAAAAGGAAGGGAGTAGAAAATAACCAACAGAAAACAGAATAACTAGTCACTGTAAAACAATCATCATGATTTTTGCTGCAAAGAAAACTGGCTGATTTAATCTATTTCATACTATCAAAGTCTATAACATTTTTTTTACTGGAAATTATGGCTAATTTGCTTGTATCTTCCACCAATCTTGCATTTGTTATATTATGTTTATTGGAATATGCCTGACAATTCTCCATAGTCTGCTCACAGCCATGGTCAATAAATGCTCTAGAGACAACAAATATCTTTATCAAATATCTTGTGATAACAAGTCTGCCACTTAGTGGATAGAAGCTGGGCCTTGTTTTCATCTTGTATTCTTTATTCATTAAGTAATCAGTGGGTACATAGGATTGATAGTGTGAGAAATTATTGGTGCCACAAGTTCAAAAGCTCCTGACACCAGTGCCTTTGTCTGCTCTGAAAGGACAGTGTTTTACCATTGCTAGAGCCACATATTCCTTCACAGAGTTAAGTAACAGGGAATTTCCTAGCACGTTTGTAGTCACCATGATCTCCATGACAAAGACTGAGTTAGGGTTAGGCTTAGGGTTTCAACTTTCACAGCTGAAAGGAAGTAGCACTGTTTTGCATGGCTGTTTGTGGCCTCTGCTACCTTGAGTGCAAAGACCTGTGCTATTCTAGCACTTCCACTGTGCCCCACAGTTTGTTGGAACTGGAAAAGGACTGATGACAATGTTTGCCACTGTAAGGTAGACCCAACAGAAAAAAGACCCCACAAGTTTGGGGGTTTTTTTGCATGTGTGTGTGTTTTGTGGGGTTTTGCTTGCTTGTTTGTTTGTTTTAAGCAACATGGCAAAATTATCTAGAAGAGCTGTTTCTCTGTCTTGTAATCTGGATGCTGGGGACGCAAAATGTAGGCGGATCTGCAGTAGCAGCAGACTTCTCAACTTCTGCTTAGCTAGCTTACAAAACTCAACATTGGAGCACTTGTAGCCAGTGTTGTTTTAAGATAAAATATAGATCCTCTTCATGACAATGGATTTCTAGTTTCCACATGAATACTAGATGACAACTACTTTTCCTAATAATCTGGAAAGGAAAGTATTTGGGAGTGAAAATAATTCCCCTGTTGCTATCACGATGTTTGTTCTGTCTAGGCCTGCTTCTTGGAGATGATTATTTTATCTCTGGATTGCAGTTATCTGATTGTATCAGAGTACACAGTGCTATTTTGCAGCTGAAAATAGTCCATCACAGATTCTCAAACTGATTTAGGTTTATGGAAAAATATTTTTTTTTGGAAAAGTTAAAAAGGAAGGTGAACAGTGTTACTGAAGATGTAACCCCCGCTCACTTCAAACAGCCCATCCCAGTGCCATGCTAAAATAAGACTAGATTTGTTTGCAGATAAGCTTCTTGTGTGTTGTTCAAACATTTATAAAACTAAGTGGTATTATTTTAATTTGTTGTGATTACTTCTACTGTCTCCAATCTTGATAACACTGATCATGAACACACTATATATGTCAAAGTTTAGTACAATTTTAACAGCATTGTGCCGTCTTTCTCTGGAAAGATTATTGAATTTTTGCTCAAAACACAAGGCTGACTATATGGGTTTAATTTTCTAAAAATAACACCCTTTACTAAGAATTTATTCTGGAGCTGTCAAAAGAAAATTTGCTGTTCACCCACTCCATTGATAGTAAATACTTATAGAAAAGAGAAGTGTCAGTTGTAACTGACATTTCAAAATCTTCTGAAATCCCCAGAATGGATTGAATCTTACACAATTCACGTCAGGGACAGCACAGAGATCTGTGAGCTCTATTTCATCCCAAAGAAAAACCACTGAAGAAAATCTAATTTCAAAACAACATTGCAATATTCTTTCTTTCAGAACCATGACAGGTTTTTATAATCATATATAGGTGGAAAAGAAAAAAAGTCAAATAACAAAATACAAGTCAAATAGCAATGTGTTAGAGATAATTAATTGCTCTGGCAAATCAAGTACAAAAAGGAGGGGGTTTTGATCAATAAGAGTGCAAATCTATGCAGTGAAAACTCAGAAATTAAATATGAACTTTAAAGGGACAAGTTGATGGTCATTAGGAGAGTTTTCATACTACACTTCCTCCCTCAAATAAATTGGCTGGCAAAATCAAAAGAATATTGGATACCTTTGTAAGACGACTTGGAGAAATGAGGCTTGATAAACAGAAATTAAAATAGATTTAATGAAAATGCCACTATAGCAAAATAACTCTTCCAGCTGCTATGAGACAGATACTCATGAAAGCTGTAATGATTTGGATGAGTAACTTGCTTTTAATCACCCAGCTTTTGCAGGATGGTTTTTTTTAAAATATGCAATTTGGTAATAACACAAGAAAATTTTTGAAGGAGCAGCTGGAGAATATGGCACGAAACCTGAGGTAATGAAGACTAAAAAAAATACTGCTTTTTTGCTTATTAGTCACTGAATAGGTGGTTTCATTTATCTATATCTTGATTAGAAATTAACCAATCTGTTAAATGCCACATTTTTTGGGATCACCAAAAATTGACTAGCATTTGCAAATAATACAGCACTTTTAATAAAGCAGCCTGAGGCTGATAGGATGCAGTTCCTCCTGGGTTCAGAGATACAGTACTCATGACACTGAATGTTGTCCTAATCCTTGTTGTTCCTTTGCTGTTAGAGATACCAGGATCAAAATTAATGTTCTTATGTGGTCTTTCCACGCATAGGTATTTCCAAAGCTCAGTGATCAATTTATCATCAGTGAATTCAGTATTTCAGTCAGGAACTGTCCATGTCTCTCTCTGTCAGGACTAAATTTCTGGCCAGTTCTATCTAGAAACAGGGAGTTCTCATGTGTGTTGCCATCTGTAGTAAAGACCTTTGGGCAGTGATCTGTGCAGAAATGACTTCTCAAGTATCTCTGGGACCAGGATCTCAGGAGGTTTAAGCACACTGGTTCATTAAAAAATCTAAACCAGTGCTGTGCATGAGTAGGTATGAGCTGGGCATCGAATTCCTCTGCTGTGACAATCTGGGGCTCCTGTGTATCTGTAAAGATGCAAACTCTTGCAGGGGAGAGAACAGCAAGAAAGAGATCAACAATGGGGGCTTATAGGAGTGCAGTTTTGAATGTGACAATCTTCTCTAGCTGCACTACAGTCATCTTAAATTTGCAAGATTTTCAGACTGAAGAATCACCTTTAAAGTTCTGGATGAACAAAGGAATTCAACAGTCACCTTACTATTCCATCTGTTCTTCTCACCAAGAATATCCATCAAGCACCTTTCTCGTCCCAAACCTAAGGGTCAGTAGCAGCTCTCAAGCTTCTTAAGTCTGACCAGTTCCTTACCTGACAACTCTTTGCCTCTTCTGTGAATGTCTTGTAATGGTCTTCCAGAGCCTTCTATATTCTTTTCTCCAGACTTGGCTTCTAGACTGACCTGCTTATCCCCTCTGACAGGTGATATCTAACCAGGTCATCCTCTGTTAAACTCAACTCTGGAAATACAGATTTAGAGACTTAGTCATGTGCACTGCAGCCAGGCCAAGCCTGTGCTGTCTTTCCGAAGGAATGAGAGACCACCAGAGCTGAAAGGTGTGATGTAATTCGTGCTTAACCCTTAAATTAAACAAGTGCGTTTCCTGCTGGTTTCTCCTTCCTGTTCAAGAAGAAAGATGTAGTGATAAAACAAGTTCATTCTGGATAGTCTTGATGTTTTAGTGGAAAGAAAATACAAGCTGTAAAGGCATATACAAATACCAGAGAAGTTTGCAGGTAGTAGTCTATTAATCCCTGACCAGTCCCTTAGCCAAATCATACTTTCCAATACAACTGTTAATTACTTTACCAGGTCCTAACACAGACCACACATTTTGAAGTCTAATGCAGTCATGTTGGCAGTGGCATATTCTTTTGACAGATTTCTTACATGGAAAGTCCCACCTCTGTAATTAATGTTCTCTTTTTGGTTTACCAGTAGCATACCAGTGCTTACCAGCCTCCCAAATGAAGACTGAACCATATCGCAATTAGTTAATGAAATCAGAGCACACGGTCTTGTCCAGAGGTACTTGTTGTAGGCTTCAAACAAGTCACAAGCAGGAAGAACAGGGAGGGAACACAAGTGAGTAGGATTGTACAGTTGCAGTGACTCAGCCTGTGTAATTAGCATTAGATGCTGGCTTTTATGTCATCACTCTATGTAAAGTGAAGTGCAGTTCAAGATGCTGCAATCTTTCAAGGGAATCTTTGTGCCCTTGGTGGTGAGTAATTCACTCATGCATTGTGTCAATTTCATTCCTCATCACACAGCTTTCAGCACCTTTCCTACAGTAAGGACTCAAAACAAGAAGGGCTGGCATTCCTGCAATACAGATTGCTGGGCTGCATGAAGAAGATAGAAGTGCCATTCTAAATTCTGGCAACAAATAGAAGTCTCTTTTTTCTTTATATATACAATTGAATTGCTTCAGTAAATGAATGGGTACAATGTGTGTTGGTGTACACATGATAGAGATAGTTAACTGCAATACTTGCTTCAAGGACAAATAGAGGTGAAAGGAGTTTATCTGTTTGTAAGTACAGATCTCTGTTTCGGTGAGAACAAGTTTATTTAGTTCTCATAAATATAAAAAAAAATTGTCCCATTTTTTAATTTATTAAAATTTTCAACACTAATATAATGGTAGCTACATAAATCTACCACAATAGCAAAAGTAATTCACAATGATATCTGGCAGAATAACCAATTTTTTGGCAAATGTAGTCTTGAAAGTTCAATATAAAAATATATTCTTTTCAAATAGACTCTGAAAAGAAACCTATCGGTTTGTCAATAACAATTTTCTTAATATTATTTTACTATGAGTAGACCTTGGAGATAGAACGCTCTCCAATATTTTAAAGGATTCAAGTTACTCCTTAGTACCAGATCACTATGTAGAGCTTCTTTCTGAAATGTAACACCTTGTATTTGACACAATCATAAATAGCTTAGTAAGTAATAGGTCAAAATAAATCCTGGCCCATTAAATCCTGAAACACATCTGGTTAAATACAATATTTTCTGAAAAGGAGAGGTCTTCTATTCATTCATTAATAAGAAAACAAATCAAGTTTGTATTCAGAAAACAAAGTAAATCGTACTAAAGAAGATACAATAGTCTGGATTTGGGAACTATTTACTGGATAACCAGTAGCAACTGGTTTATCTTTATACTCCGTGGTGATGTTAGCAATATTTGTTCCTTAAAATGAGTGCATGCAAAGGAATCAAAGAATACAAGTATTGGAAGGAAATAAAGAGTAGAATATTTCATGCATTAGGAATTAGATGATAAACCGTTAAGAGTTCCAAAAGTAGAGTAAATTTCCCTGCATGCCATCTCTACTGCAGTAGCATCAACACCTTTTGTTCAGTAATAAAAGGTTTCTTTATGACACTGTAGATGATTTTTTCAGTGACCTCAGTTCTTAATCCATGATCTTAAAAAGCAGCTTTGATAATGACAACAAGGAGACTAATAAATTCAAATTCATATTGTTTTATGATTGGCCTAGTCATGTTTAGTGCAGTGAAAGTTACTTCAATATTGTAATTCACAACTTTGTCCTTAATATCTGGAATCCATTCAGTCTCTTACTGAAGGAAAATCCCTGCAGGCAAAACTAGCTTCCTCTCTTAAACCATAAAGTAATGTTTATTTTTCCTTCATCTCACCTAGGTCAAGAGAGTATTTGTTTACGTGGTTTGATAAAATCATGATTTTTATCAAAACCCAGAACTACTATTAAATATAATACGGAAATGGCCATTGAAATGAGAAGGGTTGGATGGTATTTTTTTGTTGAGAGATTCTTCATGCTGTGTTAATAGCTACTGAAATGACAGTAGACATGATTCCTATCACTATGTACAGGTCAGTCATCCTGCATATTTCACTGCACTTCATAGTACCTAATAAAAGAATACAGCTCTAAATTTGTTAACACATACTATTGGTTGCTGTGGAAAGGAAGCGGAGTGCAAGCTGAGAAGATGGGGATCTAGGAGATGAGGAAAACAGGGAGGACTTTTGGGTAGAAAGGTGCTCAGGAGAACATGGGACAGGAGGTGAGAAATGGGAATTGAGCTACTTAAGGGTCCAAGTAAGGCAAAAAAAGAGCCTGGAACTGAAAACTAAGTCTATAAAACTAGGACTGAAAATACAGGTGCTTATATCCATAGGATACAGAAACACATGCCTTTCTATCTGTTATCATACACCCAATTCTGCAGGGGACCATATGACAGGGAGTCTTGTACTGCTTCCTGTGTCTAGTGTGTACTGTTTTTCTTGACTGCTCTCACCTCTTCTTCCCAGCTTGGACATCTCCCTTTCCTTCTCTTCGGCTGAATTTTATGCTTGCTTTCCTCTCCTGCTTACCTGGTGTCAGCTTTGTGCCAGCACTATGAAGGGAGCCTTATGTCCTCAGGCAAGGTGGGGCTCTGCCTGCTGAGGGGGCTACTCAGCCCATCCCCAGGGTAAAGAGCTGGCCCAGTCACAATCTCTTCATTCCACAGCAGCCACAGCTGGATAGAGAATCTTCCTTGCTCAGAAGCCAACAATGAGGCTCTGACAAGTTCCCACTGCACTCCTGAGAATTGACTTATTTTTTTGGACTCATCATTTGTCAAAAATACATTTTTCAGTGATGTCAAGAGATGCATTTTGGTTGTAAGCAGCCACCCTTCCTGCCAAAACTCCCAGCCTTTCTTCAAAACATGGGTGTGCAGAGCTTCAACTGAATGACTATATTGCTTATGCTAACATGGAAGGGAGCATGGGTGTTTTTGCCTCATACAGTCTTCTGATACAGCTGAACTTTCCAAAACATTTGAGTTGGAAAGTTAAATGATACATTAATATACAGAGGGTTTTACAAGGCAACTTGCCAGGCAAAAATAAAGATAGGCTTCTGCAACTTGCCCTATTTAAAATCTGATAGGCACAAAGATGCAGATAAAGAACTCAAAAATGAAAAACGAGAGGAAGTGTTTAGAAGAGATAAGCAAGTGTAACAAAATAAAATTTAAAAATTGAAAACCTATAGCAGAAAAAAAAAAACTTCCCAGCATTGAAATTTGAGTACTCATCCTTTGGGGATGGTGTAAGCCCCATGATTCATCACCCACCCTATAAAAATAGGTTGGACAAAATATTAGAAACATATGTCCTGCTGAATAACCTTGTGCTCTGACAGGGATGAACCAGATGACTGAATATGACTTTTCCATCTGTACCATCCATGAATCCAAGAGAGCTTCTGTATCACTCTGTGGATGAACAAACCAAAAACCTCATTGAAAGACTTAGTCCTGTCATCAAAGGCCATGACAATTAGCACCTAACTCCACAGCAGCCCTCTCTCCTCTAAATTCCTCTCAGAATTGTATTCCAAGGTAAAAAGCTCACAGAAGAGAAGAAAATAAATGTGAAAGTCCTTGTGTAGCAATCCAGGAAATGTCTGAATTTTTTCCCTGAACAAAAGGGATGGAAATGCTAGAAAAGGGAAGGAAGGATAATGCACATGATTTGCTAGAAATGTGATCTGAAAATTATGGCCAATCACCAAGGTCAACTCCTCATCCTGTAACACTGCTTCTCCTTCCCATGAGCAGCACAAGTGGCTCAGAGGCTTTATCATTCTGCTTACTCACTAGCAAATGTACACCTCCTCTCTCATCAGTCCAGGAATCTTTGTGAGATGCTTCAGTGATGACTTAAGGTGCTGTCCACAGAAGAATTCCCAGCTGGCATGAGCAACCTGTGCTGTAAGGTCAAACATAGGGTTGACACAAGAGAGCTCTCTGCAGCAGCAGAAGAAAACAGGCAAAACCAGAGAGTTGATAACAATTTTCACATTCAGTCATAAAATTGCAAATTCTTCACTTCCTACAAAGAGAGCCTTGTCTTACTGCAATAGAACAGAAAAGAGAGAAGTTTGAAGCCATAAACTGCATGATTTTCAATAAAAGGAATGCAACAAATTCTGTTGCTTGGTAGCTGTACTGAAGTTTAACAGTTTGTAGAATTATGGATTCATAGAAAAAGCTGAGTTCAAAGGGACTTGTCCCTTTAATTAATTTTAATTAATTAAATTTAATTAATCCCTTTGACAGGATCAACTCATGGCCCTGTGCCAGACACCCCCAAGACTCACACCACATTACCTGAAAGTGTTGTCTAAAGGCTTATTGAGCTCAGACTCAATAAGCCTTTAGACAAGGCTTAGTGTGGTGCTGTGACCATTGCCCTGGGGAGCCTGTTCCAATGCTGCTATTATTAAGCAGTCATAGAACTGATCAATTGAAACAAATCATGCAGCCGAGTTCTAATGCCTACCAGGAAAAAATAGCTACTTCACCTGCCTTCTAAGGGTGGTCAATTTGAATTATCTGGCCTAAAATTCAGAAACAGATTTATGAGAACTGACACCTGGAATTATAATTTGTGAGAGTCCTGGCAGAACCTGAGGCCCTGTGGAGAGAAGGGCCCACACTGGAGTGGGTTTCCTGGAAGGACTTACAACTCTGTGGGGAACCCAAACTGGAGCAGTCTGTTCCTGAAGCACTGCACCCTGTGCTGGAGCAGTTCATGAAGAACCATAGCCCATGAAAAGTTCATAGAGAACTGTCTCCTTTGAGAGGGAATCTACACTGGAACAGGGATTACACTCCTCTCCATGAGCAGCACCAGGAAAAATGTGTGATGAACTGACCATAACCCCATTCCCTGTCTCCATGGGCCTCTGGGAGAGGAGGTAGAGTCCAGAAAAGAAACAGGAGTGGGGGGAAGTTGTTGCTAATGCCTATTTACTTCTAATTATCCTGCTCTGATTTTTGTTAGTAATAAATTCAACTAATTTCCCCAGGTCAGGTCTGTTTTGCCTCTGATGATAATCGAGTGATTTCTCCCTGTTGTTGTCTCAACCCATAAGCCTTTCCTGATATTTTCTCCCCCCTGTCCAGCTGTGGAGGGGAGTGACAGAGTGGCTTTGATGGGTGCCTGTCGTCTAGTCTCAGAGTCAACCCGCCACACTAATAAAGCAAAGACCATAACAGACATGTTGAGACATATTGTTCTTTATTTTTTTAGGCCAGTGAAATGGAAAATGTCAGTGATAAAACACAGAGAGAGGCAGCTGGAAATGCCTGAAAGCTTGGCATGACATAAATGAGAGCATGCAGAGGCAGAAGAATGTCTCTCTGCAGAGGGCTACCTGGCATAAACCATTGTTGTGCAAGGTTTGGCCTAATGAAGGCAATAAATTATGAGACCTCAGACTTAAATGCAACTGTAGAGAATAACAGTTTGCTAGAGATTCATCACTGTGATGGAGCAGAAAATTGATAGCTAGCCCAAGACTGAGAGGTACCTCACAGAGAAAAGTAGTACAAGAAACCTCTTTTTTAGATAGGTTGCCTGTGGAAGAGGACAGAAGAAAGGGAGGAAGAAAGCTACCAGAGCAAAGATATTCTCAAGGAAGTGTTTGGTTGCAGTGAGGGAAAACAGAAAATAAGAACTATAATGCAGCTCTTCCCAAAAAAGGGTGATGAAGAAGAAATAACAAAAATAGAAGGTGGCATAAGGATGATAGACAGAAATAAACATGAAATCAGGCCAAATCATAGAATGATATGCAGACAGGAGAAAATTGCAGTGTAGAAATTCCACATGAACAGCAAAAGAAATGGGTTTACATGACTCCTTTAGAAGAATTTTATGGGCCATTCACAGAATGGGACTGGGCTGTCTGCCAGGATGAAAATGTGGGCATGTCTCTAAAGGGATCATTACAGGAGTGGAGGAGAGGGCAATGGGATGCATGATAATGGGATGACTCAAAGACACTTATGTGCAGCTGGAGAGAACAGGGAAAAAGATGGAGGGACTTAGTATACAGTGCAATGCTTCTAGTATTAGAAGAGATGAAAATGTGGAGAAGATGTCAAAAATTACGAACAGGTATTCAGAAAAACAAGCCTCTAAGAATGAATGATACTTCATGGAAGAAATTTTGCAACTCACTCCTGGTTTTTCTGTATTCAGACACATAATATGTCAACACCTTGTTCTGATTTTTAAAGAAATGTGTAACTCACCCTCTTGCTCCCAGTAGTCCTCAGGACTCCATACACCAGCTGAACATCTGGGCTGATAAAAACAGACTATCACTAGCTACAGAGACTCCTTAAAACTACTTCTCTTAGGCAGTTCCCACAAATGAGTGCTGCCATGAGTGCAAATGAAATAAAGGCTTGTGATACTATACAATCTTTTAGGTCACTGTCTGAAGTTAGCTCTCCTAAGCCTCATTATTGAGACAGTAATTCTTCTCAAGTATGCTGCATTTTGGTGTTGTTCAAAGTAAATGATAAAACTGCCATATTTAAAATATTTTTGTGAGGAAGGGAGGAAGGGAGGGAGGAAGGGAGGAAGGGAGGAAGGGAGGAAGGGAGGAAGGGAGGAAGGGAGGAAGGAAGGAAGGAAGGAAGGAAGGAAGGAAGGAAGGAAGGAAGGGTCCATGTATGCTTCTGTACTGTATTTTCCAGGTTCTTTTTCATCTTTAGAAAATGCAAAGTCAGAGAAAATTAAGATCATGGGTCTGATTAACACTTCTGTTTAATTTCTAATTAGCAAATGAGAAGCTTCATCTTGTGATAAGTTTAATAGTTTACCATTTTTAATCACTATTAAGTGCCACTACCAGACACTAAACTCACCTTACCTGAGGGGTGTACAACCTTTTTTTGGAAATTAAAAGCATTTTTACATGATCTTACACACAAAATATATTATATTTGGCAGTGGGATAAAGTGATTATTTTCAATGCTAAGGATAAATTAAGAAATACAGCTCATTTATAAAAGCAGTATATTTTGTGTTTTTGAAAGAGAAGTTTTCTTCTCCAATAATCTAATAATCAATATCCTTTGGACAAAAGCTTCTCATTTTTGAATGAAAACCTAGGTTTCACAAAATGTTAACAGTATCAGGGGAAGTGAAAGCTGGAAGATATACACATTAAAACAACTAGATTTACTCTTGATGCCTATTCCAGACAGGAAAACTTTCAAAGGTTCAAAGGGTAAGTCATGTTCCTCTCTTAAAATTAATATGGATGGCAAAACAAAAAAAGATAAGGAATGATTCTTTTGAGTATCATGCATATTCATAGACCCTTAGTATAGACTCTAGTCAGGCACAAGAAGATTATTAACCCTTTTAGTATTACTAACTTTTGTCTAAGTAAGCCAACTATTCAAGGTAGGTGAAAACTTTTCTTGGAATGACAAGATATGTTTGAATGTTATTAATATATGTATGCAGAGCAGAAGACCCACAAAGAGATTTCCATTCTTAAATGTTTACCCTCAAATACCAATATCTGTTACCATGATGTTTTAGATCTTACTAATTTAAAACAGAAGAGTGACTTACAGCAATGTGTAAAAAATCACTTCAGATGTTTCCTCTTTGACTGTTTCAGTCCATCTGTAGTTGCTGGTTTCCAGCATCCAAGAAAGTATCTTGCCGAAACACAGAACCACTGGGAAAGAATTTTAATATCCTACTAATTCAAGTATGTACTTTCCTTGGAGACTGTATTTTGAAATCATATTATTTATTGCTTGTAAATGTCAGTCATGCTCTTGTCAGACATTTTTAGTTTCCTGGGATAAAGAATCAAGGATTTTTAGAAGAATTCACAGTGTAAACTAAGTAAAAATGTTAATTTCAGAATCATAAAACTAATTTAATTGGGAGATAAATCATTTCAATGGTTTCCCCTTCAATCCTTTGTGACCTCCATGTACACTATTACATTATTAAGGGAGGAAAATGTCATCTTTTCTGAGATGCAGCTCATGATTTTACAAATTAAAAAAAAAAAAAAAAACCAAACCAAAGTAGAATCTATTTACATGAAAGTTTTCATTTTGACATTCATATTTTACAGCAATTCCTTTCTTAAGAAAAATTACTGAGAACTTGTAGAGTATTAGAAAAGACTGCAGTGTTAAGATATAGTCTTGTAACCCCAATAAAAGCAGCAGGTACTGGAGATCACTGAAATATGACAGGAATACCATTAGGAACTACCACATACCAAAGAGCAAAGTGAGTCATGTATATCAGAATTTCTTATCAGCCTCACTTTAACTCTCACTGCTAGAGGTTTCTGTGGGGTGGTTACACTGCTAACAAAATCCATGCCATTAAATGGGACGAAATTATATCATCCTTTGCTTTGTTCTCTTTGCTTATTTCTACTAAAATCTAGCAGTAAATTCCCCTTGGTATGACCATTCACTCCCTTCCTCTCTTGCCTGTTTTTTCTTCTTCTTCCATCTTTCTTCCACACTAAAATAACCTTTAGAATAGCATAAGGCTGCCACAACCTCCCTAAGTAAACAGTGGATAAAGGAGATAGTACCCCCACTATATGACAAAGAGACTTTCCTTTCTGTTGCTTTTCTTTTGAAGAGTGAGTACAGATCTATGTAAGAAAAAGAGATTCCCAAATTCTTTACATTCTAGTGGTTCAACACAAGACATTCCTTCCAGCCATGTTTTCCATAGGGAAACTACACAACATAATATTTAATACGAAGCCTTGCAGGGAGACTGCCTTGGCTTCCTGTAGGTTTTGCAAAGAAAATGCTGAACAAAGCAGACAGCTCCTAGGCCTGCCCCATTCCTGTCTGGATATGGAGATGTTACTGAACTCCACCAGTGTGGAGAACGGAGCTGGAAATATCAAAAAGTTGCACAATCATCTTCTACAGTGTAGTATTAGCTTAAAATAATAATTCAGTCATTTTGAATAGGTGCTATCACTACCAGACCAATGGAACTGTATTTGCCTTACAGAAATATTCAATATGTGTCATTGGTCAGGCTGAATTAAGATCAGCCTGTATGAGTTAGCGACAGCACAAGCTAAGTTGAATTCTACTGAGCTCTGATTCTGTCATCCATTCAACTGCAAAAACTGTAGAAAAACCACAGCCACCATGGGCAATTGTGCTTTTGGAGATGCCTAACTCCTAACTTGCATCCAGGGAACAACTAGACTAAACTAGAGTACCCATGTACAGAGAATATTCACCACTAAAATAGAAAGGATTGTAAAAAATATGAAGACAGACTCTTCTCTGATGTACAGTGAGGAGAAAAGAGCTAACCATCCCAGCTTGCAGCAAAAGCAATTTTAACTAGATTTCCAGAGAAAAATGGTTTTTTTGTGGAAGAGATTAAGCACCAGCACAGTGCCTTAAATAGATACTCCATTGGAGGAGATGTCTTGTCCTCAGTCAGACCAGGCCCTGAGTGCTTGAGAGAGCTTGGGTATGACATTGAACTAGATGATCTCCAGAGAACCTGCCAGAACTGATTTTTTAAAAAAATTTTAAGTGAAGTTAACATTTTCTATACAAAAATTTTCTAACCATGTTTAAAATCACTTTTCTACATTATTTTTCATTTTAATATCTTTTTTTACCAAAATGTTACCAACCAGGAAGCACAGCAAATGAAACTGTAGCTAAACTTCCTCAGGTCCACACTACCCTGCAGTCCCAGCCTCTCTCCTGATCAAAGCCTGTTTACATGTTTTTTTAGAAGGTTAGGCACAACAAGGTTTTTTGCCTTGCAGACCAGCTCAACATTGCAGAGCTTGTAATACAGGCCAGAAGAACCAGGAGCAGACAGCTGATTTGGCTACCTCCACCTAAAGCATTTACACACAGCTGCTCAGCAAGTTGCCTGACGTGGTACCAGCATGTGCATCCAGGATTTCATTCACGGGACAAAAAGTAGGAGGTCAAAATGCCATTTTAACCAGGGCCTACTCTACCAGCACAGCTATGCTGGGCCTGTGCTGTGAGTCTCCAAGTGAGTGAACACAACTCCCTCAGAAAAGAGGAAACACTACTAGTAATCAGAATCAAGGCAATGAAAGGTCTATGCTCCTGTCTTTCCCAGACAAACCCAGTCCCCGGTACCTTTTTACTGCGGAACAAATTAGTGCAGAGCTCTTCACCTACCCTTGTCCTCCTCCTCACCTTTAAAAGGCCACACTGTGTACTTGGAACAATTCCTAGACTCACAAACTGCTTCCAGAACTTGCCAAGGAAAGCCAATGTTTATCAAACTTTTGATGAAGAGTCTCCTAAAAGACTGCATGGGCAATGTTATAGATGAAATTAATGATTTAGGTAATTTGTATTAAATGTTATAGTTAATAATTATAAATATGTAGGGGCTATTAAACAAACTGCAGAAATTGTAAATATGTAGAAGCTGTTAAGCAATAATTGCTAGTTGCAGGAACCGCAGAAGAAATTAGAAAGAGCCCTGCCTTGGTGCAGGATAATGTAATGTAACTTTGTATCATGACAAAAGTGAGAAAACAGGAGATATGGTGAAACCATAGAGACCACAATGGAAAGTCCCCAGGCACGTGCTGCGAGGAAAAGGAGAGACTTCATCCACCGACCACCATGAGAGGGCAGAAGGCCCCAGACTCCTGGGGTAGAAGACTCAACTATGACCAAATATGGGGAAAACATGGAGTGGGGACGGACCAAGGGGAGTGTGTAAACCAAAAAGTTATAAAAATGGGAAACTACAGGGAAAACTCTGAAAGCTGTGCGTGGAGCACGAGTTGAGACTTGTGCTCTCTAGCTTTCCCAGTGCACTGCTTGCTTTGACTTCTCACTTTAATAAAGGTTTATCTAATTAGCAATCAATTATTGGGTCCTTATATTTTTCAGGCAACTTCAGCTTGACATAAAAAGTGGGCTGGTTCAAAACCAGAAAAAGAGCCTTGTGTATGATGTGCTCAGCAAAAAGTTTTCACTCCTATTATTCTTCAGAGATTTTATTAAACCCTACAGAAGGGTCTTCTTCTATATCCCACTCCAGATTTCTGTGCCATACTGCCGACCTCAGCACACAGGCAAAGTTCAAGTAAGTGCCATGGCTAGTAAGTGATGAGACAGACTATTAGAAGCAGCCAAGGATTCATTCCAGCAGGCAATTGTATAGCAACCAGTGCAATATCAAGCAAATGATGAGTCATATTATATTAATAAGATATCTTCACAATATGATGTTATCTGTGCCAGGAGTCTTCCAGAAAATTTGTAATTGACTACATGAAGAGGCTAAGGAGAGAAATCAGTTTGGATAAAACATTTCAGCAAGCAATTTGAACCAAGAGATCATACTCAGGGATGAGCATTTGCTAGGAAACTAGGAGGAAGAATGTCTCAGATGTTGAGGAATATATTTACTGCAGGTAGATCACTGTGCAGATTGAGGTCTGGGTGGAAGAGCCTGAGGCAAGCATCCATGAACTGCCAACCTTTTGTGAAACAAATGTGCAAGGATCTGTGGCACAGGAGCCAAGGACTCAGCAGAGAGACCCAGATGTCTCTGTGCAGACTGTCAGAGTAAAAAAAAGCCATGGGGTCTACTTTTGGGGGTCCCTCCCCCTCCTTCTTGGCACCAGCTTGAGCTGTTATTCTGTTGTTGCACAATGATTACATTACTTTAAGGACCCAGAGGTCTGAGACTCTGCTGGGGGAAACCTGAAATTGAGGCAGTAAGGAAAGTGGTCTGACTGTGTGGGGTGTGCACGGAGCTGAGCAGGCATCCATCACCTCCCAGGCGCAGCCACCAGGAGGGACTTTGGTCCCAAGCAGGTGGTGCCAGTGTGGCTGACAGAGTGGCCCCTGGATGCTCAGACAGCAAAGTTTCCTTAATGCACTGAAGTCTGACACAAGAGAATGACCTCCAAGTGCATATATTACAAATAAAAATCCAATACTCATTTATGTTTACTACATGAGTAGGTTTACTACATGTAGGTTTACTACAGGTAGGTTTACTACAAGGAATTTATTTGATAAGATTGTGAGGCTGAGAATATGAAGCCCTACCCAGCACAGCTGTACTTATAAAAGACCTTACCGGAAAAACAACATTTTTTCTGAATAATAGGTTGCTTCCTCTGGCAGCAGGTGAGTGGGAGGAGGCCACAGTGGCTTTATGTTTGCTATATGTGTGAACTGCAAATCTTTGCCTTTATAGCTCTACTGCTAATATACAACATCTAGGTATCTAAATTCCAGGAAAGCACTCCTTATGTAAACAAACACAGGCTAAAGTTCAACCTTTTCTTGCTAGACTTCTATTTTTTAAAAGTCACCTTTCAGATAAAATTGGATAGGCTCTGTGCATTTCTGAGGTTGTTCATCCAGGCAAAATTCTTTTGGCATGGTCAGAGCATTACCTTTTGAAGGCAGTATTTTAGGACAACCATATTCAAATGTGAGTAGGATATATATTAATTACTGCATGGAAAACACATAAGTAACCTGAACATGCTTGTGGATCAGATTTTTAAGCTTCAGAGTAGAAGTTAATAAATCAAAACTATAGGAAAACAATTGACCATGTTCTCTGATAGTTAACAAGACTGATTTCCATGTCTTGGAAAGGTTTGATAGTTGCCATTTATCTGCCTCGAAAAATAGTGCCAGTGCTGGCATACCTGACTGCTGGCAACACCTGTAACTGCTGCTTCAGCATTTCCCTCCTCTGGTAAGCATGCTAGTCTACCTGCACAAACCTGCCATTTGGCCTTAAACAAGTTATTCCCCAGATTCTTGGCTGGGGTACTTTGAGAGTGTTATTTAAAAAAAAAAAAATCCTACTGACTTATCAAAAATATTGCACATAAAAGATTGGACTTAATGGGAACACAATTTATTCTGGCCAAGTTCTTGTCTTGACATTATGCAGAAGGCTGGGTGGCTATTGGTTTGATAAGCCTCCAGAGTAGTGAACAAGTTTATCTAACAATTGTCTTCAATCTTCTGCCAAACATGAAAGCAGGCAAAAATGTCTTCACAGTCTTGAAACAAAACCAGATGGAGGAGTGTTGAAGCAGGACTGCAGCGAGGAAGCAATTAGTCAGAACTGCAAGGATTGTGCATTTCAGCCAGACATATATTCT
>VWYO01013884.1:121834-148305 GCA_013400275.1 Rhadina sibilatrix | reverse complement strand
AAAAAAAGTCACTACTCTTTTAGGAAATGGGTTATATTGTTAATAATGCAATCCCATGAAAAGACCTATTGCTCCTGCAGTACAATCAGATGCTGGTTTTATATAAAATTAACTTCTCAGATCTATACAATATCTATCTGCTCATATTAAAAGTAAAGAGCTTCTCTTGACAGTTGTCCTTTGAATGTAAGAAGATCATAGTAACAGAACAGTTTCCCTGGAGAACTGCAAAAATGAATCAGAATTTTATATTCAAAAGTTAGGCAGTCTCACTCTTTCCAAAATGTCCATAGAGGCTAAAAGACTTTTTTTTAAAGTTTTTTTTTCTTTTTATATTTCATAATTGTCTTTATATATTTTCCCCTTCCTCTTTCACATTTCCTTTCTACATGACTTTTTCTGTCTCTCTTCCCTTCCTGCCTCCAAACTTTTTTAAATTTCAGAGGCAATTCTTCTTCCAATTTTCCTTTAGTAAAATTTCAGGACGAAGATTCCATGCAGTGAGTTTCGGCAACTCAGAATTCATTTCTAGATTTTTATAAACAGACCACATTTTTCTTCATAGAACAAACCTATCACTTTTTTCAAAGCTTTACTATCCCTACAGAAATTACTAGCTGTTTTTTGACTTCTCTTGCTTTCTTTCTATTACTACCAACATGGTGATGTCTTTGTCATCGGTGGGCAAGCTCACTGTATGCTGTCTCCCGTATTCTGTTTTCCTACAGTACATTCTGGAATGAAGCTTCATTTTCTATAACTCAGTGAAAATTATCCACCTCCAAGGAAAGCATGCACTTGTCCTCCAATACAAGTCCAGCAGCATTGCATTTCTGTTGGCCTAAACAGATTGTTGCAGAGACATGGCAGCACCCTGAATACTTAATTTTTTTTCCCTAAGGGGAGCTTAATGTCATCACTAATAACATCAGACTTTTGCAAAATATGTGCTTTGTATTATGTCTAGCCCAGCACTAATGAACTTTATCCATTTTGTTTGCATTCTTTAAATCCTAAACCATGTTCAGAACCTATGCTCTGTCCACTACTTACATAGTCCACGACTAAAAATCTATATGAAGATAGAAAAAAATAGACTTCTGCCCAACTGGGAGAGAAGAAATGATTAGCAAACAACAAACCAGAAAATGTGAAACACAAGTAAGGACTGTTTCTGCTAACATTGGCTAAAGGGCAGCACTGATACGATTGACCTATATCAGGGAGATTGAAAATTTAAATAGAAGAGAGTGTCAAAAGTGCTTGTGCTGACATAAGGTGCTTCTAGCCAATTACTTGGGTAGACAGAAAAGAGAAGGATTGATATGAATTTTACTTCCATATTTTACTTTAAATGTGATGGGTTTGTTAGGTTTTTTGTTTGTTTGTTTGTTTGTTTTTTATTGGAAGTGAATATTGGAGTTAAGAAAATTTTTAAGATATAGGGAAGAAAAGAAGTAATTGGACAGGATGAGAAGGAAAAGTGGGAAGCGTGCAGGGTACAGTTCTTGGACACATGCTACCATTTAGTTCTAATATTTCAGTATTATGCTTGCAGTAATATTTACCCTATGCCTTCAAAGGGAGCAAAACAGTAATTTACATGCCATCTTTTTCAAGATTTAGGAACCCTTTTCTTTTTTGTACTGGATATTGCAAATAACTTGTGTAACACACACTATGATTTAACGATGCTCTAAAATTTCAGTGCAGCCGGTAAATCCTTAGTTTGCCATCACAATCAAGAATTAATGGCAAAACAGATAAGCGAAAAAATACTAATTATGTTAGGTAGTACAAATTTCTATTAATTCAGAAGGCTTGATAAAACCATTTAAAATCCTGTCTCTCATGTAGGGGTCAATTTTGAAAAGAAAATAAACAATGACAACCTCTTCCATAAGAAAAAAATATTAAGGTTTTGTTTTTGTTTTTGTTTTTTTTTTAACTGTTATCTCAGTGTACACATGTAACTGTACTACCTGATTTTCTGGTAGTATTGCTGCAGGTTATTTTCAGAATCTGTTTTTTTAAGTTCAATATCTATGTTAATGGAACCAGTACTCTAGAAATGAAGCACAAATGTTTCCCATATTTGCAGTTTATCAACTATGTCTGTGTTTAATATGGATACAAGATGTTTGTTTTCCTAAGCATTTCTCAGGTTATTTTTCAGTGTGTGACGTTGTACCTTCATGATTCAGCCAGTCTGATCTCTCCTGGGATTTGAAGTGCAGAACTGATGCAAACCCTTACATCTCCATGGAAGTGAGGTTGGGAGGGGGTAGAGGTGAACATGCAGAGGTAATGCTGGACCAGACAACACAGAGCAAGGGTGGACAGGGACACAGAAAGTAGCACAGAGCAGGGCAAAATACATTTACAAGACAAAGTGCTGATTTTTGTGCCTAATAATCTTAATATTGTTTGTTGCTTTATGAATGTAGAATGAACACAGTTCAATGGTATTTTTTATTTCTCACCATTGGTCAAAGACTATTTATTACTTCTAAATTTATGTTGTTACAGAGTAATTCTGCTGTTTTCAATTTATCTACTTCATGCTGATAAAGGAAGAAATCAGAGAACCGTGACTCAAAACTTTAAAATATGTGCCTTGAAATAATAGTATTACCAGGAAGCACATTAAGAGGGGATTTAAGATACAGAATTTTACACTGCAATCTAATATTGTTCTCATAGAAAATCCAAGTGTACTTTGCAAGTGTATTGCAAATGCAGTGTACAAAGCAAATGTGAGATGAATAAAATAATTGAAATTATTGCTATGTCAATACGTTTTGCATAAATAAGTGGTAAACAGTTGCAATTTGAATCCAACAAGAATTCCAGCAGAAGTGGGAAGTGTTGCTTTTGACTGAAAGAAAGAAGCAGCATATTCAAAGACATGTGATGTGAGTGGAAAAATATGGGATTAAATCCATTTCCTTGATAAGTCAGAAGGTAACGAAAAAATACATGGATCCTTGCAGGCAAAAAGAAGCCGTAAATTTGTTATGAAAAACCAGGAGGATGGGCTGAAGAGCAAAGAAGGATTGCCAGAAACAGTCAAGACTGTGATTTTGAGGTTCATTCCTTTCTTAGTAAAAACAAACTCCACAGGCTAGGTAATGTGGGTGGTATCTGCAGGTCAGGACGAGGCCTCTGTTCACATACATTTACAGTAAAAAATCATTAGGATAAACACTGTCCATGAATACACAAGAAATATTACATACGTATAAGATAAATTAATGCAGAAATTAAAATGACTTAGGCTTAACAGAGGAAAACAGGTTATAGATCAAACTCCCAAAAATTGTGGTGGTGTGTTTTCCTTTACTTATATTTTTGCAAGACCTTTTTGAATAGTTTGTTCTCGGTTTTCCCCTCAAGTGGATGGTTTTACCCAAAGCTTTCTTCTCTGTCTTGGGTTATAGAACCAAAAATATGTATTCTATTTCATCTGTTGAAAGCAGCTGGGGANATCTCTACTCCAACAGAATCTCATTTGCTACTGCAGGAGGATTTACTGTGGACAGCTTCCAACACCCTGACCAACAGGGTGTTAGGTTGTATCTCTGACTCTGTCAGGGTTTCTAGGATTGTTGTGTTTGTTTGTTGATTGTTTTTTCTACTGTATTTGTATTGTTAATATTCCTAGTAAAGAACTGTTATTCCTATTCCTAAATCTTTGCCTGAAAGCCCTCAATTACAAAATTATAATAATTTGGAGGGGGTGAAGGGTTTACATTTTCCATTCCAAGGGAGACTCCAGCTTTCCCTGGCAGATACCTGTCTTTCCAAACCAAGACATTCTTCCTCTTGAAGTTGTCTGTCACTCCCTAAATTGCTTATCACCCCACCTACTTTAGTGTCAATCCTCCCTGATCCCTGCCCCTTGTTCTAGAAACCTCCCCATCATTCCTTGTTAATCCAGCCCCCTTGCCTAAACTCCTCCCTGACCCTGCCCCCTGAGATTGTCAATCCACAACCAACCCCACCTTCAGGTCTAGAAGTTTCTATGCTCTTTTATGTCCCATAGGTTGTTTGAAGATGTATCCTCCCTTTGCGGTCCCCCATTTGTTGTTGCATTGTAAGCCCCTCCTTAAACTCCTCCCGGATGTTTCCCTGGTTGGTTAATGGATTGTACCCACTCCTTGTTCCTCCCCCATTTAAAAATCAATGTCAAGCCCTTTTTGAGGTCCTTTGTTCCTGACCCTCTCTGGATAATAAACTACCTGGAGAACTATTGCTATGATTCGGGACGGCTCATATAACAATACTGGACTCTGAGCTTTCTTCAGAGGGTATTATAGCAAAAGCTTTATTGAGAGAAAGACCTTTTATACAGTGTTATGGTACAATGAATAGGATTGGTCATTTAGAGCAACACCTTCTTGTAAGCATCTTTACCAGTAAACAAATTGGAAAACACCAGGTGTCAGGAAGAAGCTATCTACAAGGATTGTTTTGGGTTCCTCCTTACAATTTCTCAGGTCAGAATGAGAGTGTTATGTGCTTAGCTTTCTCACAGGCTTCAAGCCACTGCCTGGAGCCTAAAAATCTATTTTTTTGACCACTGTCAGTTCCCACAGAGAACCAAACAAAGGATCTCTCCCTGTCCTTTGCCTCAATCTTGGGCCCTCCACCAGCACAGAGCCGTAGAGAGCAGCGACAGCCCCGCTCTTTACCACCACTCAGACCGTCTGTCGTCTGGGGGTGACCACTCTTGGCAGGGGCCAGAGTGGTGCTAGTAGGGAATTTCTCTGTCTCATATCAAAAAATTAATTCTGGGAAGGAGGGACAATGAAGGGTATATAGCTACTATGATATTGACATAGAAGCTTTGAAAAGGAACTGAGAAACAGGCCATCTGTCAGCACAAAGATCAGCAGAAACAGCAGATAGGGACCCAAGAGATACTAAAAAACACCCCGAGCATTCTGTCCTAACTTGTATTTATCTCAATAAAGAGATTGAAAAACATTACTACAAAATTGCAAGACAGAGTTAACATTTCCCAAACATGTCACGAGTGAGGCTGAGACCCGAGAGGAATTGCTCATGTGCACTGAAACATAAAAGGTTGTACAGAGCCCAAGAGCTGGTCCAAGGCCAGATGGCTTTATGATGGTTTCTTAGGACTAGAAAAGAGGAGACAACTCCTGTTCTGAAAAGACTTGTCACAGATATGGATAAATGGGCAATAATGGCCACTGCTGGAAAAATGAGCTGACATAAATCACAATGCCTGAACAATGATTTATTTTGTACAACAAGGCACCATGGCTGGAGCAATAGAGGCCCATTGAGTGATGCTGATGATCTTTATGCATTTACGCCCTGTATCTCAGTAACTTTGATGTTCATTGAGTATAATTTTAGAACAAATTAGAGGTTCTCTTCACAGAATGCTGGAGACAAGCTGACAGGTAGGCATGAAGAAGACAGTTTAAAACTGACACCAAAATTTGTCTGCTTTATTTGGCCAGCAGAACAAGTGAAGTTGCCTTTGTCTCTTTTGATACTAATTTTGCTGAATATACCATTTTATTTGATCAACAGTGTAATTCTGGTGTTGTGTAAAAGGCAGAATATGCAAGAATTGTGATTTCTCTGCATTTTTATACCACAGCAGCCCTATGGAATTCACCAAAGAAGTTTAGCTAAATTACTGTGTTTCTGTAGTGATTAATAAAATAGCAATGAAGATTGCTATTTTATTAGCAAATGCACAAATGACTGACTAAATTTGAAGCAGAGAGAACTTTGATGGATAAGGTAAAGGGAAAGTATCAAATAAAAAAGTAATGGAAAACTTGAGAGTAAAGCTTTTAATTGTGAAACTCCTCTTGGTTTCAGAGGATAAAGCACTTCTGGCTTTGCAGTCATGCAGACAAGATGCAGGAGGGAGACAGGAGGTCATATGCATGAACTAATCCTTTCATCCTCTCACTCAAGTCCCTTCTCAGGGCCGCTCAATAAAGAAACATCTGAGATTAAGAGTTCCATTATAAATCTTATATTTGCTTTCCTTTTGAACCAAGTGCAAGACCACAAAAATTTACTTTCCCTACATATAAAGAGATGTAAGTTGGACAGCATCTTGTCAAAAATGAGACTGTTGATACTTAAAAATGAAAATTTTGAAGAATGCAGTTGGTCATGGTCTTAACCACAAAGCCATATGCTCATTGTTATGCTTCAAAATTTACCAAGACAACAAGTAACACCATTTGCAAAGTACCTTATTGTGTTTACTTGACCTTTCCTCAAATCTTTTCTCTGAGGCAAGACTGCACCGTTTCTAGCATGCATAATAAATTTCCTTCCCACTCAGTACCTGCTCACAGAGGATTTGCTCCACTGGGCAATGCACAAGGTTCTTGGGTAGGTCAGCAAAGGCCTGTGTGGACAGACCCAGAGCCTCTTATTATAAATGCATAAAACCCACTCTGAACTTCGCAGAGACTCTTTAATATTGTTTTTTCTATCTTTTACATGAGTTAGTTGTTGAAAAACTATTGTGATTTTGAATATAGAGAAAGTAACATGAGGGAATAAAGACTTGGTGAAGCACAGAGTATACCTTCATAATCTCTTACTCTCCTCAAAATGGAAAAATTAACATAGAAACTCTCTTATACGGCATGGTCCTTAATTTGGGGAAAGGTAGACTGGTCCCGGAGAAACTTTGAAATATATTACTATTTCCAACAGTAGGTCACCTTGAAAGTTTTATGTCCAGGAAAATTAAGGTAAATTGGAGTAAAGAGATTTTTTTTTAACCTGACCTATTAAAAGCATCTTGTTTTCCTTATNTAAGGTAAATTGGAGTAAAGAGATTTTTTTTTTAACCTGAACTATTTAAAGTATCTTGTTTTTCTTACTTATTTTAGCAGCATGTTTTGTAGAAGATGGTATATGCTGACACACAAAGGCACAGGACATTTTGGAACCCAGACATCAACAAATTCAATGAGAATTAAGCCTTTTTGAACCTCAGTTTTACAGTAGGTAAAACAATACATTTGCTATGGGGTTTTTCTTCACTTTTAATATTTGAATTAGAGAACTGAGTTCTTGCAATGATGGCAATTAAACTGGAAATATTTCTGCTTTCTTGAAAATAATACAAACTTCCATAACAAGTGCAAGTTGGAGACCTACATGTTTTAAACAGGCCTAAAAATTAAGACTTTACAACCTTTATTAGCCTCATGTATTGTGTAAATATTTTAAGTCCATTTAGGACCTAGCTTCTAACATTTATGCTTGACAGTTTTCACTTCCTCTATCAAAAATTCCCCATTTTTCATTCAGGAGATGAATGAGAAACTCCAGCTCACAGCAACTGAGCATGTCTGACTGTTCTCTTCTTTGCTCTTTTTTGCTACATTTCTTCTTTTTTTTTTTTTTCCCCCAAGTGATTTCTTTGGGCTTCTTAACAGACTTACCTGGGATTATTAATTCTCTTCTATCCATTTTCAGAACAAAGAATAAGCTATTTCAGAGTCACACAGTGCTTGTTAAATACCTGTTGCCTACTGACATTTAGCTGATTATACGCAAATTATCCTGTCTTTAATTTATTTCACCTTTCTTTCAGGAGAGATATTTTATTTGAATAAAGATGCTGTTAAATCCGTGGGATGCTTCTAGTATTGTTTTCTTGTTGTCAGATTCAACCCCAAATCTGGATGTATTCTCTGGTGTTTTTTGTAATAACTGCAGCCCCTAGGACTGTGTCTCAGCTGTTTGAGTAACACTGTGTTACATTCTCCAATCTCCTCAGATGTAGACAGCTAACAGGCATTTTTGTTTGAGTTTTTAGTTAAAGCACTTGAATTCAAAACCCTTAATACTCATATTATTAACTTCAGCTACTGGGGGCCAAAATGATGAAACATTTATGAGGAGGATTGTGTGTCTCCTTCTGGGAGCCTGGAGCCATTCCTTGTGGCACAGCTAAGCACAGGAGGAACTGGTTGAACTAGCATTTCAGCAGGGTTTCAAAATTTTATTGCAATTGCAGCTTTCATTGGTTCACAGACTGACACAGACTTGGGTGTGCTATGAACACCCTTGTGGTGGGTGGCCTGTTCCCCTAGCACGTTGGTAAATGCACTGCAGAGTGTGGATTCTTCACACACCTGCTAAGATCCCATTAGTGAGAGAGGCCTCTGCCCAAATTAAGGCAAACAAGGCCACATGACAAAGCCAATAATGTGGATTTTATTTAACAACAAATTGTGAGGTAGAGAGATAAAAATAAGAAAGTGGAGGGAGGGGGAGGGAGATAACAAGCAGAAGACAGCCATCATCTATGGATCCAGCAGCATCCCACTGGCCCCTCACCCCTGGCTTCGTAGTGAGGGTGCCAAGGTCCCAACAAACCCATGGCTTCAGTTCTGGCCAATAAAATAGGATCTGGTAAAAGGTATGCATTTCCATAAAAAGCTGAATTAAGAAGATATGACTGCTAACATTTCCTGCTTACTTTAACTATATTATATAAAGTTAATTTTAATAGAGTTTTTAAAACTTCTCACTTATTTTTAAGGATTGGTTTTAAAATTCAAGACTATCTGGTTAACCCTGACCATTTAAATATTCAGAAATGGCAAAGATCCAGTATTATTTTCCTTAGAGAGTAGCTCTTTCTGTCTCAAAAGAGCCATTTACTCTTATTCTCATTTAAAACTGGCTTGAAGAGTGTTATGGAAGACAAGAGTGTCCCAACTCAGCTACAGTGAACCCGGCGCTCTCTGGCCACGCTGACACAGTTGACTCCAGTGTCTGATACAGTCTATTTTTCCAAACTCTGCCTGAGTGCTCTCCCTTGCTGTGGCTAAAAAAAATTTCTGCTCTCTGCAGTTGCTGCACTGGTGCCCAAAAGACATGTTATGAATTTATAGAGCCAATTCCATTGAAAATGATTTATTTGCCAACGAGAATTTCGGGCAGAGAAAATCAACAAAGCCAACAAAACAAGGAAAGCAGTGCCAGCACTGGGTGAAACCACGAGTGTAACCTCTACTGCGTTACACTCCCCGTGGTTTCACCCCAACCCAAGCCCAAGCCAGCTGTTTTATACTTTTTCTGGCAGGGCTTACTTGAGTCCCAGGTTTCTATAAGTTCTTTTGTCCCTTGGCGTCTCCTTGATGAAATTTCTAAAGCAAGGTCCAGTTCCTGAATGGATTTCCTGGGTCTGGAATGTTCCTGAGTACCTCTTAATGTCCCAGATAAGATATCATCTCAGGGCCATTAGTCCTTATCAGGTGCGGAGCATCCTTGTCCAGGTTGTTCTCCACCTTCCATTGGAATTGTAATTTCTTTGTTCTCCTCTCCTTTAGGCTCCTGTATTGCATATGTGTGTTTCTGTACCACTGTTACCTCTCTAATGTAAGGAAAAAAAAGTGTGTCCCTTGTGTCCTGGGGTGATTTTATGATGCTGTACTGTATTTGTATCCCCATCCTTCTCTTTAGCCCAGAAATAAGTTCTGAACCTTTAAAACTAGATCTGAGAGTGAAGCGAGGGAGAAGTGGTGGTAGAATGTCTGAGGTGGCTTAATTCAAAAACATAGAGATAAGAGCTCAGCTTTCTCTTGGTGTATGTTGTCTGCAGCATGGACAGGGAGCGGGAGAGAGCTCTCCTTTGCTTTTAGTTAGTTTTTTAGCTAGCTGAGGCAGAGAAGTTCCCCAGACTGTGGCTTTTCTTTTTCTTGGAGCTGATCAGCCCTTCTCTGGACTGAAAACCCAGAAAAACACTGGGAGCTCATACCTGTGGCCCACTGGGGCCCAGGATGTGGCATTTCCCAGCACAAGAAGGACTGATAAGAGACTGAGAGACTTGAGCTACACCCCACAAAAAGGGCTCTGAATATGCCATCTTTTCAGAACAATGAGAGGTTCCATTGTCTAGTATTATTTTTCATGTTTGTGAGTACTTTGCTTGTTAAATAAAGTGTTTTCCACTTTTCTGTAAGGAGGTTTATCTCCCGAACAGGTGGGGGGAAGGGCCGCTGAATTCTGTCCTTTAGGGAGATGTTCCTTTGGAATTTCCCTTCCAAAGTTGTCCTAAACCAGGACACTTTGTCTTCAAATTTTTTATCTGTAGAATGTGAGTCTTATTATTCACATAATCACTTTCATACTAGAACAGTGTAGCAACCCTTAATGGTAAATGAATCAATGAAGGTTTAGAAGTAGCATCTTTTGTTTTTTGGAGAACTTAGTTTGCACTCTACAAAGTCCAAGAGGTCAGGATGTCCAAGACCAAGTACATGTTAACCATATTTACAAATGCTCAAAAAAAAAAAAAAAATTAATTGATAAGCATTAAAAATTCTTGAGGTCTCCATGTCACAAACCTTACTACCATTTTTTCCCCACGGTTATTGCAGTGACTTCCAGAAGACGTTTTCCTTTCCGTACCTGCAGTTCTATGTAAAACAGAATTTACTGTTATTGCCATCACATGCTAAACCCCCCCACTAAAATGTGTATTTAGGGTGACCTTTTGTGCTGCTAGAGCACATTTGTGATCAAACACCAAATTAAACTTATGGGGGTCCAAGCCCAGACAATCAGAGCCCTTTGAGTTTCCTTGGGACTCTGCCCCGATGCTGACTTGATAGAGAGAGGCAGCCTTGATCTAATGGTCCAGAAATGGAATTTTAATAATGCAAAAATAACAAACAAGAAGGCATACACTACATTTGGAGCAAACTGGAAAAAGGCAGTAACAAGGGGCAAAAGGCACGAGGCCAGGGTCAGATGGTATTTATTCCTCCCAGTATGGGGAGGAGCTAAGGAGGGGTCTGAGGGAAGGGCCCAATAAGGGAGAACAATTAGGAATTTTGAAATTTCTGCACCAGATATCAACATGTGGTAACACAAAGAACTAGGAACTTTCTAGCAACAATTTGAACTGAGGGAGCCTTTTGCTTTACTGTACTTAGAAAGGGGTTTCCCAGGCATTAAGCTGAGGTTTTCCTCTTCCGCAGGAAAATCACTCTCTACAACCACACAATAACTTCAAATAGCTATTCCCTATGAAAAGTAATGGAAAGTAAGACCCATGATTGCATTTTCAGGAACTAATGATATTAAAGTACACTATTCTAAAGATATAGGAAGAGATTAGATTTACTATAAATAATTATCACAAATAATGTTAATAACCTTGGAAGCTACTCAGCAACACCTACAGCCTAAGGTACATCACTGACTGGTTTGGGTTGGAAAGCACAGCATGGCCCTGTTCTAGAAATCATTTTAGTGCTCACACTTAAGACATGATCTAAAGATGTGCCTGAATTTGAGTGGGCAGATGTGCTTTTTAAATTTTATTCATAGTGGGGATATTTGAGTGTATATATATGTGTTTATGTGTGTGTTTACATCTATCTATAGATGGAACACATGGACTTGCAGGGAGTTAAGTCAGAGTACAAACTAAGAGCACATCAAGTCATTGATAATGAAAAGCTATTTCTGGTTTTTGGCTTAACATATCACCTGGAGGGCTGCTCCATTTCCTCAGCTCTGCCAGAGCCTGGAAACCACGAGCAAAAGGGTTTCTCTCTACTAAGGTGATGCTTTTCCAAGATTTGTGCTTCTGAGCCTGATGTCATAACCTGTGATTACTCAGTTATTTTAGGGAGGACCCCAGAGCTCAAGGGCACCACAAAGGGCAGGAATAATCTTTTCTTGTCTGTTTAATCTTTACCAAGTCAAACTTTCTAAATAAAGGGAATGCACATAAGTCCCATCGCCCTCAGTGTCCTCTTTGTCTCCGTTTGCCTCTGCACATATTGACCCAGTGCAATGACAGATTAATGGTGACATTAAATGAGGTATTAAATTTAATCTTCTTTACTTGATTTAGCAAAAGTTCCTTTTCCAAGTCGCCTTTCTTTAATTTTTGCTTCATGATTGTCATTTTTCATTCGCTGATTTTATTCATGCTAGACTAGGCCAGTGACCTAAAACTGCCAACTGAGGAGTGAAATGCTAATCACATATCTTCAATTGAAAGCAGCAGTGTAGAAGTTTCCCATGCATTATTTACATTAATTATTTTCTGTCTCAGCGATGCTCCTGGTTCCTCCCAAAACAGTTGAAACATAACAAACAAAATGGCTAATTTTGGTTGTATATATTCTTGGCAGTCCTTCCAATTGACAAAGTCAATCTATAATTGTGTGATCCAGGATGTCTTAGAAAACATCTGAACTTAGGAGGTCACTTCACTACTCAAAAGACTTATAGTAATTTCAGAGTTTTCTCTTAAGATGTTTTGTGGTCTTTTCATTGTTTATAATATATTAATGGGGTGTGGTGTTTACTCTTTAGGTAGGAAGATTATTAGCCAGTTTTACTACAGTTTACACAGCCATAGTGTTGCTAAAAGATGAGTTTAACATGAAAAATGTGTCACTGGCAAGGAGTTATTAATAGTATTTCATTTCAGATTATATATTAGGAAGAGATTCTTCACTGTGAGGGCAGTGAGGCATTGGAGAGTTTGCCCAGAGAAGCTGTGGATGGGCCATCACTGGATGCAAACCAAATAAGGCACTGGTTGAAGGGTCTTTGAGAAAATAATTTTAAAAAAAGCTTACTTTTTGTTTGTTTGTTTTGAGAAATTTATATAAGTTTTAATAAAAATATTCCTAGAATATTTCTCAGAGTTAGGACAATTACCCTTTTGGTTTGGCATGATTTTAATTCTGTTGGATATCTTGTATCCTCATTTCCTACTGATGGAAATGTTCACTGAAACCATTCAATTCACATGCCAAAACCCCAGAGGCTCAAGTTTGGGGTATACACACCACACACCATTGTTATTGTACCAGCTCAGTAACACTGACTGTGCCCTTTCCTTTCAGAGGTGTTCAAATCCCAACACTGTCCTGCAAATCCTTGGTGCTTCACTACAGCACGAAGCTTCATCTGCAGGAATTCAGTATGTCTCAGTCAGCATAGAATACTTTTATTTAACATATTACAAGCTGAGTGCTACTGCCTTCTGTCTGTGATACTGGCTTTAGTATTTGAGTCACCTCATCTCATTTAATGTAAAAGCATAGTGCCAGAGCATTCTTTATGGAAGTGTGCAGTTTATTTTAAATTAACCACCTCATAATAGATATTCATTTACTTTTTTTCAAGTACTGGAAAGGAAGCAGATTACATGCACCTAGATGCTGAAATAAAACAAAACAAAGAAATAACAGAAAGATGTTTCAAGGAGGATATTAAAACAGATTTTGGGAGCCTCAATCATTCAGTGCTGTAAACATGAAAGGTTTATTCTTTGTGTAAAACCAGAAATTATTAGGGTGCACTCACTCTGTTTATTTCTTTATTTAGCCTCATGGTACTGGGGTAAAATCTCTTTATCCTTAGTAAATTTATATATGGGAGGCCAGATGAATGTTTTGAATATGAAAACTCATATGCTGGTGGTGTTAATGCTTACAGCATTCTTCCCTTAGTTTAACAGAGCACTGTATAAATTTTGGTTACTTTAGTGCACCAATGGTACCTTCTGTTTTTCAGACTTGACTGTATGTAGAAGTCACCCAGAGATAATAATATTCTATTAAATTAAGTACCCTGTTCCCAGCAGCTTGACTTTGTGAGGTTTCAAACATGTCACATGGCAAGCACTCCCCTTTTCAGCTACAGGGTGGTCAGCTTACATGTTCACTTTCCAGCCAGTTTTTCTATACATGAGGTCCAGTCATGAACTGCATGAACTGTCTGTAAACAACACAAAAATTAATTAAGAACATGTACAAAGTGAAAGATCTTTAAATATAAGAAGAGATAGAATAAATAAGCTGAATCACAGATGAGTAGTAATCAACAGGGTCATGTTGCTTGCAAAAAGCCCAAACCTTACCTACTATAGAGTGTGTAAAGTGCAAAGTATTTACATTTTAATAAGGCTGCAGCTGAAGTATTGTGTTTGGGTTATTTCTGACCTTTTAAAGACTTTTGAACAGACAAAAAAAGTGAATCAGAGGTCCTGAAAAAAGTTTAAAGAAAGATAGAAAGACCCAGACCTTGTTGGAGGACAATGCACAAAGAAAATGGTAGTCTTCATGGTATATAAAGCCATGGTTGCTACAAGTTCAAAGGCAATAGACTTCCAAAGGATAGGACAGGAACTAATAAACTTAATTTGCAGCAAAGATGTCATCTACAAAGATGTAGATTAGATGACAGGATGGAAAAAAATTAGATGACAGGACGAAAAAAATAAAAAAGTGCTGACTATATAGGTGAGGATAAGCAGCCTGACAAGGTGACAGAGTCTACATCACTGGAGATTTTACAGAAAAGATTAAGCAATCATCCACCAGAGTCATCTGACATTTAGTTCGCTAAAAGTCATCTGAAGATCCATCTGTATTTACTCAGTTTCTGATTTAGAAATGTTGGATTCAGAGAGACAATCTAGAAAAATATACACCTCAGATTTTCCTCTGTGAAAACTGAAAAAATTGAAAAAAAAAAAAAAAAAAAAAAAATGGAANAAAAAAAAAAAAAAAAAAGAAATGGCAACATATATTTTCATCTGAACAGTAGAGCAATGAGGACTGCTCTATTGAGTCAGCAGTGAGTGATTTTCTCAGTCCAGCTGGTATTAAGAAAACAAATATGCAAAATACTAATCCCAATGTTCTGATGGGGAAAAAGGCACCCCCAAAACCAACCAAAAACAACTCTCCCCAAAAAAAACCAACCACCAGATCTTTAGAGTTAACCTTTAAGTTTAATTTTACTTTGGGTTGAGAATGTTAATAGGTAAAAACATATCCATCCAGCTTCTGGCTCCTCTTTAATAACATTCTTCTTTTAGCTGTTATGTGTTAAAGAACCCTAAATCCAAAACTCCCACTGCACAGACCTTCTCACACAGACTTTTATAATACCATCTCTGTTAAAGGAAGATACTCTCAGGTGAATCTTATTAAAGGGGTTGTAGGGAAGCTCCTAGGTGTGAGGTATTAGTTGCTAAGCAGATTAGTTGTCCTCTTAAGAAACATAAAAGTATGGCTATGAAGACCAAAAAAAAAAAAAAAAAAGGAAAAAAAAAAACTTTTTTTTTTTCCTAGAAGTGCTGTTTAGTGTAACGAAATATCATCATAGGGGTGATGAAACACCATCACAGGACTGACCTCTGTCACACAGGGATTTTCAAGCAGAGGGACTAACAAACACTCTTTAGTCTGTTGGGGTAGGCAAAATATTTCTGATGTATACCTATCATGTATACATATTTTGGGTTTTTGTTTTTTTTTTTTTTTTAACTGTAGTCTTGACACATAGTATAGCACAAGGCTGAGCAGACAAGAACAGTGTTTATTTTCCAAGTACACTCCCTTTGATTTCCAAAGCACACACATGTGCCAACACTGCCCACCTTGTAGAGCTGTTGACTCTTAAACCTGTCTGTCCTGGAGATGTCTGACCTTTGCAGAAACTTCTGGTCTGGGACTGGCAGTGGCTCCCTGGGAAGAAGATGGGGACAGGAAACACACCATCCCTTCTAAGTTCCTTCCAGGGGGAAAACCACCCACCTTCCACCCAACAGAGAAGTGATGCTTGTCCATAGAGTGAATTTCTGAAATCCTTTAGAGAAGCCCCACTTTTTTTGACAGATTTTCTGCCCTGACAATCAATAGCTGATGCTTCTGTTCTAGGCCTTCACAGACTTTTGTCAGCCCGAGGTCCTCCCCCCCGCAAGAAGTGATGCATTCCTGCTGATGGGAAAGATTTACCACCTTTCCCACCAGGTTACTGGGACAGGTAAGGTGGGGAATCATCCCACAGCATCTCTGGGGACTTTGGAGGCTCTGGAAAGCAGCTGCTCAAGCTCTCCTGCCAAACTCTGTGGGATGGAGCCAGCTGCCAGGCCTTGATGGGAAAGGGCCCTGGTGGGGAAGCCCTCGGTCACTAATGGGGGAATAGCTGGCACTTCAGAGGGAGGAATCTCTCCAAAGCTGCTGAAGGGCTTGCTTGCTTGCTTCTGGTGTCAGGAAAGGTTCTTTCCTTATCTAGCCTGCCTTATTTTTCTTTAATGTTATTCAGAATAAAAACCCATTTAAAAGAGAAACTGCTAGTGCTGGAACAGTTTATTTACTTACCCAGGAGAATGTAGAGCCTATAATATGTAATTCAATGTGTGCTAGGGTCCCTGTTGGTGATAGAAAAAGTGAGTTGCTTATAATAATGGTTGCTTTTCCCCTATAGGTATGAGGGAATGAAGTGAGAAGTCTAATGATATTGTCTTGTTACTCAGTTGCCCCATAGATGGCAAGGCTTGGATTCGTAATTACATTAGGAGCCATATCTTATGCTGATCATTAGCAAGGAAAATTTCACACTAGAGATTCATTGTACTAAAGACCAGTTAAATTACAGTGTGTGTCTGCACATTATAGATATTATCATTCATTTCTGGCTTTAAAATACTGTAGTTAGGAGAAATTATCTTCCATATTTTAGAGTAAAACCAAAGCCTGGAAGAAATTACTCAGTGTTTGTAGCATTTGACTTCTTTCACTGTAAAAATGTCACTCCCAGCTCCAATTACTCCATCAGTTTTCCAGTGACCGACAGTAAAAGTGTTACAGAGGTAGACTTATTAACACTTCCTTTTTGCAGCAGAGCAGGAGTCCTCCTTGGCTATTCAAGCAAAATAGTAAGAACCACTGTCAAAAGTGACATAAGGTGCCTGGAAAAGAACAAAAAATTTAAAGCAGGGAAGCACAATAATCTACTCTGGTCTGCTATGCTGAACTGCTTTATTTAGCATTTCTCTTTTAGCAAGCTTACAGAAGAAATACAAAGAATGGAGGATAACAGCTCTGAAGGAACTACATATTCACCTCTCTCTTTTGGACATGAAATAGATTGGACAGTAGATGGGATGTAATTGGGAACCTGTCTGGCAGTTATGCACTCATATGAGAGGATTGCAAATCGAGGGTCTACCAAATAATTAGTTTTTCTTAAAATGCACCTAATTAAATTGCAAGATAAAGCAATTCTAATTCTCTCTCTAATGTGCTATTTAAATGGTCAAGGAATAGGCTTCAGAGAGATGCTCCTTCTGGGAAACAACTGCATTCCTCTTTTCCTGAGCATTACACAATGAATTTACTAAGTAGTCAGGACAGATAATTGCTCTTGCTCATTTTGAGAGAGCCTATTACTGGTTTGTGTGTGCATGCGGGTGTGGTGGTGGTGTGAGGTTGTTTTGTTTTTTCATTTTTAGGGGGGGTTAGCACTGTCTCAACTGCTACCCTTTACCAGTCTTTGCCTGGGTAGTTGTTACCCCGGACACAAGCACTGCAGCAAAGGAACTGAAAACAGTCCATCAGGAGTAAAGATGGTGTGGTATCCTGGATTTTTTTTATAAATAAGTCTAAAAGAGATGTAAAAAAAATCCCATTCAATGAATTCTTCTGTGAAGCCAAAAGAACTGGCATTTCCAGAAAGAAAACTGGGAGAGAGTCCTGGCTTTGCCCCATGGAATTTGGTCTAAACACCAAAAGCAGACAAAGGCAGGGATGGAGCACTGGACTTTATGTCTCAAGATGTAGATATGGATTAAGAAAATATTACAAGAAAATAGACCTGAATTTCCTTATCCCAGAAGTGGGTCAGCTTCAAACTGCCTTAAGGAAAATGTATAGCCTTATCTCTTAGAGTGTTTTAAGACTCTATAACAGTGTGGAGCAGGTTCAGACAAGCATATAAAGCAGGATTAACATTTGCTTCCTGACCCCTGTATTGATTTGTGCTCATCAAATGAACAATCTCATTCAGCTAATCATGTGGATATAGTTTGTTTTGCTGTGCTTTTGTTTCGTTGATCAATATATATACAAATTAGAAAAAAATAAAATTATATTTAGCTTCCCTTTATTACAAGAGGAAGAAATATTTCTAAAAGTTTCAGCAAAAAGGAACTCTTTGGAACCTACAGAGTCATAATCTTGGTACTGAATTTGTGTCCATGTAGGTGTGGGGATAAAAGCCTGGTTGCTTCTGATGGTGTATTTTATGGGACCCACCATGCTGAGAGTCAAATTTGAAGTTCATATTTACATTTCACACTCTGTTACTTTAGGTTTAAGGTTAAATGCAGGTGTTTTCCTAGAATTTCCTATGTCCTGCTGAGTCAGTTCCTGTTTCAAAGTCGGTCTTTATAATTAGTCAAGATTCTAGGACATATCTTCAATTGCTGTAGAGAGACAGATTTTAATTTATTTATTTTTTTATTTTTTTTATCAGTAAATATCATTTTGACTGTGTTTTGGGGCATTCTTCAGCTCTCCCAGCTGCTTACATTCCAGAATAAAATCCTGCCAGTAAGAATCTGTCTTGAATTATATAAAAGCACAACTGAACCATTGGCACATTTGCACATATTTTCTTTCCTAGCTAGAGAGGACAGCACTGAACATAGTTAAGTTTTAAGGAACAATTTATAGTTCATTTTTGCACTGATGCTGCCCATCCCTGGGTCATTCTCTGGGTTGATCAGCTCTTACTGGGGTCATGACTACTGAAGATTTTTAATGTCATCCCTTCATCTCGAGCCAAGTCAGCTGCCTGCTGCATTTCTTCAAGAAGTCTAGGTGTGCATAATATTGATTTATTATTTTTTAAACAGGTTTTTGTTTTCCACTTCTCCATGGAGAACTAATGCCTAAAGAAGAAATAGATGAACTGCATAAAGACTCAGATTACTTTGCTCTTTTCTCCCTAGTAATTATTTATGAGCACACAGCTGCTATATTCTGCAAAGTTCATAGCAAAAGACATGAAAGTTTAAGGTAGGCAAATGTGAGAATGTAAAATGTTATGAGAGATTACCAATGCAAGTAAATTGTTCTGAGTTTGCCCTTCAATCTGTTTGTATTCACATTGCATGTAATTTTAAACTCAGCTAATTTTTCACAGAAATTTCATTAAAATTTTCATTTAAATATATTTTCATTTATATCTATGCAGAAATCCGGCAGATCGTTCTGACTATCATTTATTCTTTATGTAAGAAATTAATTTTCTCAACATTTGCAATTTTATTCATCAGTCTTAATTTAAATTACTAAAATCTTAGATCCTTTGAAGAAATTCAGTAACTACTTATTTCTCTGAACTAACTGAGTAATTCTGACACGTCACACTTTTTGGAGACAGAGAGTTAACTGCAATCCTTTGCAAAGGCTATTTGGCTAAAAGTAGGATCCAATTAACCTACATTATTAACAATTGCTTCTTGCTATTCATATAGGTTATGAATAGACTCATTAATAAACCAAATAAAACAGACACAGGATCACCTTAAATGAATATGCTCCACAGAACTCAAGTGATTGCTATTTTTTATTACACCACTTTATAATTCTGTTACAACAATAACATGGTGATTTGAGTTTGGTAGTATATACAGAAATATACATGCACCTAAGGGCTCTTGTTGGTGGACTACCTGGATTACCTGCTCAGCTCTTGCTGTGAAGGCTCTCCAAATGTATCACCTCCTGAAAGGTGTCCACGGCTTTAACCCTTCAGTTCTGCCTTAAATGCAAAGGGCATGGGGTACTTGGGAAGGAGCACAAGGCAGAGACCCAAAGGCATAAGGGCACTGGCGCTGCATCTTTTTTGGTGCTGGTCCTGTTTACACAGCACTCTAAATGTGTGAGTTCATACAGAATGGTGCCAGAAACACTGAACTGCACTGCAACCAAGCAGCTCGAGGGATTTCCAAACTGTTCCTTTTACTGGAATTCTCTAGATCCTCTAGAAGATGCACTGTTCCACTAAATTTACCCCTATATCATATGCTTGCTGTACACGTATGAGATTACTACCAAGTAGTTTCCAGTTGCCTGAAACTGTCGTGCAGTTGCACTCTATGACAACCCCTTCTTGACCACAGGACTTGCCATACTAAATACACTTTTATTAAAAGGGTATTCTCAGACATATGATGTCAAATGTATTTACTGACTTTGTGGTTTTGTTTGTGTGTGTTCACAGGAAAAGAATTATTTTAACAATCTACAAATGAAGTATTGTAGTTGCAAATTATGTGAGCTAAAGTACAATGTAAGCCTGTGCTAAAGAACTATTATCCTGACCTATGATAATTTTTGGGGGGAAGGATGAGAGTGGGGGAAAAGGAGGAAAAATATCAGGATTTATCAATATTATACAATCACATCATAGCTATCTGTTTGTTTTGCTGCTATTTGCAGTGATGAAGCTTTGCAAAGCTTAACCCACCCATCCCTCAAAAAAACCCACTTTATGTGGAAATGCTTTCACAGTCCTAAAATAGGTATCCTTCGTGCTTAGGTAGAAAACTCTCCAGAAAAGGGACTGCTGGATGTGTTTTTTCAGAGACATGGACTAAGACTCTACTGAATCCTGAACTAAACTCTAACCAGAGCAACCACATAGTAGAGTTACAAAAGAAATGGAACTGGAGTAATCAAGTACAATGTAAACAGTAGAATTAAATATACTGAGAAAATTTGTGTCTGTACTGCACATTGTGTAGTGCTATTTGGTGTAGTATTAATTTGGATAATTCTGCTCTTCTAGAAAATCCAATGCAAAATTTCTGCAAGTAGGCTGATAATTAATACAATCAAAGTAGCAGAACTGAACCAACTGTGAGATGAATTCTTACCTGTCAGTCTTTTTGGCTACGGGCACAACTCAAATTTTATACCAAATTTGGCTGCACAGATGTGGGCACTGCAGTCTGCAGCTGTCTCCAAATGCTGAATAAAACAAAGTCTGAGCTTCCAGATCTCACTTCCATCTTTTCTCCTCTAACACACAACAGTAACATTAGCAATGACACTTTTTTTTTTTTTCTGAGATGAATGCATTAATGCAGCCTTTCCTTTGAATAGAATTAAAATTTCTTGAGACAGCTTTACCAAAATTATCCCATCTTCACATTAAAAGAGAGACCGTTCCATTGACGTCATCAACAATGCCAACTAAGAGAGTAATGGAGCAGGGGGTTGATACATTCCTGACCTTTCCACAGTATATTTTAGAGCTAATGAAGCCTTTTCTTTTTCCAGCTCCTCCAATATTCTTCTTTCATTCACTCTTTAAATGCAATATATCTGACTTTCAATTCCATGAAAAACAAAACAAAAAAAGATTTAATGCTTGGGCAAACTACCAAAAGCTGTGTTACTAATCTTGTTTCTCAAAGGAGTGAAAGGTAACCTGTGAAACCACAACGTTTTTAAAAGAGCAAAACAAAGCAAAAATGCCTGATGCACCTATCGGTGAGATCTCTCATTTCCTCTTCTCACACAATTTGTAAGGAACACTTGGCAGAATATTTGGGTGCTATCCCATGACTGCTTCTGTCAACACAAACTACTGGTCTCTGGGTCATGTTCTCTTGTTTAATTGTTAGCTGGAAAACATGAAGAGTTAAATTATGTCCTCATAAAACAGAAGCATCTTGTTTATTCAACAGAAAAATGTTTTATCATTCTGTCTGAATGGAAAAACTGTAGCATGTACAAACTCATCCAAAGTTTGGGGTTTTTTTGGACTGGAGTACTTGAGTTTGGTTTGTTTGTTTGTTTGTTTTGTTTTGTTTTTGTTTTTTTTGTGTGTGTGGTTTTTTTGGTTTTTTTTTTAAGGTAGTGATCTGTAATTACATGAAAATTGAAAAAAATATGAGAAGAACGTAGACAAGGAACAGCTTGCATAACATTTTTTACTCTAAAATAAAACATTATTTGAAATGATAAGTAGCCTTGCAAATAGAACATATTTATTTTAACAGGATTAAATACATTTGTAAAGTAACATACACAGTTTACTTTATGGCCAGTTAATGTTTGTTCTGTTCCAAGACAGAGAAAATAAATTTTTGCACAATTTACTTCTGTTGTCACCGCTAGAACAAAAACAACAAAAAAATAAACTTGGATCTCAACAGACAACCTAATTATGTTACGATTGTCTCTTTAAAAACACAATTTTCACCTGTTTTGAAGTGCATCCAATTTGAATTCCTAAGTCAGTCTTGAAAAGGCAATGTCAATACAGGAATTCCACATATGGCAGTGAAAATTGTAGTAAAGAGAGTTAGTATCAGCCTTTGATTTTTAAGTAGTTATGCTCAGTATTTAAGCCCCATCATGTGAAAATAAAGCTGGAGCACCTCATTCCATCCCATTTGTGGATATTGCAGAATCATTTTATAGTTCCATCAGTTTGGCAAAAGCACCAGTCTCTGCTTAAAAGAGGCACAGAGAATGAAATAAAATAGGTCACCTTGCTTCAGACAGGAATGTGTTGTAAGACCATATAAAGAAATGTTCACTGGAGTTTGCCTGCCCTGCTCTTGCACTGGCTGGGCATCTCAGCAGCCAGGAGGAGGTACCTGGAGCAGCTCAGCCCAGATGATCCCTTCTGAAGGTCAGCTTTATTCTGCTCCCCCTTCCTTCCCCTCCAAAGGGGAAGCTCCTATAGAGTTCATGATTCTTTGGTTGCTCCTATAGAGTTCATGATTCTTACTGTTGGGGCTCAGATTGCAACATCAAGAAGAACTGTTGATTTGTGATCCCTTGCCTATAAAGAGTGGAGATGTGAAAGTTTGGTTCTGCTCACCTTATTTAGCAGTCTGCAAAATGAGACTGAGAAAGGATTTCTCTTTTGCTTCTGAGTTGAGAGGAGGACTGTTTAAGCCTAAAGCTGTTTGGAATTAGTTTGCACACTAAAAGCATACTGATGGGCTGTGAGCACATATGCCACTGCTATACTTGACAGGAGGCTTCTTATTTCACAGGTGCATTTTGTGTATGAAGTTTGCATAGGGGAAGAAAGAGACCAAGAAAAAGGCAAGTAATTAACTCTGTTCCCTGCTCCTTCAAAAGGCCTATTCCAAGGTAACTCAGGAAATTCATTATAAACCTGCCTCTTCTTTCCTCAGTAGAGTAGCACTTTAACTTTTTGGTAAGCCATCTGAGCTTGTCATTTGTGACAGTAGAGCCATCTGCAGCCTTTTCTGTGCCCTCTGGTCTTTCCCCCATCTTCATGAGCTCAGAGTCTAATTTCGTTCCTATTACTACAGCTGTAACTATGATACCAAGTTTTTTCCCCTGATCTTGGGACTTGGAATTGACTAAATTTTGTTTACAATCCCTGGCAAAGTATTCTTCAGGGGAAAGCAGATTATTTTAGAGTAAAGTGTGTTGGTGGTGTCACAGCTTATCTGAGGTACTGCTTCTGTCTATCTGCGAGCTCTGGAGGACAATAGTGATCTGTCACATGCTGTCAAGCATTCCTTGATATCCCTGAAAAGCAGAGGACTACAGACCAATTAAAACACAGACAGAATAACTGTTTGTTTGTATGTATGTATGTTTGTTTTTTTGTTTTTTGAAAAGCAGTTTCACAGCATGAAAACTTTGATGATACCTTGTGACATCTTCAGGCTAATTATTCTGTCAGGGTACCAGCTGTTGGCCAGGTCTCTGCCAGATCTGCAGTCAGCTAAGCAGTACTAAACACTGGAAATGCTGTCTCCCAGAAAGACTTGAGAGGAATTTAGGCCTTTGGAATATGGCTACCAGTGCTGACACCATAATCCAGATTTTTCTAGTGTGTACTATTATTCAGGCTCTCCTTTTGTTATTTCATGTAGGTCTAGAATATCTCAGTAAATCTCTTTCATATTTTCTCTTTAACCTCTTAAAAAATAAACCTCTTTCTCTGTCAGACCTCAGCCTTCTATTATGAAGGAATCCTCTTAAATATATGTCTGAGTTCAAGATTTGTTTTGTGTGAATTTTATACCTTAAATGCTGAGTTCAAAGATGTAACCTGCAAGCCCATTTTCATGTTTTCTGAGATTTTCATTTTCATAGAAATGGTCCCCTGCTATGTGTGAAACAGCAAATTCTTTTCTAATGTAGAAAAGGAACTATAGGAGGAAAAAATGGTGATTGTTGATGGCTTTTCTGAATGAACATAATATGTGAATTCTTATATTCTTTCTGTGATGTGTATATAAATATTTTCTTCAAATTAAAAATTATTTAATAATCACTTTTAACTATTTTTTCTGTTTCTTTTAGTTTGGATATTAGGAAAAATTCCTTCACTGAAAGGGTTGCCAGGCATGGGAACAGGCTGCTCTGGGAAGTGGTGGAGTCATCATCCCTGAAGGTATTTAGAAAATATGTAGATGTGGTACTTCAGAGCATGGTTTAGTGGTGGATTTGGCAGTGTTAGGCTAAGGGTTGGACTTAAAGGTCTTTTCCAATTACAGTGATTTTATAGTAGGACTTAAAGAGTTGGCCTTGCAGCCCTTCTTTTTATTATAATGCTGCCACAGGTTAAAATTCAGATTACAGTGATTTACTGTTAGGCACGTGGAAACTTTTGGATGGTCAACATAGCACTCTGAATTTAATTTGGATTATTGGGTTTGTAATGTTTTTAAGTTTTGTTGCTGCAATGAGCTCATTTAAGTAAACAAAAATTCCTTTTTTTTTTTTTTTTTTTTTTCCTCCAGAAGCCAGAATAAGGCAATGAAGAGAAGTTAGACGGAGATGTGCAAAATCTGGCCTCAGGCTTCCTATTCAGTATATGTGTCTATTTTATTTTCAGTGAAATACTTGATAGCTTATTAACAACATTCTTTGGAATGCTGAGTTGGAGATTGTCTTGTATTCTTTGATTCCAGCTACTTCTTTCAGTTGTCAAGGCATACAAATGAGAATTTCAAAGGAGTTTTTCATCTAGATATCCCTTGAAAAGAAAAGCTAAAATGCAGCTAGAAAATACAGGAGGAGAAATTCCACCTTATATCAGGATTATGAGCATGGGAAAACTCACCTATTATGGAAGTTGCAGTTCAGTGTTTTGGGTATGTTCTTTCTTTGGCCTGGTGATTTTTTTTTTTTTTTTTGGTGGGAGGGAAGTAGGGGCATTTGTTTTATGGGATGTTTTAAAGGTTAGCTGAACTCTCTGGAGAACAGAAAGAAAAAATAGAAATTCCCTGCTCCTTTTTATTTTCTTTTTTTTTTTTTTTCCAAGATATTATTATATGTCACAGTGAAAAAACACTTAAAGCCTTTCTGCTTCCAATATAGTTTCAGGGCAAATGAGGATCTTTCAGCAGTCATAAAATCAATCTTTTTTACTAATATTAAGGACTGTGTTAGAAACTGGTTCATCTTTGACTACATCTCTTTGTAACTTCTCCCCTGATGCATTCATCTCCTAAAGGAAAACAGAGATGGATATTTACACTGCTGGTCTCCAGTCGTCCTCTTTCCTTCCTTTCCTTCCCCAGTTTGCAACCATTGACAAATTTCCCATGTGTTTAACCTGACAGCACAAGTTCCAGAGCTACATTTTTATAGATATTACAAGGGTGTAGTTAAAAAGGAGAGAGGGGACAAGACAGCCATCATTAACATCTTTTCTTAAGGAAGTGACTGCAGCAGGAGCTCACTTCAGTAAGACAGGAAGTAGCCACACTAAGATGATTTTTATTTTTATTCAGTGAATCATGTAAGTCAGTGCTCTCTAATGATGACAAAATAGAAGCAGAATTATGAGATGGAGATGTAGAGTATGTGTCTGCAAGTCACTCAACTTTTCTGTTTGTCTTTTCCCAACTCTCTGCCTTACCTCTGGTACTGCTGAGTTTTGGAAATCTGTCATACCAAATTCTAATAAGAGGTATTGGAACTGTGCTTTCACTGAAGTTGGCATATAATAGAATTTTGGGGTTTTTTACAGGTTGACATTTTTCTGGGAAGCACCTTTTGTAGTTGGTTAAAGTAACAGGAGTTGCTCAGCTGAATGTGAACCAGTTGGAAGGTGAATTGCTGAGCATCTGATGATTCATGTTCTCAGTAGACTGCAAGCTGATCTTGATGAGATTGCTAAATTTTAAATATACAAATAGTGCTGTTTAATTTTCCCTATTTTTTAAATAAAAATATTTTTTAACTTTTGGAAATCTTTTAGGATGACCTACAAGCTCTGAAGCTAGAATCTGAGGGAGAAGTGGTAGTTACTGGTTTTCTTTCTGAGGTGGGGATTCACATGGTCTGGAATCATATATGGAATGAATGTGGAATCATATATGATCTTTCTTATCCAACTCTATTAGAAGATAATATTCATGATAGAAGGTATGAACTGATTTCTTAGGCTGCACAAGGTTATAAACACATGAATGACAATAATGTGTTGTTAGTAGATTTCTCACTTGTGTTTAGTGGTACATTTTTCTTAGTGATTAAATAAGTTGTTGTGATGTACTCTACAATTGCTTCCAAGTGTCATTCAGTGTATAACCAGGTATTACTGGCAAGAAAATTTCAGGAATTCTATAAAACTAAAGGACCAAAAAAAAAAAAAAA
>VWYO01013884.1:100005-121729 GCA_013400275.1 Rhadina sibilatrix | reverse complement strand
TTTTTTTTTTTTTTTTTTTAAATTCTGTGAAAGCTTTATTTAGGTCTCTTCCTTAACTGGTTTACTTTCTCCTTCTAATTGTACAACAGATTTTGGAACCACTTTAAAGCATCTGATCTGACTATCACAGCTTTAGATGTCAGTGAAACAAGCACTCTAATCCATTGGACACTTAAAATATTAGTTCCATACTTCTACTTGAATCATCAGAGAAACACAGCCACTCCAGAATTCAGGTAATGCCTGCAAGTTCTTCAGCCCAGATTGTTCTTTGTGTAAAACAGATCATGTTTAATTTCCCATGAAATAAAATTTTACTATTATGGTTGGCTGTGATGAGATTACAAGGAGAACTAGGGGGTGAAAGGAATGAAATTCAATTTATTTTCCAAGGTGTTGTAATATATCACATCTTCTATCTGTTTTGTGTGATCTAGAGGAAAAATAATTTCATTTCAGTCAAACAATTCAAGAGGACTCTGAAAAAGTCTTTGCAACAAACAGTTGGGGAAAAACAACTTAAGTGTTTGAGTAACAAATAGCTCAGAATAGCTAATTCCTTGTGTCTACAACAGGTCCCTAAAAATTTCAGAGCATATTTGGAAGTGGGACTGAAGAAAATGCTGTTCACAAAGTGTATCATGTATTGTCCTGTTGAGCTATTGCAGAAAACTGATAATGTACTGAAGATGCTGAACTCCACCGTGTGTGCATGTGACTGGAATCATATTTCATGTTCTGAAGGACATGTTGGTAACAGCAGGAAGAGAATGTGCAAAGAAGGAAAAGTTTGGACTTAAACTCTGGAGACACCCAAATAATTCATAATGTTTGCAATAGCTTACATATTATATTTATCCAGCAGATAAATATAATAGGGAGGACAGAAATTGCAGATTAGGCTGTAAAACAGTTGAGGGACTGCAGAGGCCTTTACATTTGTAATTTAGTTTTTGAGGGCAAAGATATTTGAATAATTCAGGGTAAAGCAAAGAGTTGTAAAACAGGATATGATCTAGAAAGAGGTCAAACTGTGTAACCTGAGTCTTTCTTTCTCTGTTGGCCTCTCACAGGCAAGAGTACAAAAATGTACTGCTAAATTGAGGTGAAAGTTCTTTTATAGGTACCTTTCTTTGCTTGTAAACTTTTTTCAGTAACCTTTAGTTAAATATTTGATTTAAGTGGAACACAGCTTCTTCCTTTACTCTTAAGCCTTGCTGAGTTTTTGAAAAAGTTGTGCTCTGCAGATTCTAGGAACCAATCAAACCTCTTGTATCCACTTCATCTTTCAGTTGGAAAAAATCTGTTTATTACAACTCACTTAAGAGGAAGCCATGGGAATGTGAGCAGATAAAACAAGGGCTTAGAGTGAAGATCTAAGATAACTTCAGTTTTGGAGGAAATTTGGACTTAAAATTGTTACTCATAAATATGTAAAGTTGCATGAAGAATGATGAATTTTGAATACAGAGTGGGTTGGTAAGAACTTTGAATAACCTGGCTATATGCATTTAATAGCAGTATGTTGTCCAAATATATTGTTATTAAATTGTCTGATTCAATCTCTGTTACATGGAGGATATTTATTTAGATACATGTGATTTTGCTTGGGGAGGAATAAAATGTTTTAAGAATATTTTGCATATTTTATAGTCACATTTATATGTTTTATGACTCATATATAGACTGGGAGAGGGAGCTGGAACCAATTTCCCTGGGTTTTTTTAATAGTCCCATCTAAGAAGGGAAGCCTTAGACATGACACAGAGCTGAGAGAGATCACAGACATGGGAGGGAAAAGGTGACACAGAGTATGTGGAAAATCCCAGGCAGAATATGCAGGAATTCCCACTCATATTTCAGAATGGGTTTTTCTCCCCCAGTATCAGAACAGCTGGTTGCACACTTGTATGGGGATTTACTGAATACAGACTGGTTGACTGGTTGGTCGTATGAGCAGGTGGATGTCAAGGACACCAAGGTACAGATTTTCTCTGGTTCTGTCTCTTACAGAGAGGAGACACATAAGCCCACTTCTCTCACTTCTGCACTTTGCCAGGCTCCTGAATGGGAAGAAAAAATTAACTGAAATACAGGAACATCTTCAAATGTAATGCAATTGGTAATAAAATATGCTCTATGAGATAATCCATTATAAAAGCACAATTAAAGGAGACTTTAATAATTGTAAGTTTTGTGAAGTACCCAGTACACTGCTGTGCATGAGAGACATTTTGAAAGCCTGATGGGCAGAAGCGTGCTGTCAAACTTGCTCGTTAGAAAATTGGAATAAAGCTGATTTGGTAATTTGAGAATTCATATTTGCAGAATCTGGCAAATCAAGAATTAAGTTCTTTGCTTAGTAGCAGAGTGACCCACAGTCACAGCTATTTTAGTGCCTCTTACAATGAACGGCTTAATGGGGATATAGACTGCTCATCACAGTTCTTTTCCTGTGGTATTTCATAATGCTCAAGTTTATAAGCATTTCTGCTGAAAGAGCTTTAACTTAAATGTCATCCTTACAAGAGACCTGTTCTGTCTTTGGAGGATTACATCACTTAAAGTTCCCCAAAGGGGTCTAAAACATGTTGCCAGACTCATGATCTAGAGATTTTCTGTAGTGCTCAGAGATTCTAGATGTTTCTGTGCTCCTTTGTGGTTGCACATTTGCAGTCTGCACAATCGCAAGGATACTGCCTGTAAGGAGTCAAAACAAAGGAAGAATAGTGTTCAAAAGTGAAGTTTTTTCTTGGGAAGTCCTGTTCAGCTGCTTCTACAGGCTCTGGAGAAGTCCACAAGTAAATTTCAACTACAACACCTGCAGGGATTTAATCAGTGGCTTAAAGTATTTGTCTTACTTTGTAGGCACACAAGACATCATAATGATTATCAAAATAAGTCTCTCAAGAGTTTGTTGTGCTCATAATATTTGTTCTTTAATCAGAGATCTAAGTAAACAAATTAAGTCACAGATCTTAATACTGAGGCAATACTTGTGCTCAAAGACCATAGCCTAATGTAAAAGTGTACAATTTTACAATGGAGCTCTACTTCTTGACTGCATAATATATAATGGTTTGAGTGTACAGTAACAGATGGAAATGTATCTTGTAATACCAAGGAAAGTGCTTCCTTCACTTAAATGTGAGCAGACATGATGCAGAAGTGCAAATAAACCTCTCCCAAAATGTGTTATGGAATTCTTAGAAAGCCCAAAATATTCTGCTGAGAGGTTTATTACCGTACATCTGGTTCCACAGACTGTTTAAAAAGTAGATTTAGACTCACTGAGAAACTCAGCATTCTGAGTTTTTATAATAATGGATCCACAGTACAAATATTTCTCTATTAGTAGGGCTTTGTAGTAAACTAATTGATATGCCAACTGATACATCAATAGACTTTGGTGAAATAATACCTATACATGAAAAATAATTTGCTACCCACTCTAAAACCCATAATCAGACCCACTGGATGTGTGAAGCTCTAAAGTTCTTAAACCCGGGAAAAGACTTTTAAAACACCTGCAGGTGGTAAATGCAATCAGATGCTCTGTGTGGATTCAGCACATAATTCCCCCAAGGAAACAGATGAAATCATTACACTGAGTGGCTGTATCCTTGAAAAGTACTGTTCGTAATTGAACTATTCCAAACACTCTGCCACTAAAAATGCACCTTTCAGATGTCAAATCCCTCTCTATCGAGCAGCGTACGTGATCCACTGGCACAAGTCATGGCAGAGTTTTGACGTGGCTGAACAAAACATTTCATCCAGCTGTTTTTCAGTGGATATTGTGTGAGCATTTATTTTTATTTACAGCCAGGCAACACTAACCAAAACCTTCAGAAACGCAATATTCCCTTTTACAAGGGACTTTTCACCTTTCTCTTGCCAATGTAAAGAAAAGAAGTAATAACAGGCCTGGAATGCTGTAACTTTTTAATAGTGAAAGGGGGGAAACGTATTCAGTAAAGACAGTCTCTAATTGAGCCCAGTTACTATTTCCTATAAACAATCATAAATATTGCCTTGGTTTTCAGAGGATGTTTTGATAAGGCAGGACAGCTAGCTAAAAGGAGGATGTGGAAACAAAAATGATCAGTTGAAGCAAAATCCTGTGGTCCATGGATTTAGTAGGGATGTGTCAGGGAACCTCTACCACAGAAAGCTGGAGGAGCTGGCACACAAAGCTGGCAAGAGAGCTTTCAGCAAATCCAAATCAGAGTGCTACTGTACTGCTGAAAAACAAAAAATGTGGTAGATACTTTTAAGAAAGCGGAAATAAATCTGGCAAAATACCAGATTGTTATTATGATATCAGTAATATGCAGCACTTCCGAGAGGAAAAAAAAACCAAAAAACGAACCAAAGAAGACCTAAAGAAAGAACTCCTTGGAAATGGGTCNATGAAAATGAAAATAAAAATAAAATGAACCAAAGAACTCCTTGGAAATGGGTTAATTAGACTATTGCATTGACCAGAAGTAGGTTTTTGTGCAACTTATTTTGTATTGCCTATGATCTAGCAGTTTCAAACAGTTTGCACTATATAGAAGACCTCTTTAATTCTGAAAGTTTTAACCAACTTAGACCTACTGGGGATTAGAAGAGAAATTTATGAGTAATTAATTTACACTAGGTACAAAAGCAGTAAGTTTAGTTTAAAGGGCAACATTCTAGCTTATGGTAAATTACTGTCAGGTGTCCTTGCTGAGGAAAGGATGGTACAAGACACTGCCAGCACAGTGATCATTTGTAAGGTCAGTTTGAACATCAGAAATAAGTTTCAAGACACAGCAAGATTCTGTATGAGGCTTCCAAGAAAAATTTAAGCAGACCAGAAAAAAAAAAAAAAATAGGTTCTTCATGGAGCTGAGAGAGTTTGTGGAAGGGACTATATTTTAAGGAATCATACTAACCACTGCCTAAAGCAATGGGTCTCTTACCACAAAATTAATTTTCACGATGCTCAAGAATTGGGAGGGGAGTGCTTAACAGTGGTTGGTGACTCCTCATTATTTTGAGGGCTCACTTGCTAATGAGATACTGCTCTTTAGCACTGTTGGCTCCCTGCAGATCACCTACCCAGCATTTTCCCAGGCTTCCCAGAAGACCCAGTCTTGTATTTGCCAACAGGCAACTTGGAGTTCTGGCAGCTCAGCCATGATGTGGCTGTGGATGCCCCAGGCTGGGCAGTCCATTTCCACTAATTGGAATGGTGAAATTTTCCCAAAGCAAGTATGTTTTGGTTGTTGAAGCTGAATTACTGAAGTTATAAGTAAACCTGAATTTTGAAAGCTGAAACTTTTTGTAGTTTGTTTGTTTGTTTTTTTTTTCTAAAAGAAATACCTGATGTCTTTGTCGATGACAGGAGGACTGGGACTAGATGATTTTTAAGATTGCTTCCAACCCAAACCATTCTGTGATTCTCCACTGTGACAGTGGGTTTTGGCTCTCCAATAGCAGTCATTACCCTTGACACTTGAGTTTTTCTCTCAGAAAATATTTCTGACCTGACAGGTTAACCTTATGCTCCTAATTACTATGAGTATGTGATTTGTGGGATTTTACGTTTCCAGCCCCAAAGTATAGAGGTCTCTATATTTAGGTATTTAGGTATTTAGGTCTGTCACAGGAAGTTTCTGTATAGAAAGGACAGTTTAGAAGGGAAGACTACACTGCTGGTGAGGGGAATGGTGCATTTTGAGGGTGCAAGATGGGACAACAGAAGTCTACTGAGCAGTCGCAAGGTAAAATCAAATCCACCGAGAGAGCTGGGAAAAAGCTTTTATGCAGCTGTCTTCCATTTGCCTCCAGATTTTAATTAGCTAAGTTTTCAGGAACTAAATTTAATTTCTAGATTGAGTGAAATGAAATTTTGTGCTGGTCTTGGCTGGAATAGAGCTAGTTATCTTCTTGTGTGATACTGTGCTGTGTTTTGTATTCAGTATGAGAATAATGTTGATAGCCCAGTGATGTTTCAGCTGTTGCTGAGCAGTGTTACCCTAAGTCAAGGACATCTCAGTGTCTCATGCTCTGCCAGTGAGCAGGTGCACAAGGGAGCAAAGCCAGGACAGGTGACTTGAACTGTTGTCTCTTGGGTTTTATTTATCAATCTTATCTTCCATTAGAGTTATTATTAATATTATTACTGTTATTGTACTGTTAGAATTATTATATTTTACTTTGCTTCAAATCTTCAACTATTCTTATTTCCACCCATGAGTTTCACTTTTTTTTTCTAATTCTCCTCCCTGTACCACTGCTGGAGGTGAGTGAATATCTTCATAGTGTATGTTCGTTGGCTAGGGTTAAAATGCTACAGATTTCTTTTGATTTATTTTTTTTTTTTTCAAAATGGCAGCAGTTTATGGCAGACTTGAGAAAGGAAAAAAGATTCAGAGGGGACAACACATGGAAGTGAAATTTGAGCAATATAAAAAGGAACGAGTGTATGGCATCCTATCTAATAGAGTTAAACCTGCTGTATCAGAAAATAACAAGGCTGTACAAAGAAAAATGAGTTGAAACTGAGGCTGAAGAACAGCCATATAAAAAGGTAATTGATTTGGGGTGGAGTGGATAAAGAACCTAACCTTCATCAGAAAACAACTAAAATAAATTCAATATTAGTTCATAGCGAAAGTAGAAGAAATAGAAGCCACAGGTAAAATGTGTATCAGAAAATTTTTCTGCTGCTTTTGTGACTGCTCCTATTAAGGTCAGAAACCATCACAGGCCGTGCAGCTCCCCCGTGTGTTTATTCCTCTCTCACAAGCTCAGCCTGCTCAGTACATTTGCAGCCTTGCGTTATCTCGCATACAGCATTAGATGGTCAAACTGGAATTGTAGCTTATTTATTTTTAATAAACTGAATATGGGTGGTATTGAACAGCAGGGGCAAAAAGGCATTCTCTCTGTGTGGGAGATGACTACTGAGAAGACCATTAGCAGCGAGGGTGTTTCAATGGTGCAAACGTGGGGTCGATGCCTGGCAGGCTCACACTGTTTGCCTTTCTGCTATGAACTTCCTCTGTGACCTTTACCAAAAGACTCCTTTTGTGTGTCTGTTCAGCAAGTGTAAAATGGGAGTAAGTGTCTTTCCCTGCTTCCAGAGGTAAAATAAAAGCCATATGGGTCTTGATTTTTATGGGTTTATGAACTATACAAATTGACAAGATCTCAGGGAATGGCCTGAAGTTGTGTCAGGGAAGTTTTAGGTTGGATATTAGGAAAAGGTTCTTTCCCCAGAGGGTGACTGGGCACTGGAACAGGTTCCCCAGGGCAGTGGTCACAGCACCAGCCTGACAGAGTTCGAGAAGAGCTGGGACAATTCTCTCAGGCTCATGGTGTGACTCTTGGGGCTGCTCCGTGCAGGGCTGGGAGTTGATGAACAACTTGATCCTTATGGGTTCCTTCCAACTCAGCATATTCTGTGATTCTGTGATAGAGATTTTAAAAGAAAAACAAACAAACAAACAAACAAAAGGTGAAGGAGCAGAATTACAACATCCCTTACTTCCGAACTATTTGTGGTTCTTCTGCTGTTGAGACCTCTTGGTGAGCTCCTAAATATTGGTAGGTGTGTGGGGTGGTGCTGCTTTGGACCATGAACACACGTAGTTCATGTTTTCCACATGCTTTCAGCGTTACCGCCCCGTTCATTCCTCTGTGGCTAACACAAGCTCTAACAGATGAGCCCTATTTTGAAGGATTAAATGCGAGCAGCTCTCTCTCGGCGCTGTTTTTGCCTCTCCCCGTGCCCTCCCCGCTGTCTCCGAGGCACTCCCGGCCGGCCCTGCCCGCGGAGCGCTCTGTGGGCACGGCGACTTTGGGGGGATGATGCTTGTGTGCGGAGGGGATGTCACTTGTGTGTGGAGAGCCCCATCCCGTGGCCAAGGAGAGCTTCTGCAGCCAAGATCTGCGTGTGTTTGATGCAAAAGGCACCGAGGTTTTCTCCGGGGGTATAACGGGAGGCTGAGGCAGCGGCAGCGCGGGGTGACGGCTCTGCCGCCTCACCAGAGACCACCGAGGGCAGAGAGCAAGCCTTCGGGAAGGGCTTGTACCTACTCTTGTTTGCAGCGAAAACAAACAAACAAACAAACAAAAATAGAAAAGGAACTTGGCCTACATTGAGTCCTGATCTGTGTATAAATTGGAAAACAAAAAGCTGGGATGGAATTTCAAGCAACCTAGTCTAGTGGAAGATATCCTTGCAGGAGACAGGAACCAGATTACCTTTAAAGTATCCTCTGATCCAAACCATTCAATGATTCCGTGATATTTCTAATGATTGAGCGTGATTAAAATGCCTGTCACTTTATGAAAACACTTATTTATTATACAGGAAGATTACTTCAGTATTTAATAATTCAGGCCTCATGCAAGTCTATTTCAGGCCTTGCCACCTGAAAAAGTTTATATATGAATAAATGTTTAAGTAACCTGACATAGAGCTGAATTCCAAATTAAAAATGATTACCAAGCAAATTCTGCTCTTGACAATTAAGCCAGTGGTGAATCCAATTATGAATGGTTGTGTAGTCTGTTCATAAGGAATCTTTTTTTCTTCTATGTTTGTTGTGTCAAATGTGGACACTTTCTAGCAAATTATCTCTGTCAAACAATACCAATATTATTATTGTCACTGTTATAAACAAACGCATATTCTGCTGCCTGCCCTGCTCTCCCCTGCCCTGCTCACCCCATTCAAAGGCCTCTTTGCTTATGCTGCAACGTTTATGCAAAGTGTTACTACTTCACTCTTTTATCTTGGTGAGAACTGAACATTTGATCCTCAAATGTAGCTTTGAATGTGTCATCCCAACCCTTTATAATAATTAAATTCTCAAATGATACAGCATCTACTAAGAATTGCAAGTTCATCAGCAATCTGAAACACCTTCCCCCCATTCCAGCAAGCAGGCTTTGGAGTGTCATCCTCCAGACTTTTCATCTCCAAATTTGTTTGTATGTAAAAATAGCTTCTAAACAGAGCTAATGACCAGCTTTGATTGTTTTTCTTGTTTGTGTTACATAAAATTAATTTCCATTGTAAATGTTACCTAATGCACAGTGAGATTTAACCTAAAACTTTAGAAATCTTTCCTTTTTCACAGACAGTTGGAAGAATGCTCAGTGAAAGTAAACTTTGCATCCTGCCAGACAAAACACAGTGGCTGGCACTGCTCTTTTTGCAGTGATGTTGGGAGTGTAGCTCAGGGTGTTCTTCCCAGCAGCAGAACACTTGTGCAAGCACAGGAGAGAGAAGTTCTGGTGGACAGGTGAAAATGAGCAGCTGCAGCAGAGGTAAATGGGGAAGGCAGGAACATGAGCTGGCTTTGCTGCTGGTTAAAGGAGAGCTGCCGGGGCACCCACTGAAGGAAAACCTGGTTCACTGCCAGTGGGTGCGAAGGGATGAGCCCAGCAACCAGGAAAGAGCATTCCCAAGCCATTTCTGACACTGTGTTTGACTTGGTTATGTTGAGAACACTCTGATCCACTGATCTGAGACATGAGCTACTCTTCTGCTTGAAACAGTTTTGTGCCTTAGTATTCTCTCCAGATGAATTAACACTCAATTGTTAAACACCTTATTAAAGTGAGCATAAGAGCAATTTTCACCTAAGTTATAGTTCTGTTCAAGGAAGTAGAAATCTGAGGCCATGATTTGTGAGATGATTGTAAAGGCAGCATGAAAATGCTTCTCATTTAACTTGCCTTGAAAATCTGGTGTTTGAACAAAATTGAGAAACTGATGTAAAGTAGAAAGAGAGCAAGAGGAAGCTTAAAGTTGGTTTTGTCTTACCCATTTATTTCAGTCTGACTAGTGTCCTAAAAGCTCTGTAATCTACCCCAAAACTATTCAGGCTTCTTATTCCTGTGTAAGTGCTGGCATGCTTTACTGTGCCAAGCATTCTACCTCAAACTTGGACCCCAAAGTCTAAAGAATGAAGATCTACTTAGTGGCCAGGAGTGTTTTTGATTCTATGAGACAAGGGAGAAGAGTTTCTTACCAGCAGGAATTAGCCATCAGAACAAGGAAGGAAGAAGTAGAGGATTTTTTTTTAAAGGATGAAAATACTGTTCTGTTCCTAACAAAGGGAAAAAGAGAAAAGCTTGTTTATATAAAGGAGAAACACAACAAAAACTTGTTTAATCTCTCTTACATCCCTAAAAATTATCCTGAATAAAGCCTGGGTTTTCACAAAATGGTCCTAAAGTCTTAGTAGGGAGCTCCAGGGTCATATGGATTGAGTAATTGCCCCTTAATGATGGTTTTTACGGCTCTAACATCCACACTTCCCAAGTTCCAGTACCTAAAACGTCAGATAATGTAGTTTGTTGTGTTCCCCTTGATTCCCACTGCAGTGAGTGGAGAACAACCAAGAGTAAGTGCTTGCAGTAGGGTCTGGCTCTGAGGCACCCTCTGGTCCCCTCCCCTGTCACTGGTGACTGAAGCACCCAGGTACAGTCAGCACCTGAAGTGCTGTGAAGTGCCTCATGAAACTCCACAGGGTCTGTCTGACATGGATATTACAGCCTTTTAAAAGAAGGACACCCCTGCCCCAAAATAGGCATGGTGTACGAGTTATGTTAGAGGAGGCACTACAAAATCCTTTACCTTCCCCTGCACAGACAGCAGGGTTAATAACAGGAAAATTCAGCAGCTGCTTCACGGGAAAGAGAGTTGAACAATAGCTCAGCACTGCGGGCTTTGCTTATTAAGCCAACATGTACAGGGTCTGGCAGAGCTATTTCAGAGCAGCAATTGAAAACTGTGAAAGAATGGTATTTCACTAGAAAATGTCAGTTCAACAAAATCTAATGGTACATGAGAAAAGAAGGCTATTTTTAGACTATTGCCACAAAAGTTAATTATCAAACCTACCTAGGGAACTCGGATTTCTTAATGCTGTTGTTCTAATAAGTACCTTAATTTGCCTGAACTCCCCACTTGTAATGACTCTGTTCTTGGAAAGCAATAACTTCTCTCTTTTCCGTTTTTTACTTACTTACTTTTGATTTGAAGATAAAAGGATATTTCATCAGAGCTCCCTTTCAAGCAAAAACTTTTATGTTTTAACAAGCTCTGCTACCTGTAACATTGCATCTAAGGTACCACTCAAATCTATTCCTTTTCCTTGCATGGCCAAGGACTTTGTTAAAATTTTCAAGGCATTTCAAAATGTGTTCTGAATATCCTGAAATAAAACTGTTACCCTTTCTATTGAGAGTATTTGCAGCTATAGCTATTAATAGGATGTAAATTCTAGTGGTTTTATGGCTCTGACAAATATTTATTTCTGCACTGAACTAATTTTTTTTTTCAAGGTGAGGGCAAGTACCCTTAATGTTCAAGAAGATTCTGCACCTTAAGCCTGCTCCAGTGTTCCTTGGTGAGAAATCTCTGGAGGATGCAGACTGCTGCTGGTTTGAATGCTGGGCCAGTGCTACCCTTAAAAACCATTCCCTTCCCCTTCACATGCTGCCTTGCTAAAGGCTGATACAAGTGGTCTCACACAAGAGAGAAGGGAAATTTCTGACAATGTTGTAATCTGTTTGAACTCCTTCTACAAGTTTAAAGTCCTGCTAAAAGTATTTCTGAGAGAGCCTTGGATATCTGTCTAGCAGCATTTTTGTCTTACCATGGAAACACGCAAGCTATAAAACACCTTTCTAGACTTTAAAAAAGCTTTATTCCATGCACTTCTAGCATGATAGATTAATTTTACTATTTACTTTTGATAATGCAGGAAATCACAGAAGAAAAATATTTGTCTATACTTCATAAGCTTAAGTGGTTTTTTTTTTATTATTTCTACCTTTTTTTTTATATCATGATACAACCAAATTATCATCTTTTTGTGAGCTGCTGCTGAAAATTATTTGGATCTTAATTTTATCTTTTTTACAGCAAAAAGTTATTGTGATTGCATAGCTGTCCAATTTTCCCATTTAAAAAAATACACACAAAAAATTTGAATTAGTAGATAAAAATCTCCAATTTCATAAGCAGTATTGTCATGAGCAGCTGTCACTGTTTGTTAACAACAACCACAAAAAATAAAATTTTTCCATTTATCTTTGCTAATCAGTTATTTGCCCTTCAGCTGCCAAACTTTGCTGCATGTGTTAGTTCAGCTGTTGTCAAATGCTCTATACTGGCATGTAAATATATTCTCTTGAGCAAATAAAGCTGCTCTGACTGTTGGTCTGAGAAGATAGGAGGCTGCCTTTGATCACAGTGTGGCCGTTTCATAAAGGTCAAAATAAAAACAAAGTGTGAGAATTCAGCAGTTTTCCTCTCAGCTCTGTGGAAGCATTTAACCACCCAAATATTGCAGGTCACAGCTATTCTGCTTTTCCAGCTTCTGTTTCCAGTCAGTCAGAGGCTGTGATTGGAAAATGCAGAGTTCCCTTTTGTCCTGCCATCTGCTAATAAGACCACAAGGCTCATCTGAGATAGTATAAAGGTATAAAGAGTAGCTCAGTTTACAGTCCTGAACTAGTACCTATTTTCATTGGGAACATCAAGCAGCATTTTTTGCTCTTCATTACACCTCTTACAATCCCCTCTGCAACAAGAACCTCACAAATACTTTGGTGTTGCACACATGCAATTTTCCATGTTTTGACAGCCATTCTTTACGTTCTTTTTTTTTATAAGTGACCATCAAATGACATAATGGTTTCTCCTTTTCAGCTTGTGTGCTGTTCTTGGTACGAATATGAACAGAAAAGCCTGGAGAGATGTGCTGGCTGTGCTTCTTGGAGCAGGTTTTCTTCCAGGATGCTCCCCAGCACCTCACTGCATGCTGGAAGGACTCTTTGGTTATCATCTGCAACTGGAAGGTTGCTCTCCTCCTCTTCCTGACCATTTTCAAATTTTCTCTCCTCCTGTCATGCCACTTCTAAAGGAATTGATTGTGCCACATTTGAATACTCTGGACAGTATGGTGAGGAACCAGAACACTTAAGGCATCCCAGTTGTTGGTTTATGGATGTCTTGGGTAGCAGGTAACTTGTTAGTAATGTAACCACCCAGTTACATTGAAATTTCTCTTACCTTAACCAGACTAAGGTAGCATGCAAGTGGCATTATTTATTTGCAACATCCAAAATGGATAACAGTTACAAATCTTTATGAAAGGTGATGATGTGTAATTGACTATTACTGAGAATGAAAATAATTGGAAATGTCTCTCTTCTTTTTATGTAACTTGTTTGTCACACAAGGGGCAGTGTATTTTGTATTTTGGCACCTATTATACAATGGCTTCCATGATTGAGCTTTTATAGTTGGATTTAATTTTTCACCTTTAAATGTATTTCTTTTTCTCAAGGAGGAGATAAAGTTATTGATTTTATTAACTAAAAAAAATCACAAACAAACTCTTCTTTTCATTTGCTAATATCAGCATTACCCTGTTAGAATTTCAGCTGTGTTTCTCCTGTGTTTGACTCCCTGTTACAGTGAGAAATAATAACGATTTCTCCTCCTCCTCCCTCTGTTTTTAAATGAAGAGTCTCAGGTTTAGTACCAAGGGTGAAACCCTGAATCTTGTAGTTCAGAGAACCCAGTACAAACATATAAATGGGAGAGCTCATTACCAGATTTTGACTGAGGTGAGACATGTTGGTAATTAGCCTCTCCAAGGAGCTTCAGGCTGAGAGAAGCTGGCTGGCCCTTTCCCTTCAAGCTCACTAGAAGCACCTCTTCAAATATTTATGTAGATAGATTTTCAATGTCTAATTGGACATACAGTTATACCGAGACCATAATAATTATGGCAGTACATAAAGCTTCACATTCAAGTAAAACAGTACATTCTGGGCATTTGTTAAGTCAAATAACCACGCAAGAGCTTGTGAAGCTGACTGAGGCAAAAGTGAGTTGATTACAAGGAAAATGATCCAACGCTGTCCTGTTTTATTTTAAAAGCTGAGGCACCGTGATTAAACAGTACCAGTTTCTGCTTTGAAGACAGAGGTGTGACTATTCCTTGTGCCTTGGCATGCATGATAGGCACCCTCTGCCAGGGGTATCTGATGAATCAGGCAAATTGAGGAACGGGAGGGGAGGTTGTGTTTCCCCACATATTAGACCCAGCATGGCTGCATTAGGGACAAAATGATGTTCTGCTGTGTGAGACAGGGCTGCAGAGGACAGGACTGGCATTGTCAGCACAGTCCAGTGTACACATTTATACTCTGCTGGGGGTTTTTTTGTGAATGTGAACAGCACAATTATCTTACTAGTTTTTATTCAGTTTGTTTTGTTTTGTTTTGATTTATTTGCAAAAGAGATTTTGTCCTCTCTGTGCTTCATCTGTTAGGAAAGCGCTTGCAGTTTTCAGGCAATCTATGTTTGTGCTCATCCTGGTGGCAAGAGTTTGCCCAGGAAACGAATTCACCCTTAGACATTGAACAGCATTTGTTGGTATGGTCTGATGAGCACCAAAGAAATAGCACAGAAGCTTATTCAAATTGTCGGTGGTCTCTTTCTTCCTCCCTAGCAATGCCTCTGGTACTTGTTTGCAGCCTTTCTTTCCTACCAGGCAACTCCAGAGTAGCTTCAACTGATATTTTTTTTTTCCTTTTTCTCAACATTCTTCAAACAAAACACTTTTTTAGAACAATGGAGTAAGAAATTGTTGTTAAAGACAAGTATTAGAAAGGTCTGCATTTAGGTGTTGAGCACAGACGTAAGTGAATGGTTATCAAGGTGTGTTTGTCCCCTGATACAAGTTCTTAAAACCCAAAAGACAACAAAGAAAAGGCAAGCACCAGGTAACTTTCGTTGGAGGGGAATGGGGAGTCATCAGACAGGGAATGCAGAGGGGTGCAGGCTGAGTCAAGGAGAGGAAAGCTTCTGGTATGGGAACTACAAAAACACTGGGGACAGGGGAGGTGATGCTGCTAAGGAGAATAAGGAGATAAAGTGGGAAGGTAGTCACTATTCAGATGTTAGTGGCTTGATGTGAGGAATAAGTGCTGGTTGAATTGTCTTATTTCTGTCAGACACGCTCTGATTCATGATCATGCAGATAACTCAGGCTGAGCCATCACTCCCCAGAGAGGGCTTGGGGCACACACATACAGCTCCTTTACAGCATCCTGAGAGAGGAAATTCACACCTTCAGGAAAGCCAGCAGGACAAGGGTGGGAATTACTCGTGTCCTGCTGTAACCTTGAACGGTTTTCTGCTCACGTTTTTAAAGGACTTCATTGCTACTTCAAGAGTGTTTTGTGTCCCATGTGCATAATTTCCCTGAAAGTGCTGTAAGGAAAAGAATCATCACTAGAAAGAGAATGATATTCCTGTCAAAGAGAAAAATGCAGTGGGGATTTTTTTTCTACCATAATCAAGTCTGCTATATTAAATCACGTGGATGGGAGAAGGAAAAGAAAAAAAATACTATGAAACTGAGTGTAAATATTTTATTCTTAAAAGTAAATCTAAAGTTCAAGTAATAAGCACTTAGGTACACTATATTCTGTATTATTGTTTGATGCCTCTTTTGGGAAATAGCCCAAAAGAAAACATGTCTCTAGCTTGCAGTTTCTAGCTTGCAGTTTATGCACTGTGTTCCCAGTGATTATTTTTCAGGGCATGAAGCTCTCATGTTTATTATGCACCCTAAAGCTTAAGCATACATATCATATCGAGTGCTGCCTTTGCTGGTTCAGCAGCCCTGAGAGATGTTCTGTGAACTCCATTAGGTTGGCAGGCTGAAACTAAATGGCAACTTTTAAGAATAAGCCTGGATGTGATATCACCAGAAACTGTGATAAAGCCATAAGACAAAAAGAAATTTGTCACATTCTTGTCATTAAATGTATGTACAAGCCTATTTAAAATGCACTTATGGGTAATTTGTTACCTGATGTCAACAAGGATCTATTATCAAGGTCTCAGAAGCATTATGTAACATGTCTCTGAGATGCAAATATGAGTTCACCAGTGAACAGGGTATTTTAAAGCTGTATGAAGGATTGATTTTCTGATAGTACTCTTCTGTCAGATGAGCAGGATTTGACAATAAAGGAAAGAAAAATGAAGATCTAGGCTGGAGATCACCATCCCAATCCATCCTTCTTAAAACAGACACTGAAATGTGTTCAGGCTGCAGTTACGTATCTGGTACCATCTAAAGAGTAATCCAGAGTAATCACTTCTGGAAATAAATATAAAACTATTTAGTACAAGAATAAACACTTACGACCAATATTTATAATACATTTTACTTCTCAGTGATGTTTTGTACTTCTTCAGCTGAGAAACATATTAATAGAGTACAGTGAATCCATTCCTCTGTGACTACTTCTATATATTTCCCAGTGTTGTTGAAATGCTGTGTTTTGGCTTGCTCTCAAAGGCACTAAGAAGTATTTTGATCAAACTGAAATTTCCTTACTACTTGGTTTATAGAATGCCAGTTGAAACTCAGTGCACATTTTAGTTTTTGGGGAGTGAAATGGTTTGGTCCTCCTAAAATGATTTTATTTTGGCTTTCTAAAAGCTGTGGATGGGTTCTTCAGTTAATTTCAAATTTGGTGTGGAGGTGATGTATTTCCTAGTACTAGACAAAAACACGGTGTGAAAAACTTAAAACTCTTTGGAAGTGGTATTACTCTCTTAACATTGCATTTTGTATAAGGCAAGACCCTGGGATTTTTAAAAGGGGAATTATTTTGCCAGTTTCTATGTTCCCACCCCTCTTACAAAAAAATAAACAAAAAAACCCCAAAATCTAAATCAAAACACAAAACAACCAACCAAACAAAAGTTTTCTAAAAACAACAACAAACCAACAACAACAACAAAAACCCCAAAACAAAAACCCCCACCAAATCCCAAACCCCTAGAAGTTACAAACACCCTATATACGGAACAGAAGATTGCTCAGCTCTTTAAGTTGGTGTCCTGGAGGCAGCAGGAAAGGTGCAGTAGTGGTGTCCATCTGCCTTTGAAACACCTGGAAGGCTTTAAATGATGACAATCCTCTCATCCTCACATCTGTTAAGTAGAGATGATATGCATTTATGAAGTGGAGGGATGTTTATTAGCAAAGCAAAATTTCTCATGGAATGACTGTCAGGCTCTTCCAACAAAACCTCCCCTCCCCACCCCTCTTTGCTGCCACAGGGAGACAAATGCAATTTTCATTTAGTTTCCTTTATAACCTCATAGATGACATTGATGGGAGACAACCTGTGATTAATGAAGGAGCAGACTGGCACATGCCAGGGACTGATTCTCTGCTGTGTGTGGAGAGCAGTGCCCCGTGGAACAGAACCTTTATTCATGCAAAAGAAAGGACCTTCTCTAAAAAAAAAATTTATAGAACAAAGCTGTATGAAACTGTTGGTTACTTTAGTTGACAAAAATTTTATGGGCAATCAGTATGATTTTCAAACAAACAAAAAAGAATAAAAGGGTACTGAAACAGGTTTGACTTGTATGTTGTCTTGCTTGAAGAATTCTGCATGTATGGTCATATGTAACCTGCACTGCCTAAAAACCCTTAGTGTTCTGGTAATATAATCACCTCACTGAGTGTATTTTGCTGTATTTTTCAAAATTTATGCTATAATTTTTAACTAAAGGAGAACCTAGTATGTCTTGAGGAAAAAAAAAAGTATAACTTACTTGAAAAACAAAATAAACTACAACAATAAAAGAGTGTGTTCCACCCAGAAAGGTGATGCAGGCAGATTGAGGAGAATATATTACAAAACTAAAGAATAGGTGGCTCAACATGTAGTGATTAAGGAATAGGTACATCAGCTGCAGTTAACAGTCATATTTGTTGGGATTGGTTTTGTATCCACGAGTCTCCCATCAAATAAATGTGCCATTAGGAAAGGAATAGAAAAGAGATAAAGACATTTCAAATATCATTTCACAAACAAATAAGCAAAGGCAATGAAATTAAATACATTTTCACGTACTGGCAATTACTCAGGGCTGGAATCTTAAACCCATATGTGACCAAATTTGAAATGTAAGATAGGGAATACAATGTGTTTGTTTGAGAATAAATATTCACTTGATCTAGGGAAAAATTGCTCATTGCTTAGAAATATTTCAGTGAGCATTTGGTGGACAAATGTTAAAAGACATCATAGGCCCACTTCAATTAGCATTTTAATGCTAGATAAACATGATATTCATTTGGCCTTTGGATTTCTAAACTGAAATCTGAGCAGAAGTGGGACAAAAGAAGGTGAATACACCCTGAATTGAGTGTGAAACTCTCTTTTCCCTTTACAAGGCTTCCTTTGGGCAGATATTATCTGCTGGCTCTTCATAAATGGAACAAGTACCCTCCAGTCCCACCCATGATTCAAGTGTGAGAGGCTGTGATGGTGCCCAAGCACCTTCCAAGTTCAACTGTCACTGAGGTGCTCTTAATTTCCACACTGATTCTTGAAAAACTCCTTTCTCTTCCTCTGGCCTGGGTCTAACACTCAGAGGTTCTCCAAATTAGTTCTCAGACTCTCTGCTCTGTATCCATTCATTAAAGTTCAAAGAGAGCTGGAGACATGAAAGCCCTGGAAGCCTTGATGCCTGACACTATTGGCTCATTGTTGCTGAAAAATACATTTTGTTTTGGTTAAACACAGGCCTTTGGACTTTCCCATTCACAGGAGCTGCAAAATTTGTCCCCCCCAGAAAAAAAACAAGAAAGAGATATGGAAGGAATTTGATGCTGAATGTAAACCTTTCCCCTCACAATGGATTAGGAGGAGTGGAACAGCATTTCCTTACTCTGGGCAGTAGCTTGGGACCATCTGTCTCTGAGTCACAGCACATAAGCAGGCTGTGAATGCATCGAGCTCCACCTCTTCTGACACAAACTATTAACCAAAATTTAGTTCTTGTGCAGTATCCATTAGGAAGATAAATTGATGAGGGACCTCTTTGACACACTTGTCCTCTCTGTGACAGGTAACATGGGTACAGCTTATCCCTGCCTCACTGAAGAAGTTAGAAAAATGTAAGGAAGTGAAAGTAAAACCAGAAATGTTTTTTCCCTGTACAAAGTGGTCTCCATTTTACTCAAAAAATATATCTGAATTCTTTCTTCTCATATTGAAAGTGTTTTTCTAGCTATTTTCATTGTTAAACCTCTTTTGAAGATCTTTGAGAGGTATGGGAATCCACAGAGGTCTCAGCTGACTTGACACTGATAACTGTTTTTATGATTTTCAAGAAGGGCAGGAAGGAAAACCCTGGAAACTACAGGCCTGTCAGTCTCACTTCAGTGCCTGGTAAAGTTATGGAGAAGATTGTTCTGGATAGATAATGCAAGACAGACAATGCAGTCGTTCATCACAGTCAGCTCAGCTTCATGAAGGGAAAGTCCTGCTTTATCAAACCTGATTCCCTTTTATGACAAGGTAACCCACCTAGCTGGTCAAGGAAAGCCCGTTGATGTAGTGTTTTTTGATTTCAGTAAAGCTTTTGATAGCTTCTCTCAGTATCCTGGACCCAGACCCCGGCTGTAAAAACACACCATGTGATGGCTGTAAAAACACACCATGTGATGGCTGTAAAAACACACCATGTGATGGGTGAGCAGCTGACTCACAGATGGGGCACAAAGGGTTACAGTGAATGGGGTGACATCAGTGGTGAGCTGTCACTAGGGGGGCTCCACAGGNAGGGGCAGGCACTGATCTCTGCTCTGTGCTGACAGTGACAGGACCTGTGGGAAATGGCCTGAAGTTGTGCCAGAGGAGGTTTAGTTTGAATATTAGAAAAAGGTTCTTCCCCCAGAGGGTGGCTGGACACTGGCACAGGCTCCCCAGGGCAGTGGTCACAGCCTGAGAGGGTTCAGGAAACACTTGGATAATGCTCTCAGGCACATGGTGTGACTCTTGGGGCTGTCCTGTGCAGGGACAGGAGCTGGACTTGATGATCCTTGGGGGTCCCTTCGAACTCAGCTTATTCTGTTTTTCTGTGACTCCTGTGTCTCTCTCACTGCTCTTTCTAGTCCTGTTTACTGGCTTGTTGATGCCTCACTTTGATGAAGTCAGAGCCCTGCTCTGGTGGTTTTTGACAGGCTCCTGAGAAATCCCTTAAATTCCAAAGACAAAGAATACCCTCGAGAAGTCCATTTAAACAGTGGCTTTCTGTTGGTCTAATTGTAATCAAAGTGGCAATGAAGAGGGCATTTAACTGTTTTTTATTTAGGTAGATGTGACTGAAAACTGTGCCCAACAAATTCAGTCAGGTAGTAAGGTTTGTGGTTTTGTTTGTTAGCCTGTCAGCTGTAAGATACTATAATAATGGCAGTTGGTTTAAAAAGACTCTGTTGCTCTGCTGACAAAAAGCATGTAACCAATCCTATGCTTTAAGTGCAGCTCAGGATTTTCTTTTGATGAAAGGCTAATTCAGATTGCCATGAAATCTTTCATACATGGTGATTTGAGGTATCACTGAAGATTAAAACACCAAAATTTGTTCAGATAGTAATTTAACTTTAATTTTTGCCTCCAAAGATGAAAGAGAGCATTCTCTTTTAAAATTAAGAAGGTTAGATAAATAGGAAAATCACTACTGATATATGACTTGAATGTGGACTGGAGTTTTTTCTTCCAATTAATAAGACTTCCTTAAAAAAATAAAGACATAAATTTGAGTAGTTAACATTAGAGATGTGCACAAGAACTGAATAAACCAGAGCAAGTCAAAGACTTGTTCTGCTGTCAATGAAGATGTAGCCTTGGGGGTCCCTTCGTCAGAACTCTGTTATATATTCTCAGAACTCTGTTATCTAACCACAGTTTGATTGCCTCCAACACTTTGGACTGAGTTAGGTCTCTCTGCATGACAAATGATTGCTGTGACAGATCTTTGATCAACCCTCCCTTAACCAAAGCAGTGAAGAAAATCAGAGGAAGGAGGTAACATTTCTGTAGAAACTGCTACCAGTAAACAACAGTTCACCACGGTATCGAGTGGCATTTCTCCCTCTAAGTCAAGCCATTTCAGAGGCAAACAGGAGAAAGCTGTCAGGCAGTCCACCTATATGAGTCAGAAAATTAATTACTTTTCATCAGAGGCTATTTTCAACCAACTTGTAACGAGACAGGGCTAAGTCCCTGCATCTCAGAACTCTGCTGCCTGTTCAAATTCTCTAATTGACTCATTAAGTCTGACCACACAGGGCTTGTCATCAGCTCCAGAGAGACATTAGTGAGTGCACCTGAGTGATGATCCTCTCCCAAAACATGATGGAGGGCAATGCACTCATCACCAGCACTCACTCAGCACTGCATCAGGGTGAAGACAAAATGGCAAAATGTTCACAGGCTGCAGAAAATGCTCACAGTTCAAAATAGATATCCCCTGTCCTCCCCAGGAAAAGACAGATGTTTAGATGACAGCATTACATAGGTTATCTGCACCAAGACTATACCAAGGTACAGCTAGATAGAATTCCTTACCAGGAAATTTGCTCAGAGTAGACTTTTGAATATAATTCATTGGTGATACAGCACTGATTCACTACAGGCAGTTGAAGGAAGATGGAAAAGACTTGATGGAAGATGGAAGACCCTTGTGTCTGTAAAGTGGTACTGAGGACTGGCTACCATTCCTAACACTAAAAAGAACATGGAAGCACTTAGGAAAAAACAAACAAACAAACAAGCAAACAAGCAAACAAACAAAAACCCACACAAACAAAAAACAAACAAAAAA
>VWYO01013884.1:78930-99888 GCA_013400275.1 Rhadina sibilatrix | reverse complement strand
TTTTTTTATTTTTAAGACCCAGGAAGTAGGAATGTGAGTGGAGTCTCACCATGCCACAGGAAGTTTTAGAAGGTATCCTGCTGTTCCCCAGTCAAAGGAAATCCGGGTAATGCTATTCTGTGCTTCCCTGTGTTGATAAACCAGCCCTGACTGCCACTGCAGAGATGGAGTAGCTCTCTTCTGCACCCTTATTTCTCAGCTATGTTTGGGGGAGCTACTCCCACTGTCTACTGAACAAGCCAGCTTTTCTGTCTGGAGTGTCTGGAAAGTAGATTCATGTTATCCCTGTATGGAGATTTATGTTTTCCCCAAATAATCCTTATTAGGAGTTCAAATTTGGCAAGAATGTACCTATCCAAATTAAAATAATTATTTCATTCCTTCTGATAGCAGATCCCAAAATCCTTTCCACAGCAAAGAAGGTACTTTAAGGTTGCATCTAATTTAGTTATTTTAATTTTCCATCCACTACTGCCTTGCTGCAGTAAAAAAACATCAAGGAAGACACAGTCCTTTCTCCAGGACATCTGACATGGCCAGGGCATGTGGCAGATGGGGGCATCTAACATCTGTCTCATAAAAAGTGATACAAGCAGCCTTTCTCCGTGGATTTTGTAATGCTAAGCAGATACAGTTCTTTTTCTGCAGGAAAAGGTGAAGGATGTTGCTGTTGATGAAAGACTGGTTGTTATGGATCATCTGCCACACTGATGCTGACCAAATAGAAACTTGAGAGACTACAACAGCCAGTTTCTGTAATTCACCTCTCCCATGCTGCCATCACATGTGTGGATCTCTGCTCCTGCATGCCACAGGCTGGATACTTGGGTTGAACTCCGTGTTGGTACACTTAAAGTGGAATCAAACCGAAAGTTTCTTTAGCATAAAAAAAATAATTTATAATGTTGTATGTATAGTCATACACATAATAAGGCATAGTACATAACAAAGCATGGCTATTTCCTGTGTAGCATGTAAAAGAATCTTGCATGTGAAACTTGTAAACCACTGCATTTCAACTCATCTAATTAAACTTCATTTCCCTCTATCTACAAAAAACTGCTTCTGTCCCACACAATGTGGGGAGGGTATTCATCCTATATATACATATTTCTGCTCAGTCAGGCTTGGAGATGATGCAGTATCTTTAATTTTTCTGAACAAATGAGATAAATGCAAATAAAACAGTTACCTACCCAGCTGGGTCTATGAATATCCTATGGCTTTGACAGTTCTGTACTAATGTGCATTGTTCATATGCTGATACAAAGTTTTGGTCTGGCAAACTTTCAAAAATCAATGGAACATTTTTTTGTTGTTGTTGCCTTTTGAAGTTCCCAAGCTACTGACAGTATTCTACTGTCACTTTAGAATAATATTTTATTTTCAGTGGTATAGATTTTATAATATGGCTTTCAGGCAGCCAGCAATATCTGGGCATTATTGTTTGTGTTCAAATGACCAGAGAAGAGTTCTTTCTAATATTGTTTTGGGATTTTTTTATATTAATAAGACTGCTGGTGTACAACCTGCTGGCTTTAAGGAGAGTGATGAGGAACATAACATGGTACAGGAAAATCGTAAGACTCTTTTAAGAAAATGCACATCATAAAACCCCAGGAAAGCTGTATTGTGGAAGAGAGAAGCAAGTTTCTTGCAGCAGGAGATGCATACTAGTGTTCCTTGAAGCAGATTGGCAAATTTATTTTTTATGTGGAAAATAAATATGTATACCCAGGTACGCATTTATTTTACAAACAAAAAAAAATATGAAAGTTTTCTAAATTGCTGGACACTTGGAGGTGAAAAGTTTAGACTTTCTTGTAGTCTGTTCATGCAGCCCAACGGGCTGCATAATAACTTTTGGCTCTCTCATTAAACATCCTGAGCTAGCAGTAAGTTAGGGAACAGGTTGCCCAGAGAAGATGTGGATGCCTCGTTCATGAGTGTGTTTAAGATCAGGTTTGATGCGGCTCTGAGCAATCTGGTGAGGTGGAAAGTGTCCCTGTCCATGGTAGAGGGTTGGAATGAGATGATCTTTAAGGTCACTTCCAACCCAAACCATTCTCTGATTCTATGATTAGAATAAACATATGGGGTGAGATTTTTCATCTCTTAAAATGACAGTGTTATGTACTCACCTCTGTGCCCATTTCATCAGGGATAAAATTCTGCAACAATCCCGCATATGAAACTTTGCACTTTTGTTGTAGAAATTGTTGCTTTTTAGCCTGCCAGTCCCCTGGCTCTGTTCCCAGTATCTGGCAATATGATGGCTGTCACATCTGCCCTTATCTCAGCTTCATGACCTCTTTAGACATGAAAATTCTATGTAAGATATCACTTTTCTTTGAAAAGAGCTTCTAGGGAGAATCAGATGCAAACAAGTACAAAGTCAGCCTGGTGAGAAAAAGCAAATGCCAAAAAAGCTGGGAGCACGCATTACTTCAAAAGCACACTGTCAACACACTATCTCAGTAAGTCTAGTATGTTGACAGGTAGAAAATCCCTCTCAGTTTACAGGCAATTGAACAATTATTTTTCAAGAAATGACAAGCTACTGAACTGCATGATGTTCTGCAAGAAAAAAAAACAGCACTAACTTGAGGATTATGCGTGAAAAAGGGGCTGTAAGGGAACAATCTGACAGACTGCAGGAGACTGTATAGCAAGGGAAAAAAATAAAATTTCTGGATCATAATTCCAACTCTGGATACATGATGCTGAAGAAATAGATCACATATTCAGGACACCCATCTCAATCTAGAATTGAGTGTTCTAGAATTGAGATGGATGTCCTGAATATTTTATCGAATATTTTGGGTTCTGACTGGAAACTGGGTTTTACTGGATCTTCTGAAAGTTTTGGGGGTTTTATGATAATAATTAGCTTAAAAATGAAAGCATTCTCTTTGCATCTCAATTTACTGACTGATGAGACTGAATGCTAAAACCCAGAAAATCCTGCTGTGATTGACCAGTAGAACAAAAGGCTTTTGGCTTCTGGCATGATAGACTATCTCTAGAAAAGTGGTTATTGGTTAACGACTTATATTTCTAAACAATATTTTATTATACAGTTTTCAATTATCTGTCTTGGGTACAGGGCCAGTTCAGTTTCCAGCCTTTGTGAAAGCTTTTAAAAACATTCTCTATCAAACCAAGTCAATATGAAAAATCTTGCACCTCTGATTGAGGCATTGACAATTTCTCTTGGGCAGAACCAGAAAACAAGCCACAGAAAAGGTCCAGGATTAAAATAGCAATTAGAGAGGGGGGGAAAAGTGCTTATTTTTCAAATCTGCCTTGCATGAAAATACAGCTGAGAAATAGTGTCAACACTGATTTTTTTTTTTTTCCCCAAGAGATATGGAAAAGATATACCCTGTAAAACTAGAGGGAAAAGCACCCTCTGATGACTCCTTTAACATCAACATGTTGAAGTGCTTTTTGCATCCAGAAAGTGCCTCTTGCTTCCAGAGATGATGCCCAAAACCTGGCACATCCTGCAATATCATCAGGAAGACAGGTGTGCTTCACACCTTTCCATGTGAGGTCACTTTAAGTCTCCCATTAGAAGTGCATGATGTCCAGCTGGAAGTTTGATGTGCTGGCAATTTGTAGGATTAGAAGGACAAAAAAGGTGAGCAGGTGAAAAAAGGAAATACATAAAAAAAAAGGCTCAGAAACATCAAAGAAATAACAACCTCCAAATAAGCAATAATCTTTCCAATATGAATCAATTTGGAATAAACTATTAAAATACTATGCTAGAGGCATTGAAAAGTGAAAAGCAGTGGAGCAAAACAATACCCTTTTACAGCTGCTTCTCCCACTTTGTGTTTTAAAATGTTCTCACTCGTATTTTTATTGAAATCTTTTCTTCTTTTATTTTTTTTTTTTAAACAAACCCTTTGAAAGTGAAATTCCACTAAAAGACTGTTAATAGCCATGTCAGTGCAATATTAGGTCCAGAGTCTGGCACTCTTAGCAATAAGGATGAATATGAAAACAGGGTCCTCACTATGGTCTACTTCTGCCTCTTAGTGAGATTTGTAAGGTTGAGAGGGGTTCCTAAGAGCATTAGGGATACATGAAAGAAGAGAGACAGGGGATTAGCCAGAGAGAATGCAAGGATAAGGTTTGTCAAGTAATGAAGCAGATGACTCTCAGGAAGACTGCAGAGCTACATATAATTCTGACAGGGAAGGGCAGAAGCAGGAGTTTAAGAAGTGTGTCACCATCTCCCACCTCCCAGCCCAGCTGATAAACCAGAAAAAAAAAAAAAAATAATGAGCAGATTTAAAATTAAAGCATGCTGCCAAGGACCTGAACTGGGAACAACTTGTAGGCTTTATATAAATCTTCTTAAGACTTTAGCAGAGAGTAGAACTTAAAAGTCTGGGAATATTACATGTGAGGATTTTTTTTTTTTTCTCACTTAGATCCTGAGCTCTTTCAGGCTCAAAAGACTTAACTTTTCAAGGAGAGTATTGGGAAAGTGGAGAGGTATGAAAATTATCATACTATCTGGTATCCTTGAAAAAGAAATCCAGCATCCTCACTGACAGCACAGCTCTCTCAAAGCCTATCACCTGGAGACAGAATTTAGCCCATGTTCCGTTATGAATTTTACTATGAATATCACCTGTGTATTTTCTAAAAATATAGCAGTAGCTTTTTATTTATTAAATCCATGCATATGTCTGCCTATGTATGAAAAATAGAGAATTAATTATGTTCCATCATTAACAGAAACTTCAGATTAAAGAATGGGGGGGTTGTATCCTCAAAGGCTTGTCCTATTTGAAACTTCTGGAGATGTAAATTTGCAGACAGCACTGAGGTGAAAATTTAACTCAATTTTTCAGGAGACTCATCAGTTTAAGAAGGAAAGGGATAGGAAAGAGCCCTGGATTTACAGGACAGTTCTGACCACTCCCTCCAACTCCAAGTTGTCTCAGAGATCATGTGATGTAGATTACTCTCAAGACAAAAACACAGTGGAAAAGTCTGCCAAATCAATGAGATTCACAGCGATAACCTTCCCTTATACTGAAGGAATGAGCACATTTTTACTAACCCACCTGTTGACCAGGTAGCCCCAAGCACATAAAGATTTCAGAGACCTCCTGAGCTCCTGCAAGAGAGGGAGGACCTGTGTGTTTTCCCCATAATAACTGCAGCAACATGAAGGGCAGGGTGTTCAAAGAGAACATTTTGGAGGCTTAAGAAAGCCCCACTTTGCATAGTTTTGCTTATGGTCTCTTATATTCTATATTGTCAATAAGAAAACTGTGCTTTCCTTGGAAAAGACAATGGGAAATGACATAAGCTCTGAAAAGAATGCTGTATCCCACTTCTGCAATGAGCAGAGTATTGTGTTCAATCAAGGATCACATTTTTGTGACCGTGAAAGAGCTCTTTCCTATGTTACTAAATTCTTCAGTGTCTATTCAGGAATAGAGTGAAAAAAGTGAAGCAGAAACCTGAGACTGACAGCTATTTGGATGCTTCTAGCTGAGAATATTGCCTTCAAAAACCCCCTTCATGCTCTTATGTTGCTGACCTGTGAACCCTTCCTCTCACTTCCACTGGCTACTCTTTCTCTACTAAGAGATCCATTTTCCAAATTCAATAAGTTGTTATAATTGGAAACTCCTTGCTACGATAGTGCTGGGGCAGTAGTACAAACATAATACAAGAGAATTTTTTAAATTAATGTTTAATGGATAACCATTCCATTCTGTATTAATTCTTAGTGCAATATTTTAATATAGACAATGCTAAAATAGAGGGGGAAGACATAGGTTCTTCTGTTGTAAAGAAATAAGAAAATAAACTGTACTTGTACCATGTTTATTTTACTTCCTCTGTCCTTTCTATTTTTTTGTTTGTTTGTTTCAACTGCCACCAGTTAGTCATAGTCACATAACTCACACTCTCATCTATCTATTTGCAAGATATGTAAGCAATAGAACATTTTGTAAACAAGTCTTACATCAAAATGGAAAGGAAAAATGGGAAGGAACTGCTGCTTTGCAGTGAGAAAGTCAGGAAGGTAGCAGAAATTAAATTGCTCTCTAAGGTTTCAAGTCAGGTTTCTTCCTAAACTTCTGAAAACCCACTCCAGACCTGCCAGTGAACATGTCAGAAGTGACTATATGAACATTAGGGCAATAATGGGAAAGTGCTGGTAAGAGCTGAAAGCTCACAGTGAATTCAGATAAATGAGGAAATATACAGGTGAAGGAAAAGACAACCTTCTAAAAATACCCTTGAAGCACTACTCTGGTATGATATTATTTTTACTTTTGGCTCTCTGGATCTTCAAGAAGAAAACACCATCTGCTAAGAGCATAAATGGAGCAGTGAAATAAAACTGTATCTGGAAAACAAAAGCCCTATTCTGTAGTAGTGCTTGTCTCCAAACAGCTTCTCTGATGCTTTCAACTTCCCCTTAAAATTATTTCCATAATAATTCCATGAAACAACTGACTTCTCCATAGAGCTCATAGTCATTCTCCCACTGCCTCTTTCTTATCAATTAAATAAAAAATGAACCTGTGTGTTGCTGGTTTTCCCCTCATGATGTTGCAAATCACCAGAGAGGTAGATAGCCTATACTTGGCATTATTTTGGGTGAATGTTTCCCCTGTCTTCTGGAGAAAGGTAATTTCTCAGGAAAAGTAGAAGATATGGCACACTACTTTTATTTATGGACCTTGATTATGTTGTGTATACTTACAGAGGCAAAGTTTAATAAATGGCAATTACAAGATATGTTTCTTACACCTAAGGCAAATAACAGAGTTGCCAGAGAATTAAATGTTTCCTTCATGTTAAGAATAGAAAACTGGTAGGCAGTTGTCTGTTGCTCACTGACCCATGATAATTTAACTGGCATATAGTGATACTTTTGCCTCAAGGATTATTCTTGGATGCCACATTTAATTGCTGTGGCAAACTATGGGTAGCCTAGAAATGCCCTGAGGCCTGCTATGTACACTACTCCAAACACACACAGTGCTATTCACTTAGAGATGCATCAAACTCAAGAGGCCAACCTCATCCACCTTTTTCCTCTCCTTGCCCTTTATAACACTTTCTGGTGATTTTTTAGTCTTTGGATTGCTTTCTCAACACACTTTCTCCCTTCCCATAGCCTGTCTGTTATTCTCCAACACTGTTTTCTCACCAGTAATACCTGAAATGACGTGGAGCAGCAGTGCTTTGGGAATAAGTGTTGTTTTTTCATCAACAGAGATTTTGAGACTTTTTTACTTTTGTTTCCTTACTCTCCTCTCCTCCTTCAGTAATCCTGTTCATCTACCCATCATTGACTTCAGTTTGAGAAGGAAATCCGTAGGAAAACATGATCTCCCATTCCCTCCTCCTGAACTCTGCCTGAAACAGCAAGCCCTAGCTATTTGGAAAACAGTGCTGTAATAACCCCACTTTTCTCAATTTTTTTTTTTTTTTTTTTTTTTTTTTTTTCNNTTTTTTTTTTTTTTATCTTCACTCTTTGCAGAAGTCTGAGACATGCTCTGAACTAATGCTGCCATGCCATTGTCTCAGACTGAATCTGCTGTCCTCCCAAGGAGGTGTGTGAGTAGCTCTTTTCCTGAAATTTAAAGGTGCACCACTGGCATCTTTCTCTGTCACAGACATTTCAAACGAGTAGAGAGAGAAGAGCAACTAAACCATCAGACAGATTTCACTGAGCAAGGGTCAGTCCAACATCTGCCTTGTGTACACTGTGCCTGGATAAACACTGATATACTCAGCACTGATGGGTTCTGATGCTGCCATCATAATTTCATATATTTTACAAACAAAGAGCTCCTAGATGAGAATCCAGGGATTAGCAGGGCATATGGATTTGTTTTTTCTTTTTGATGCAGGTGGTTAATCCTGCTGAAGATTTTTCTGATTTTTTTTTTTTTTATTTATCTGATCCTTCTCTGCTTAGCCAACATGTATTTTTTAAAAAAAAAATTTTTAGACAGAAATATTTATAATAATGTAAAACACTCTAACTGTTTAAAGCACTCTTACAGACGGCTTACTTTTCTGGGCAATATGTTAGGTTTTCAAAAATATTGTAGGCATTTTAATTTCACGACAAATCCTAAGATTTTTCAATCCTGTCTTCTGAAAACAAGGAGTATTTCACTTAATATTTTTAGAAAGCTTTATTTTAATAGAAAAAAGCTCTAGATTGTCATCCTTTTTAAAATGTTTCAAAATAAAAATCTAACAAAGACAAGATAATAGCCAAAATTTTGTTGTATAATAGCATCCACTCCATTATCCATTCCCCTATGGCATATGCATTTAAATATCTGCCTATTCTTGTAATTCAATCCAATTATGCAACAGCTTCCTAGGAAATGTTTTTCACTGAGTAAATTGTTACGAAAAGCAATTGTTGGCTATCACCAGTATTTCTGTCCTTAGTGCTGTTTTACATTTTTGTCTACATACAGATTTTGTAAGTGAAATAATGTAAGGGTATATTCCCATGCAAAAACATGTAGTAATCCAAGAAATGAGAAAATATCAGACTTCTGGTATTATATTTGACTTCTACTGTTTTAACTTTTGGCCCTTGTGTTTAAACATTACCTGACTTGCCTGATGGTAGTGATCTCAGGCTTAGCAAAAAGACAGATTGGGTTTAATGAGATTTGAATGTTTGAATGTGTTGGGGGTTTTAAGTAGGTGTGTCTGCAAGGAGGGGAAAATGCCTTTTTCATTTTAATGAAAGTAAAGATTTAAAAATTCTGCAGGCTGTAATTCTTCAACACTTCCAAACCTGGCTGGCAGGGAACATGATATAATTGTATTTTTATTAATAAAGAGATAGGTGAGAGTGACAATACAAACCCTGCAGGCTTTTGATAATATTTACTGATGTCAGAAGTTGTGTTCATTTTACATTAGCTCACTTCTAGCTTTTGTGCACTTCAGTATTATCAGTGAACACTGTTGCCAGAGGCAACTGGCAGAAGACACAACCTTACCTATCTTCTCCCTCTGCCACAGTTCCCCTCTTATGGTTTTAATTTGGGGGATTTTTTTAAGCATTTTGGGAAGCTAGTTATAATTGAGAGGTATATACAACCCAAGTAGTGGGCTGGTTGTGAGCACTCAGAACTTAAACAAGGAGTTCTCCAAATCCCCCACCTCTAAAGACAGGCATTAATCCAGAGAACAGAGACTTGCCACTCTGCTGCAGCCCCTACTGGGTAACACAGGTGTATTCAGTAGGAACTGCATTTCCCCAGAGAGAGGGAAATGCAACCTTGTGTGCAGCTGCTGTCCAGAGGCTTTTTAAGCAAAATTAAGATCCTACATAAAGATAAAGCAGAAATTGTGGCAGTTGTGTAAGAAGTGTAGAGAACTGGCGGGGGGTGAGGGGTGTTTATCATGCTCAGATTCAGGATTCAGGGAGGAACTTGGATTTTTTTAGAGCCTTCAGCAATAAAACAAAAACAAAACAAGACAGAAACTTTTCAGACAGACTGTTGAAGGAAAACAAGAGAAAATGCACAGAGAAGTGTTTGCTCAACAGTTTACATTGAAATAAATATGAAACCTGTTCATAAGTACAAATAGGCTTGAAATAGGATGGCTGCTGATGGACATCTCTTCTTGCTTGAGGCATTAATCATAAAAGATTGAATTGCTTTATACATTTAATTTTTCATACCACAAGTTAATAGAAAGGAAGCCAAAGCACAAAAAACAATATAAGCATAAAAAAGGTTAAAGGACATTGTTGAATTACTTACTGTTAATTTCCCAGACTCTTATGATCTTTCTACATTTACATAGCCTCATCACATAATACTGTGATGCCAGAGCTGAGAATGTCTTCAGTTTGTTTTAAAAGGTTTTGTTGCTTTACAAAGCCAAAATACAAGAGTGTGCAAGGTGTAGGTGGCAAGGTGAGGACAGAGGGGGAGCTGCAAGGGTGGCCCCTGTGGGAAAAGACCAGGGGTGCACTGGGGCTGACACAGCCCCAGTGAGCTCCAGGGGGGAGAAAACACCTTTTACTTCTCATGGCATTACAAGCAGAGTGACAAAAGTTTGCTAATGGATCTGTGACTTTAAAGGAAGTCAAAACAAGGCGGCATCTGAGAAATGTATTCAGGCTGTGATACAATTTTGAGTGGTCCAAAAATGACAGTGTGTATCCTGTTGTCTGGCTGCAGCTCTGTACCTGTTCTTGCAACATTTCATTTGGAAATCGAAGGAAGTTTGTCCTTAGTTCAAATTATCTTATTGTCTTCATTTGTGATTTTCCACAATATAGATCTGATCAACCGAAAAGTGGCATTGAAAAAGTAATTAATTCAAATCACTGCTTTCTTGTTACCTGACTGGGTGATCTTTTGCAAAATTAATGTTTCACTTTAACATCTACATAAAGAAACTTAAAAACCACTCAAGAACTCCATCCATTCATTATTGCAAAGGGAAAATCAGAGAATCATAAAGTGTTGGTACTTAACCTGCTCCCAGTTGCCCAAGTCTATGAGACATTTCTAGCTCAATTTTTGCATTCAACTGAAGAACTCCCAATTCTGGTTCCAGGTATTATCTGCACTAATTAGTATTATAAAATTAAACACAACTTTTCAAAGCCCAAATCTTTGTTCTGATTGTAACTTTTTGTTCAAAATTTATATTTCCATTTTCATTTCTATTTGTCTGGGCCTAATTGCCTAAATTAAACTTTTATATTCAGTTCAGCAGAAAAAAATGCTCATCCTTTAAACCACAATTATTTCAAATTCTGCCAGAAAAAAAATTGTAAACAGGTTTAAGAGACCAACTCTATTTTTTGCAGTCACACAAGTAGCTTTGACTAAGTTTAGTGGAGCTCCTCATAGAATTAAGAATCTCGTGACTTGGATATTACACATCACAATGATGAAAGCTCCTTTAAATTGTAGGTTAGGAATCTGAAAAAAAAATTCCAAACTGCGTTTTAAGAAGGATTATTTTCTAAGATATGTTTTAAACTGTTATAATGTTACCTCTTGGAGTTAAAAATGTGTTAATAGTTAAGAGTGGAAAAGTACATGTCCCTGTCACATTTTATTATGAAGCAATTTTAAATACTTTTAATTAAAATCAAATAGCATCTAGTACATCAGGAATAATTAGTCTGCAGTTATAACACATATCTGTTATGTTGTCTATAATGAAACAGTAATTTGCAATTGTGTGAAATATATGAGGAGCTCTGCACACTGAGGAGCAAGGCAGCCCCAGCTACAGTGTGCAATCACTTAGTCTTTCCAAAAGGACTTTTTGTTCTTACATATTTAATTTTTTTCTTTTTTAAAATCTTTTATAAGCATTTATCTGTGTCAACAATTGTGTTAAAGACGGTATGGAATTATGTCTTTTGTACTGGGTTGAGATTTTTGTGATGCTCCTTTAGTTTATAAGGCCATTATTTAGGTGGTCTTTAAAACAAGAGGTTAGAAAAGACCTTTAAGATTTTTGAGTCCAACTTTTGACCAAACACCATCATGTCCAGCAAACCGCAGCACTAAATGTCACCTCCAGTAGTTTTTTTGAACACTTCCAGGGATGGTGGCTCTACCACTTCCCTGGCCAGCCTGTTCCCGTGCTTAATTGCCTTTTCAGTGGAGAAATTCTTCCTGATGTCCAACCTGCACGCTCCTGGTGCAGCTTGAGTCCATCTCCTGTCATCCTGTCAGGTTTCCTGAGAGCAGAGCCCGGTGCCCACCTTGCTTTCACCTCCTTTCAGGGAGTTGTGAAGAGTGGATAAGGCTTCCCCTGAGCCTCCTTTTCTCCAGGCTGAGCACCTCCAGCTCGCTCAGCTGTTCCTCAAAGGACTTATGCTCCAGACCCCTCCCGAGCTTCGCTGCCCTTCTCTGGACTCGCTTCAGCCCCTTGATGCCTTTCTTGTAGTGAGGGGCCCAAAACTGGACACAGGATTTGAGGTGTGGCCTCACCTGTGACGCAGTGCCAGAGTTGCCCTTCAGCCCGACCAGGTCCCAGGGAGCAGCGCCGAGAGCGGCTGCCCCCTGGTCAGACACGACCTGGGCGGCAGCAGAGCAGGGTCTGCTCTCTACAGCACTTGGATGCTGCAACACCGAGGAACGGAGGCAAGGAAGAGAGAGGGGCCCTTCACATGATTTACAGGATGCTTTATTCCTTGAAAGGGTCAGGGACAAAAGACAAAACAGCTGTGCATTCGCTTATAAACACGAGAGGAACTAAGGGCGGGTACAAACATAAAACCAATAGGATATAACCGGGGGAGGATCACAGGGAGGGACTCACAGAACAACAACCAATGGGGGGACACAAGAGGAGGATACAACTTAAATAAACTAATGGGGCCTCAAAGAACACAGAATCTTCCAGAACTGAGGGCAGAGACAGACGATAATTGACATCCTGGTAGGTGGGGAAAAGGGCAGATTCGGGGAGTGACAAACAACAGGAGAAGGGAGGAGTCAACTTGGGTTAAACCAACAACATAGAGGGGAACAATAACAGTTCACTAAAGGAATACAGTGCAACAACCTCAAATACAGGTGTACGGGGGGCAATCACTGCCCTGGTCCTGCTGCCACACTATTGCTGATCTAGGCCAGGCTCAGCATTGCAATCGTAGTTCTAGTCCAGGGCCATGAGCAAAAGGGCTCCAGCACTCCCCCCGGGGTTCCTGAGTGTCCTTGGCACCCCCAGATGATTAGGGTAGGACATTAGGAGGCAAGCCTCGCTTGCCAACCCTGAGGATTGAGTTCATTCACAGAAACAGAAAACAAACAACTCAAAAGCTAGGCAGCAGGGAAGACACCCAATACCGGGCTCACCTGACTTATTAGCAAGGGAGGTCTCAGGGGAGGGTACAAACACAATGGCCAATGGGGGACACAAGGGGTGGGGAGCAACTTGAACCCAAAGTGGGAGTGACTGGCACAGAGCAGGATTGATGGGGGATAGGGGGAACAATGGATGGGTCCAAGGGGTGGGTGATCTCAGCGCAAAGGAATGCAACTGGGACCAAAACAACCACACAAGGGATGAGGTGGGGGGCTACAGAACAAACCATTTGAGGGACTAAAATTATGTAAAAACGCATCACCGTAGCTCAGAATAAGATATCTGTCAGATATCTTCTTTAGTTCCAGAATAAGATATCCAGAATTTCAGTCCTGCGTCTGTACATAGTTACACTCCTTGTCTTACTTTGTTTCTCATCCAAGGCAGTTGCTTTCTACTCCTCCACACGCTCAGGTTTCTTTCCTATGGAAACCTAGACAAAATGTGAGTGGGATTTTCTGCATGCCCTGATCTTACCCAAGTGTGGAGACAAGGTCTTTTCAGGACACGAAAGCTCCCATGTGCTTTGTGCTCACCACTCTGGTTACAGCTTTGGATATCTAAGCACTGCAGATAAGTGTCAAGACCTTGAATTTTATTTGATATTCTATGGGAAGCAATTGTAAAGAGCAAAGGATGTGCTTAATGTGCTCCCAGAAGTAGTGCTGCCAAGGAGACGTGTGGTTGCATTCTCTATTACCTGCAGTTTCCCAAGAGTTCTGCTGCTCAAGAGAAAAAAATTCAAGGCCTCAACACTTTTAGGAAGTGTCTGCACAGGCACATGGCAGCTGTACAGTCAGAACACTTGACCAAGGGGAAATTTCACATATTTTTCCACTAAGCACAATTCTTTTGTGCTGAAACTCTGTTTTTTTAATTTAGCCTTGTATTATTTGACTTCAAAAAATGTGACTAAACCCACTATGTTTTCTGCTTAGCATTTATAATTGTTTCCAGTTAAATCTTTTGAAACATCAGAAAGCAGACTGAAATGTCTAATGAAATTAATAGGTAGGATTATGGGTGGGTGGTTGTATTTAAGAGTGATGTTTTGTTACCTGTGTCATTGTTTTGCAGTGTGATCCTTGGAGAGCTGCAAATGGAAACACACAAAATGCCCAGCAGGATCACAAGAAACAGGGAAGGAATCTCAGAGAAGCTGAATGAAGACCCTTCACAGAGTCATGATGTATGAGGCAACTTATCACTTTCATTAATATTTTCATAAGTTCTTCACATAAAAACAAACAAATCCATAGGAGTAGCTACTAGACAGTGCTACCAAAGTCATTCCAGTAGCCAGTTTTTCCTTCTGTGCTTTGTTTCTTCTGACAGGAAACTAAAGAAACCCAAACCCATCACGTCATAAGAATTCAGTCAGTCCTGGTGCCACCATAGTGGTTAAACTGAGGAAGGGAGTGCAGCGGAGAACAGAGACATTGATGATTTGGTTATAAAACTCTGGCATACTTATAGGCTAAATCAATGTTTCCTACATTTGAAAGCATAGAATGAATTATTTTCAAGTTACAGAAATGTAAGCTTTAAGTTACCGAACTTTTCAAGATGAAAAATATGGAGGATAGAATACAAGTTTTGATTGATAACCTGGAAAAATCGCAAGAAAACAAACAAATAAATAAACAAACAAACACCACCCAAAAACCCAAAACAAAAAAACACAACAACAACAACAAACCACACCCAAAAAAACTCCCCAAAACTCCATGTCATCACACTTACAGGCCAGAAATATTTGAATTTAGATTTATAGTGATTATCTTTGAGTTAGGGAAAATCTCAGACTCCTTAACTAATATAATGTTACTGTTCAGCCTGCCATAGTTCACTACTCTGACCAGCAGGATATTCAGCATTGCATTTAGCCTATCAAACTCAAAAATCAAGAGTTCTATCTGCCAGATGACAAATGGTAATGGAAAGGAAGAATATCAGAGACAGCCCTGGAAGAAAAGTAGTTGACATAGAGAGTTGAGGCAGCACTGACATGTTGGCAAACATATGCTTGCAGTGAGAGTGAATTTAGGAACTTAACTGCAAAATTCTTCATTCACTCCTCAAACATGTCATGGAAATAGAATTCAGCTCAATAATGTGTTTTTTTTTTTTTTCTTTTGCAGTTTTTATCCATGTATAGAGAACAGATTTTAGCATTCTTACCTTTTCTATTTTTCTTTCTGTTAGAGAAAAACAAAATGCAGTTTTATTTCTACTGCTCAGTCCTGAAACATTGTGTACATCCACTAATTCTGACATCATGGTCATGTCTCATTTTTATGTTTAGGAGGAAGATATTAATACGCTCACGTTCCTCCAAGGAGCATTTGTAGTTTAAATTCCTTCTGCCTTGACACTTAGCTATGCATTTTCTTCAAGTTGCTTTGATTTTTCCTAGTTTCTCACTGAGATCACCTAGACACTGATAGAGATAAAATACATCCTGTTATTAAATAATTCCCCATTATAAAATAACCCATAATAGTGTCATAGAGATTGATTCTTCTGTCAGTCAGGAGATCATGGGTGTTTGAAAAAAGAAAAAGATCTAGAACTCTGAAATAATTAAAAACTCATGTTTGTGCTGTTTGGTATTCACCAACTTCTCACATACTTCTGCTCTGTGCTGTCAGTCAGTAGCTCCTTTGCTCAAAGGTTTCCTTTTTCCCCTCAGCTGTGCATATGTGAAAGTTCTCCATGCTGTAGCATTTTCATCACTCTCAGCACTAATTTTGTAACAGTAATAAGTTCATAATATGAAAAGGGAAGAGTCTAGTAATAAAGGGGGGGGGGGGGTATTAAATCTTAAATATGGACAAGGCTCAAGCTTCTTAATGACTTAAGTACTTTCTAAACAACCTCCAGAGTTACGTGACTGCATTTTTATTTTTGCCAAAGATTCCAAGGGAACACCTGCAGTTAGAATGACTCCTGCATATAACAAAACCATAAATAAGTAGAAAAGCTTTGGTTTTGTATGGCTTTGATTGTGTGGTGTGGCTGGTAGCTTCAAGAAATGATGGGGTGGATGGAATCCCATCATGGCCTGGACATAACTGGAATGTCATTACCATCAGGAGTTGGCTGAGTGGAAACTGAGTTCAGATGTAATTCACTATTTATAGAAATGCATGCACAGAGACACCGAGGAGAAAGTGTTTCCCATGAATTTAAAAACCATAGCATTCTGTAACTGATCCTTGTGGGTCCCTTCCAACTCAATATTTCTGTGAAACCAAACTCTTCTAGATAAAGACACAAGGCAATGTTTTGAGAACTCATCCATAGTGCATGGATGTGAAGGAAAGGTGCAGAAAAATGAGTAGTAGTTCACTAGCAAAAGAGAATGTGACTGCTGCGGAGACAGAATATTTGGTTAAAATTATTGCAACGTTCCACATTTCCACTTCAGTGTTACGATCTCATATATGACACTAAGGACAAAGAAACAGAAACATGTTGCCCTTTAACTGTATCTTTGATTCTCTTCCACTGGAATTCAGAGTTTCTCTGTGCTAACCAATCAAACATTAGAAGATACATTCACTTCACTATCATCTTCTACACGGAGCCTTAGGGAAGCTTTTCTTTTGAAAAACATAGTGGACAGACAGGCTGCTCTCTTTGGGGCATTTTCACTATAGAAACTATGGAATTTTTGATGTCTTTCCCAGGAAATTATCTGCAGTTTTTTAGAAAACTCATTTAATGGCAACATATTGAACAAAATCAAATGCACACTTTCTAGTTCAGCAAAACCAGAACAAAATTGATAGAATGTTGGACATCCCCCCACTTTTTTCTCCATAAATATCATGCTGAACTATTCAGGATATAAGGAAACAGGGTAGATGGTAAGTGGATCTGATTGCATTGTGATGAGGGACAACCCCACAAATTCTAATTATACCTGGCTTCAAACTTTCATAGTTCCTCTTTTTGTTGGTGTTTGTTTGTTTGTTTGCTTATTTAATGCATGTGTGTGTTTTGCTTTGTTTTTCTCTTTTTCATCTCTATCCTTGTAACCTTTTTATTTGGAGCTAAGGAAGAACCATGTGGCCTCTTAGTACAAGCCAGAATTCCACCTTCTGTGCTAGTACCTGCTGTTTCTGCTATTGATCAAAACCAAAAGGAGGCACTTTGGGCTTTTGTCATGAGCCCTGTGACATCTCTTATTTCTACTTCAAAGTACCACAGCATGGAGATGGAGCTCTGTGGGGCAGGATGCTCTCAGTGTGTCAGGGGTGGGTGGTGGCAGCCTGGTGGCAGGAAAAGTGTTGCCCTGTGATGTTCCTTAGCCCCAGAAATTTCAGCCTCTGACCTATGGAACAGGGTTAGTCATTTTCCACCTCAGGGCAATGCTGGAACTGCTCCAGGAGCAGCTGTGGAGAGGTAGAACAGAGCCTAAGGCTCTTCAAAACCTGGGAACTCCTCCCTTGTTACTGTGCCTGAGATTCCCAGCCTTATTAGTGCCTGCAGGGCATGAGCTGAAATCTCTCAAGAAGAGGTGGCTGCCCAGAAGCACAGATTGTTGGTGCAGTCGCCTGAGCCTTTAGAGTTTTCAAATTGGGCTGTTTGCTCATCTCCACCTAATAGACAAATATTTTTAATAATATGAATATTATGAATATTCCTCTATATGAATAGAGGAATGAAGAAAGGCGTTGACATTAAAATGAACAACATAACATAATGGCAGTTTTTCCATCCCTCTAAGTAATTTGCATTAGTGAGAATTTATAGCAGTGCAGGTTTCTGCTGTATTACAACCAGCCTTAGTATGAGAGCCTGCATGCTGAACATTTGTGAAATAACATCTTCAAGGGTGTACCATTATAGCCTAAGTGCTAGTATTATTTTAAAAGAAACCATGTTGCTTTTAACATTTTCATTATGCATAGAAGTCATAATGAGACACAATGCTGTGTTTGCTAATATGTCTCATCTGTATTTTCGCAGAGGAGAATTTTAAATATTTATAGCAACAAGTGTTTATGTTCAGGAATTTTGCTTTTACAATGCAGATCCCTTAAACAAGTTGAAAGACACTTTATTTCAAAGTCTAAGAGAAAAATGCCACTATCTTATAGCCTTAGATTTTTGGTACAGTGCATGAATCTACATCATTATATCTGTTTTCACCCTCCTGTGCTTGTTTCTCTGATCCCCATCTAAAAAGCTCCTGACCCGATGGAGCACCTCACCAGCGTGGCAGTGAAATGATTGGTGTCTATTCATAGAAAATGCCTGAAAGCTCAAACTGTCCAAAACTGTGCTGAGTATCAGATTTGTAATCCCACTCTGCTGACAACTTAACTATTGCTTCTGAAAAGGCATTTGCAGCACAGGAGAAGGAAAAGGCCTCATGACAACCTGCACAATCCTACATTATTTACTACCTATCTGTATAGCACAGCTTTGGCTGGCAGGGAGAGTTAGGGCTGAGAAAGGGAGATGCGAGCTGCTGCTTTGAGAAATGCAAATAAGATTAGAGTTGCCAGTGCCTGCTGAGAGGTAAATTTCTTTTCCAGAAGCTGAACACACCTTTTTTTCTGAAACAGCATCTTTGTTCATGGGAACTGCTAGCCTGCATCCATCTGCCACACTTAAACCCTGGACCTGGTAAATAATCTCTGCACATTGAGTGCAGCTATGACAAAATATGTACTGTCTTCCTGTTATACATGTCTAATCTTCCTTTGGCAGTGAACTTGTGGTTTGTCAGCCTGAGTTCCTTTTCATTTATATACTTGTTTTGCTCAATGCAGATGAGGGCAAAGAGGGGAGGCACAAGGGGGAATTCAGGGAGTAAACAAACTGTACCAAACAGCTGGGGTGATCAGCTTGTGAATCCAGATAGAAGATGTCATCTGCTGCAGCTCACCTGATGCACAACTGCTGTTCCTGTACTGCTGGCAGGATTCATGAACCGAGTATTGGACATACCCATACAGTCCAGCTGGGATAAATGTTTGAATTGATAGAGCTATTGCAACCAGCCACTTGCAGAAATTATCTGTTGAATGATGTGATTTCAGATCTAAAATCTACTATGGATACCCGTGGCCATATTCTAGTATGCTTTGCAAATGGTTATTGTTGAAAGCTACTCAGTCTTCAGCTAAATCAGAAAATTCTTGGCCGGAGGACATACTATAATAATTCTCTGGTAAATGCAAGTTTTTCTGGTTTAGTTTTTAATGCAGTGTGTATCTTTCTTTCTTTTCACTGAAGAACAGCATGTTTTCAAGCAATCTAAGAGATTGCCACTCTCCTAAAATACATCATGCTGAAACTGTTAAGTTGAATCTGAAATGTGTAATAAATAGGCTTGGTTTGATGACATTTAAAGGAAAATAGAGATGGTGTATCTCTTTTCAGGCTTTTTGGGAAAAGAGGGTTTGTAATGGTCTCCCAAGGTGCTTGTTTGAGGAAAGTTTCTATTTAAAAGTCAGGAGTGCCAAGAATTTTACATAATTGAGACTGACTTACAAATACCTCAATTAGCAGTCAATACAATGAGAATCTATATTCTTCAGCCTGTCAAATAGCTGGCCTTTACTGCAGAAACAGTTATTGAAGGAATGGAGAGAAAATAACTAATGGTTGTTATAAATATTCTCTACCAGTAGAGAATATTTATAACAACCATTAAAAAAATACTTTTTTTTTTTTTTTTTCCCCTTCATGGGCCCTTGGGAAAACAAACAGTGAAAACTTTGCAGCTACTTCCATCCTAGTGGTGTCAAATACCAAGATTGGGGCTTGCCACTTCTCCTGCCAAAGTTTGGCTATGAATCCTTGGAAAACTCTCTTTCCCTAACTGTGTGTCCAGAGTGGTTGTTGTGCAGCCCTGCCTTGCAGGCACCCAGGCTGTCTCAGAGTGGATAACCTCCCTCACATGGCCAGTTGCAGATCTCTCTCTCTCTCTCTCCTTGTTCTTCAGCTCACAGTGCAGAGTCCTTGGCCTTCCTGGCACGTCACCATCATCTGTTAGCCCTGACAGACAAGCTGCCTCTTCTCTGGCAAGGAGGCTGAGACCCGGGAGGTTCTCACAGTGCCACATTCAGGGTAGCCCAAAAAAGCCGCCAGGCCATTAGGCTGTGAGCAACCAGGACAGCCCAGAAGGGGTCTGCAGTCTACTTCCAGCCTCCTGCTGGGACAGCTGCCCTGGGGAGGATGTGATTTCAGCCACTTCTCTGCAGCCTGCCTTTGTGTGGAGCTGTGGCTTCCCTTGTGCTTCAGCTTGGGGTGAATCTCTGCTGAGGCTTTCCAAGATGCAGAGCAGAGTGTTCCGGAGAAAGCTCACTTTGTACCTAAGGGCATGAAAATGTTGCCATTAACGCCTGTCTGCGTTCCAAATATTTATAAAAGAGTAGAGTTAAGATGTGCTAACAGCTTCTGAGAAGCATTGGAATTGCTCACACTGATCGAAACCACTTCCTACGGTACATGTTGTGCTGTGTTTCCAACTTCCCACACTCCGTGAGTGTTCCTGACTAGGTCAGCGATGTCACTGACCCGAAGCAGATGATTTTTTATTCTCCTTAGAGTGTCTGAGACATTCCCACAAAGTACATTTTCTCTCTTCTGAGAATTTCTGCGTATTTATATGTGAAATACTTGTCCAACAGACAGCAGCATCGCAAGCCTGTGCACGGGGTCGTGCATCAGGCCACTGAACGGAACGGAACGGGTTAATATTTACACCGCCGTGTGCCACACGATGTCCCCGCGTCCCTAGGGAAGTCAAACTCGCATGGCATCGCTAAGGAGCTGCAGAACAAGCATCACTCCCTTTTGGCACCCAAAAGAAAGGAACCTCACCCTCTGGTGAGCCGAAACCCACTCCCCGACACCTCACATCAAAGCCAGGGCTGCCACCCTCGGGTTCCACAAAACATCCCCAAAAGCCGTGGGAGAAGGAAGCGGGTCCCTCGCTCGCCCGGGTGTCGCTGCAGGTGCGGGCGGGACGCGCTGGCCCCGCTCGCTTCTCCCGCCAGGTGGAGCAAGAAGCCAGGACGAGACTTCCCCGATTTGGGGTTTGGTGCTTCTTCTTCT
>VWYO01013884.1:38623-78915 GCA_013400275.1 Rhadina sibilatrix | reverse complement strand
TTTTTTTTTTTTGTTTTTGTTTTGTTTTGTTTTGGTTGCTCCTTTTTGATTTTCTTTGGTTTTACTGGTGGTGTCCCCCGCCCCAACCCCCCCTCCGCCGTGCTTAATTTCGCCTTTTTTTCTCAGACCGGGGTTCCAAGGCGGTGGTGAGGCAAAAGGGCAGGCGGGTGTTTGCTGCTCCTTTGGGCGCCCCCGAGAGCGGGAGATGCTCTCTGCAGTTCCCGTGTCAGCGATAAAGGGTGCTGCGAGCGGGAGAAGCAATGGGCTGCACAAATCCTCCTTTCTGCGTGCATACCGATTGCAGCAGGAAAATAAAATTTATAAATTAAAAAAAAAAAAAGACGGATCACTCTTTTTGCGTTAGTGGGGAAAAGAAAGGTTGGAAAATCTATTCCTATACGCAGCAGCATAAAATTCTCATTAACATCTCAATAAGTCTCGATGCACTTAGGGACTGATCCAAAGGCCATCAAACTCTATGGGAGACTTTCCATTGCCTTCAAATGGGATTTGGATCATGCTGTTAGAGATTGGCCAAAGCTCATATTAACAAAATAAAACAAAAAAAAATTCTGACATTACCTAAAAGGCTATAAAAGCATTTCCAATCCTTTTTCTGGGGAAAAAAAAATAAATCCCTTTTACAACTGATCAAATGTAATCATAGCAGCCACCTTTATGGTGGAAGCTTCCAGCTAGACTAACATCCACATGGCTGAGGGATGAATGCACATGACACCACTATTTTCACCAAAATTGAAATGCAAGTTTCTTTTTTGATCATAATAAATTATCCATAATAGCAGAGGTAAACCTGAAGTGTTCAGAGGTTAATTTAAATGCTATGTAAATACCATTTTAAAAGGAGGAGAGATAAAAACAACTGAAATCTAGTTCAGGAAAACCATATGCTGGTTATGATAATGTTTTACACAAGTCTGGTGCCCTAATATGAACTAAAATAACTAAAATGAACAAAAAAGTACTAAAGTAGACTTTATATGATCAGAACCAAACCAGTTTGTTGTGCATAGTGCAATTAGAGAACTCAGTACATGATATCATCAGTAATGACTCTGTTTTCATGTGTGGAGATGAAAAGTAGTAAATTAAAAAAAAAATTAACTGCCTTGGGCAGCTTCAAATTCTTTGAGCTTCACTAACTCTTTTAAAATGCTTCTTCTAGCAGAGACAGTCTGGAGCAGAGGCTCCAGCTCTGATTAGGTTTCTTGTTCAGGTGGCCTTAGCTGGGACTGTGTTACTTGGAAGATGACAGAGATGGGCTGAAAATTTCCTGTGCATGTTTCACAAGAAAAAAATAAATAAGAAGTGAAATGACAAATACCTAAAAAAACTTTTGTCCGGTGTATTTCAAAATTGAAACTGACATGTCAAATTGGATGGGTAGAATGCTATTGAAGATTTGAAAGACTTTCCTAGTTTTACTTCCACTGTGATGCTTTCAATCTCCTTTTTTCTCTTTGCTATCTCCTTTGCTTGTTTCTCTGTTGAGCACACCTTTCTCTTGCTTGGACCAAGCAGTGTGTTGAGGACTGCATCCTTAGGTACCTCCATGTCTCTGGTAAACAACCTTCTTGTTCCTCATGTCCCTTAGAACCTAAACTAAATACTTCCATTTGAACAATCTCCACATTTTTGAGTGCTAGGAAATCTTGGATCTAAGACAGGGAAGTGATGTTCTTGTAGGAGGTGCAGCTTTTAAAATGTTGCCAACAACTAAATTTCACAAAAGAGAGAAAGGAAGCTGTAGGTATTGCTATTGCCCAAAATTTTAAAAATGTGTCTAATTACTACAAGCAACAGTTGTGGCAGATCTTAATGTTAACATTAAAGTTAGGTGGCAAATGAGAAAGGAATTCCCATAAAGAGTCATGTAGCTGCACTGATTTAGTTTTATTCTCCTGTCTCACATTGCACATTTATCATGTGGCAAGGAGGAAACGTATTTTCCTCCTTTTGGTCTTTAAAATATATATAGCCTTACCATCATCTCCCTCTCCAACTTTGATTTTTTTACCTTCATACAGAATGAAAAGGTCTTTTAACAAGAAACTGTATCTTGAAACACATATTAAAATACTATCCAGTGCATATTAAAAACAATGCACTGGTTTGATTTCATTCTAAAAGAGATCAGAAATCTGGCCCCTGGAATACTTTGGAATAACTGCCATGAACTACTAATCTTGTGCAATGTCCCCATACATTCTAACAGAAAAGTGATGCCAGGGAAAAAGCTTGAACTGGTGTCTGTTTTTGAATCATATTTTCACCACTTGCATGATTGCACACCACCTCAGCTTTCTTAGAGTTAATCTCATTTCACTCCTTCTTCAGTCAAAGGGGGTGTGCCATCGATAACAGCAGGAGAAAAGTGTTTTGCAAATGTTTCTTCCTTTTATTTCCTTCCTCCCCTCCTAAGAGTCAGTAAACAGAAAGAAGAAACTATCGGAAGCAGCATTTCTTTGCTTATGGATAAACCATCGATTTTGGTGTTGTAGCCCCAGAGATGTGTCAGCCCTGGAAAACAAAACAGGGAGCATCTGAAGTGTCAGGCACCTCTATGATCTGCAGCTTCCACGCAGTTTTCTCGCTGCAGCTACTGAAGCACTGTGACCTCCCACCTGCCAGACCAGCACCAAATCCCTGCTGAAACCACTGCCTGCATCCCCAGCCCTGCCAGGCCCTGGCTGGAGGGAAGCAGAGCTGGAAGCTGCAACATCCACAGAGGATAAGCTGGCATGATGCTGCTTTTATTTGTCATCATCCAAGGAGCCCAAAGTTTAAGTGGAGATTTCTGTGGAGAACACTTGAGGATTTAGGTGCTGAGTGCCCGTGTGGAAGCTGAAATCCCTTTGTGAATCTGGGCATTGGTTAGAAGCTAGCTAAACTTTGTACTGTTCTGAAACCAGTTATTGCATGGCTTTATTTTCCATTAGTCTTTGAGAAGCTTACCTTTACTTTTAAAATTCCAGAATGAATTGTTTAGATATACCAAGCTTTCTCTAGACTTTTAGTTCCCTGACAGAGAGCTGCATTAAGAAGAAAAATGAATGAAAATGCTACAGCATCTAAATTCATTCTCTTAACAGAATAGAACATTTCTGTTGCTGGTAGATAAATCAGAAAGCTGGTCATTTAACTGCATGCCCAGTCGTTAAATCTACAAATTGAATGATTTGCAAGGAAAGCCCAAACCAAAAAAAAAATGCACAACATTTTAAATGCTGCTGTTGCTGTCTTCTGTAGCCATCCAAGCACAGGCTGGACTTTCACAACAGTGGTAATATTAAATGAGAAATTAATTACTTAGCTGGGCTGACATGGCATGCTCTCCATGGCTGTGGCCATTTCCTCTCAAAACACAATGAGCATGGAAATGCAGCTCTGATAACGCCGGCTGTTGTCTTTATTTAATGTGAAGCACTATTAGTGAGTCACCCAAGCCTCTTGTAATTATGTTCAGTTTCTGGTTGTGCTGGCAAACATACAGGATTTTCAAATAACACAGAGTGTCCAAATTTCACACCTTGAGAGGTAAATCTATGCCTTAAGTAGTTACGTGGTAAGTGTTGCTTGCTTCTATTAATGTTTTACATTTCCACCTTGCCTTTGGATGCCAGATAATGGACACTTAACCAAATCCTCAAATACTTCTCTGGGAGAGATAAATACCATTATTATCCAGAGCAGTGTAGAAAGGACAGGTGATCTTTCTAAGTCCATTCATTGAGACAATTTAGCTTGAGAAGTCTGATAACACAGTTATTAACACACAAAGGCAGCCTGGCCAACATCCAGAGATTTTTTTCTTTTGAAGCTATTTTAAAAACATGACGATGACTTAACAATATTTTTTCTACTTGATTCATAGTTTCTGAGCATTACAAATACTCATTCTTATTTGACTTGAAGAACTAGAAATTTCCACTCTTTTAAATTTCAGCTGATAATCTCACAGTTTGACAAACCAAGTCCAAAATCTGTAGATAGATCAGGAAGCATTACAAAATGTTAGAGATAGCTGTTAGGCTTGTATAGGCTTTGAGTCTTTTTTCCCCATAAAAAACCCAGCAAATTATATTTTGTAGTGATCAATGAATTAAACCTAATCAGCTGCCTTCAGATTTAATGCATGTGTATTTTTTCATCTCGGCTGACGAAGATAGGAGGTGGAGAGAGTGGGTGCAAAGTGCTGTGGGCTGTCAGTAAGAAATCCTTAGTGTCATGCTGAAAACCCCATTGCTTTAGCAGTGGGGCAAATAACTGAATCACATATGACTCAACAGCACTTAAAACCACTCAATAATTAATTAGCTTTTTTTTCAATATATTAAAATATATTAATATAATTTCCTATATTAACAATTTAAAATTAGACATATGAAGAATAAAATCCAAAAAATTCATCAATATATATTTTATTAATTTGGAAAAGAATGTAAATTACTTACAGGAGCTTACACGCAGGCCCAAATGCAGCTTTCCTCAGACACACTGGTCCTCTCTGGATATAGTTGTTCAAAGGCAGTTTACCGGGTAAATGGCTTTCTTGTGTTTTCAAGTGTGCCTGTTAATGTGAATAAATGTGTTGAATATATCACTTTATTGCGTGGTTTTTGTAGAGATGGACTGAAAGTCCCCCCCACTCCTTTATAATGTCAGACTTTAATGTTTTCAAAAATACAAAGTGTTTTCAAATACAGAGATTAATAGGAGGGCACAGAGGAAACTAATGTTTCAAAATAGTTTGTCATCACAGAATTATAGAATCACTTGGGTTGGAAGCTGCCTTAAAGACCATCTCATTCCAACCCCACTGCCATGGGCAGGGACACCCTCCACTAGACCAGGTTACTGAAATCCCCGTCCAACCTGGCCTTGGACACTTCCAGGGATGGGGCAGCCACAGCTTCTCTGTTCCTGTGTCTCATCACCCTCACAGTGGAGAATTTCTTCCTAATATTTAATCTAAACATGCTCTCCTTCAGTTTAAAATCATTACCTCTTGTCCTATATGATGCTATAACTCATTATTATATAAAAGGATTGTTCATTTTGACTTGGGTTAATTCACTTAATTCCATGAGCATCCTTCAAGTAATGAGGAGCTGGTCTTGATGGAGGCAAAGTGTCTTGGGGAGCAAAGAGATTAATGACCCTTCTCTGCACTGGGGTTTCAAGAGGGTACTGAGAGTTCCAGTTCAGTGGTCTCAGTGCCACAGAAAAAGGCACCAGGGTAACACTGGAGCAGGAATAGGTGGATATTAATCCTCCCAATGAGTGGTTGCATATCCCACCCCTCCCATTATCAACCAGAGGAAGGAGCATCACTTTTTACATGTTTTATTTCCCTTTTTTTCTGAAATGAGATGAGGAGCCTTTGCTTCTACCTTTGTGCCTGCCCTGCAGGGGCACAATCCAAGCTGCTGGAAAGCCTCAAGGCAGGTATGAGGTACCCAGTGCCCACATGGTTCTGCTTGCCTCAGTGAGTTGAAGGTGCAGCTTCTCTGAAGTGAAACACTGGCCTTTCTCCAACAGCCTTAGTCAATAATTAAGTGAGACATGCTTGAAGAGAGGATATGTAATTTTAAAACCTCAGCCAGCTGCACAGTTTGTGCTCATGCTCAGGAAGGCATTAGAAGAGCTGACTTGAAGTATGAAGGCCAAAAGCAGGTTGGGTGAGGTGGGAAAAGGGCTTTCTTTAGAATCTTGACAGCTTCTTCATCTGGGAACTAAACATGGCAAATTTGACATTGCTAATAAAAATAATGTAATAATTAGTTCAGCTAATCAGATCTAGGTTGTTTCCAGGGAAATATCCTGGTACAAATGTAGCTGGGCAGTCCATTGCCTAGTCCATAGGTTCTACCATTCCCTGTGCCAAACTGTGTCCTTGCTCTGACACACAACTGATTTCCTATAAACAGGATTCCAATTAACATTAATTGCTGCTGTTGCCATGCTGCCACCATGTAACACCATTGTGGGAGGAGAGCACTTGTTAGTCACAATTGTTCTGTGGACAGGAAAGCTGAAGCCTAGGACAGATTGTTAATGGAAAAAGAGCTAGGCACACTTTTTCTGTTGACTTCCCTTTGGATTTGCTCTTGTTTGATTGTTTGGTTTTGCATGGTAGAAGAGAAAGGTCACCAGCACTGCTGTTAAGAATAAATTATCTTCACTGTTTATTCAAATATTCTAAAATATATGTTGATTTAATAGGAGGATATATGTGAGACAAAGTGAGCACCTTTTTCATCAGAAAAAAAATGGTACTATTTATGACAAGAGTACCTGAACTAAACTGTTCTCACAGCAAAGGAGGATTTTTTTTTTGGTCCACATTTTAATGGAAGCATGAACTGAGTGGTTCTGCTCTAAGAAAGTGACTAAGATGTCAATATGCCTTGGCTAGAAAATTGAGGAATGTTAATCCATGAATTTATGGCCTTAATTGGATTGAATGCTTGCAAATAGATGAGTGAAGCAACAGAACAAAGCAAAATCAAAATCCCTTAGAAATGCCATAAAATAATGTAAAAGGAGTTTCTACAAGGTTTATGTCTTTTGCTGCTGATAGCAAAATTTCATATCCTTTGTAGCTTCTTTTTCTGTTTCTTCAGTCTGAAAAATCTGATCTTTGAAGGTCTTGCAGCAAAGAACAAAAACAGTTCCGGCTAATCTTCGTTACAGTATTCTTAAGGAGCATCACTCATCATTAACAGAAACTAAATGATCTACAATTATGTCAATACTGCAAATTAAAGTGCACTTTGCGTTTCTGGATTTTATTAATTTACGTGGTTCTGGTTTTTTTTTAGTAAATTATCAGTAGGAATAATTCCACAAAAATAATCCCATGGAAGTTAATCAGTGCTGCAAAAGGGGATGGTAGTATTTTCCTAACCAATGGCATAGCACAGAACATGACACATACTTAAATAAAAAATGCTGTTCTTCTTGAAAGAAATATTCTGTAAATTGTCTAGCAATGTTATTACTGCAATGACTTAGAAAATATTTCAAGACTTTGGCTTGGGGGTATGTGTGGGAAGATGGGAAGACAGAGTAAGAATTCACATGTGGATTATTATAGTACTTCAAGAAAATTGTTAAAAGGAGACAAAGATAGGATTAAATCTTTCAGAGATGATGCTTTCCTCTAAGGTTATAAATGTTTTGTACAGCTCTCCCTAACCTGAAGGGAAAGTTTCTTCTTCACAGAGTTAACAATTTTGTCTCCGGACCAAATTCAGCCTGACATAATTGGGTTCAGTTCCATTAGCTTCTGAAGAGTTTTGTTCACTCTGACAGACTTGGATTTGGATTTGAAGTTTTGGCAGTCACCTAGAAATTATAAAAACTGCTCTTTCATCATTTCCTGTGATCATGCTTGCATAAATGAAAACACTGACAATGTGTGAAGAGGTCCTCAAAATTGAATTTCACTAGCAAGACATTTCTGTGATTGGTTACAAGCTTATTCATCTTTATAATGACTTATTCATGTGGAAATTAATTTTCAAGACCAAAAGATTCTAGATTTGATAGCCATATAAATTGCAGGAAATATGAATTTTTAAATGCACTTTTTCTAACATGTTACATGATCTTTTGAGTTGACATCACACTGACTACAAATTCTTCACAGAAATATTGGAAATTGCCAGTCAACATGCTGGCTTTGAAAGTATTTATCTATTATTTTTTCACCCTGTCTGGTGTTTAACATGCTGTTCCATCTAGTTTTGTACATGTACTTTGTTTTTCCAAGAGAATTGAACAAAAGTATGGGTCTTAAATATTTTATGATGCATGATTCTAGTGGTGTGATATGAAGTTAATGACAGATTTTCCCTTTGTTAGTACAGAAAACTTCATGTATTCACCTGCAGAGGATGGAACAGGGTTTGGTTCAGATGCAGAAGCACATTTTTGTTTAAATTTGAAGACTATAATAAAAAATAAATGCATATGAGAATGTGTGGCATGTAAGAGAAGAGTAACAATAATTACCAGATGGTAATTGTTTCTCTTTGAAGACTTTTCTCTTTGTCTTGTTTGTAGCCACTGTCTGCAAAAGTAGATTAAATATTTCCCTTACATGTAAATAACAGTAATAATTATATTGTATTAATTAAATAATAATAATAATAATAGTAGTAGTAATAATAATGATGATGAATGATGATTTCAGGTGACCTAGTGATTCTAAGAAATTATCTCAGGAATACAAGAACTTTGCAAAATCCACTCTGAAATGAGTTTTTCACTTAGAACTATAGGCAAATGCTCAGGTAGGGTAAAGCACAGTGCTATTTTCCCAGAAACACACCATGAAGGAAATCAGACATTCTGCTTTCCATTACCATTTCGTTAAATACTCAGCAAGCTATATTAATGATAAAAATGTGACAAGCAGGAAATAAATTAAGTATGCCACAGAAGCACCTTTCATTGCACTGAAAGAAATGTCATATTAAAAATGCTTTGCAAAATATGCAATATTTGTGACGTAGGTGAGCTGCAGATACTAATTTCCTCCTTTTTCTGTGCTTCAAATATAGAACTCTAAATGTAGAATTAATAAACCAGGAAAAAATATCTGTATATTCTTGCCTACAATCAAAGGGACAATAAACTGATTAACTAATTGCATTAGGTTTTCAGATGCCTGCAGTCTTTGAAGCTCATGTCCCATTGAGATGTGCAGTGTAGAAAGTTCATCCCCTTTTCACTGCTGTTTTTGGCAGCCTTCAGCTAAAGTGGGCTAAACATGGGAACATCACATCCTTTTAATATTAATCATGGCTCTATTTAAATATACGAAAATTACTAAGACTGACAGTTATCTTCATATTTCTGTATCTTCATAAGTAGCCTGTTCTTAATCTTTGCAGCCTTCACAGGGGACAGGAAATGCTCAACACATCTAAGACTCCATTAGCTTCATCAAAGGCTTTAATATCATGCTAAATACTCATCGTCAGGACCTCAGATTTGGAAATGTTGACTTTTTCCCCCAGTCCATGTGGGGGTCGATAGAGCCCCGGTGGCTCTGCCTTGGAGAAGATCAGAAGAATTGCACAATACCTCTACCAGAGCCCTAAGATAAGAAGCAGTCCTTCAGTTACGGCGACCACCAAAAGAGCCCACAATCCTCCAGGAGATTCTATGTAGATCTGTTGCAAACTATTGGCTTTGTACCCCTTCCCTTCCCACCTCAGTTCCCCATAAAACCCCCCTTGAGTTCCCTAGTCCCTGGGGTTCCCGTCCCTGGCTTCCCTTCGCTGGTAATCTTGCAATAAAGTTCCCTCATGCAGAATTGGCCACACGGACCCTCTCTCTCTCATCCCTGGGCCGGCCACCAGAGAAGGAACCTCGCAAGGGCAGGAGCTGACAATCACTGAGCTAAGAATCACGGAGCTGAAATCACTGAAGAGCTGAGAATCACTGCTCTGCCCCTCTGCTGAGGCCTTCTCTACCAGCTGAGGGAGTTGCTCTGACCTCCCAGGGTGTCTCTAACGAGATACCTTTTGGGGTGGCTCTGAGCCTCCCGGGTCCCCGCTGCGGACCCCAACACCCAGCTGAAAATAAAGTCCAGACTGTGAATTTGCAGGAAACCAGTGAACTATTTGGAACCATGCCACACAAACACAGTTGCCAAGTCTTGGTTTCATATTCTCATCAAACACAGAGTAGTTGGGGAATTTTTGTACTTCACACAAGAAAGTTTTTCTCGGGGGTACAGAGATAGTACATGATTACATTTACACCCAGGATTTGTATCCTCTGGATATGGTTCATAAAAAGTAACACTAACCAGATCACCAAACTTAATAGGCCAAGATCAAGGTAAAACAACCTGTGCAGCAGTGACTTAAAAAAGGGGCTGAGTGCACCCTCAGCAAGTTTGCAGGTGATGCAGAGCTGGGAGGAGTGGCTGATGCAGAACGTGGGTGTTCAGAGGGACCTTGGCAAGCTGAATTGAACCTGCAGGATCCTTATGAGGACAAACAAAGGGAAGTGCCAAGTCCTGCACTTGGGATGGAATAACACCCAGCACCAGCACAACACCAGGCACCAGTACAGGTGGAGGGCTGACCAGCTGGGAAGCAACCCTGCAGAAGATGTCCCAGAGGATTCCTGGTTGGACACAAGGCAGCAATGTGATCTTGCAGCAAAGCCCAACAGCACCTTGGGCTTCACTGGGCGGAGCAGCACCTGCAGGCCAAGAGAAATGATCCTTTCTCTCCACCCAGCCAGTACAAGGGTCATGGACATACTGGAGTGAGCCAGCAAGGTGCCACAGAGATGACTGAGGGACTGGAGTACCTTTCATGTGAGGGGAGACTGAGAGAGCTGGGACTGCTCAGCATGGAGAAGGGAAGGCTTTGGGATCTTCCCAATGCACAGGTTGATGAGGGGAGTGAATGTAACAGAGTCAGACTCTTCTCAGTGCATCTCAGCGAGGGCACAAGAGGCAATGGGCACAAAATGAAACACAGGAAGTTCTGTCTGAACAAAAATACCTTTTTGCGAAGAGAACTCTCAAGCACTGGATGTCCTGAGATATTGTGGGATATCCACCACTGGAGACCCAACCAGACACTTGGCAAATGTCTCCCAGTAACTCTGCTATGAGTAAGACCCAATTTTAAATAGTTATGTGAATTGCCTGGGACACTTATGAGTATTTTCTGCAACAGTTGCGACTGAAATCTAATGCAACTTTTTTTGTTCTTATAGTTAGACTCACACTAAGTAGATATGTGTGTGAATGTCCTAAAGGATGTATGATGCATACATACCTACTTTTGGTGGTAGAGTGGACCACAGCATTTTTTTAAAAATAAGTTTATTCAGATAGGTAAGAACAAATTTAGGCAGATGAAAGGGAGCAAGGGTGCAATTATTGATAGCTATACATAGGCACATAGTAGTATACAAATAGTCAGGAGAGACTTTAATCTCTCTTTACAGCTTTGGATTATGAGAAATGCTGGGTCAGAAGGCAATTTACTTCTAAAGAAGTACAGAAATAGAAGTTTCTTTCTGGATCTCTTTCACAGGATTAACATTTAGAGATATATATATCCAAAAACCACATCATTTTTAAGCTTTGCAAAGTCAATCAAAAGCCAAAGAGAAAAGAATCTTGCTTTGCCCATAATAGCAAAAATTGGCTTGTCCAAATTTTTTTCAGCAGCAGGATTCTTTCAAATAGCAGTAGCTTTTATCAATATTAGTCCAAGAAAAAATTGGGTTTTGTTCTTCACATGTGGAATATGGTGTCTGTGCTAGGAGGATGTATAAATTCTTTTAAAGAGTATTCTTTGGGAATTCTCATGAGGAATCGTGTGAAAGGCTGATGTGTATTGTCTTTATCACAGTGTGCTTTGACAGTAAAATGAATATCTGTCTCACTTCATTTGCTGCTTCCAAAGGAAACTGATTTGCCAATCTTCCTGCTAGCTCATCTCTTATTTAATCTAACTGGTTGTAATTATTCTTGTAATTAATTTATGAATTATTATTTGTAGTAGTTTATTCATATTTAGAGATGGACGTTCTGACAGTTTCTGTAATGACATCTGGCATCTTCTCTGTCCCAGAGGGATCTGTTTGCTGAGTTTACCATAGCTTTGCAGTTTGGCCTGACTGGTTTCTACAGCTATATATCCCACTATGATATTTTGTGAACTTTATTGCTGTAGGATGTCATGAAATGTGGCTGTTCTACTTGTAAACATTGCCATTTCTCTAATTCACTCAGGCTGAGGTGATGCGCATGCTCTGTTCATCCCCTGGGAGTAATTGCAAACAGGGAAATAACTTCACAGACACCTGCACCAGGGGACAAAATCTTAACAGTAGGACTGGCCAATATATATTCCTTACATCTCATTTTAAAAATTAGCTTTCTTAATTAATTTTTGCTGTTTTGAAGTGTGAAGCAGATATGGGAAATTTCTTCTGTTTCAGTAGTTGTATCACCTAAGGAAGTTTTGAGACAGGGAATCCCTTTGTTTTATTTCTCTGCATGTCAGAAAATGTTGACAAGCATTGAGGTATTGCTTGGGCAAAGGATCAGTGTTGGAGCTTTTTATATGCATTGCCAAAAATTCCCAGATGGCAGTCTGCCTAAAAAACTGAGTAGGGACAAATGAAAGATTTCAGGCAAATGCTGTTGGAAGAGGGATAGAGACAGATACAGATCCTGAGAAAGGTCATGAGATTTTATTTCATGTAAGATGCACAGGAGACCCTTGCAGGAGTTTCCAGCCCAAAGCCTTTCATGCCATTCTGGGCAGGAAGAGGCAAATGAAGCACACAGCTCTCATTCTGTAGTAGCACAGTTGAAGACAATCAGTGATATATTTGATATTTCATATCCATTTATTCCAATATCACAATGGCTCCTGCAAATATCCTGCTGACAAACACAAAGCATCAAGTAATGTTGCTGCCTTTGTCTCCTGTTTTCCACATTGGCATAAAGGACTGTGGTCTGCAACATCTCCTGGGTTCAACTGCCTCTTCTCTCATAATAAGATGTAATCAAGACTTCAGTGTAAATTAGACCAGAATATATTGTATTAGGGATATATTCCCACATGTGCACACATGCATACTAAAGAATTTATAAATATTGATAATGATTGCTTCTCTAACACTATATTGATGTTCTAACATAACTGTAAGTTAACATTCCTGTTAACTTACCAGAAAAAAAAATACACTGAAAAATAGGATGGAAGGCAAATAATTGCGGATTTGGGTGAACTTTCACAGTGAGGAACACTGAAGAGACTGAAGGCATGTAGTTTACAAAAGAGATGGATGAGAGAAACATAAGTGTCCTCAAAATTGTGAGTAATATAAAAAGAAAGCAAAAATTACTCCCTGCTTCCTTCATCCCATTGGCTTTCTTTGGCTTCCACTGAGCCTTGTAGGCATGTGCCTTGCTTGGGATGTGAACACTGCTGACTTTGAGTGATCAATCATACTGTCTCCTTTTTACTCCCACTCTGATCTTTGAGGCTTTTGCACAATTACTTGGTTTAAATCTTAAGCAGTTCTTGATGGAAGTTCCTTTGCAATGTGCCTAAACTGTGTAAGAATGCAAGAAATAAATTGTTCTACTAATGTATTCCATTTGAAAGTTTAAAGCAATCATTTTTTGCTTAAATGGTCCAGGCTCTTTGGTTTGTGTTGTTTCAGAGAGACTGCAGAAGCTGAACAGATATTCCAATGATAACCAGGATTTCTGAATTTGGATTGCTGCAGAGGGACTACTGAAACTGAAGCTGTGTGTTGCACTTTGTTATCATAAGAACAAGTCAAGCTTTCATGACATCATTTTTTATCTGCAGGCTATTTCCAATGTTTTAATATCATTTACTAATGAAACTAAATGAAAACTAAATGAAATAAATGAAAACTAAAACAATAAATTATTTTTTCTTAAACCTCAATTATAAAAAATCACATTAAATCCAAGATTTGAAAATAAATACTAGCCATAAAAAGGTGACATTTCATGAGGCTACAACACTATTTAAGGATCTTTCCAAGTGCATTAATCTGATTCCTTGACCTTTTAGTACAGACACCAACAATGTTTGTGACATTGTAAATACCACTGGAGCTGAAAGAAAATAAAAGTTTATGGTCTTCCACTAGTGAATAGTCCAACAGTTTTTTCCACTGTTTTGTGGAGGTCTTTCTGTAAAGGTGAGACACACAGCCACTGAGGAAATCTTTTTTTAAATAATGTTTTTCTCATAACTCTCCCCTAAAGAAAATAAATTCTAAATACTTCAAATGGCTTCTTGTAAGTTATTTTGTGCTTAGAGTGATTTCTTGCATATTTTTGTGACACAGAGGTACAGTGTAAGTTGTACAGTAATTTCCCAGTGATTTTCAGAGGGTCTGTATGCAGTTACAAATGCTGTTGAACATGATTTTGGATTGTTGAATTGAGTCTCCATGCAGATTAGCTTTTGTGCTGGATTGTAATTGCCTTAAGCCAATTGTACAGTGAGTGATAGCTCAACAGGGAGTACTAGCTCAACATATTTACATAACCTTCTTGAAAAAAAAAAACAAAAAAAAACCAAAAAAAACCACCAAACAAACAAACAAACAAACAAAACAAAAAACAAACAAAAAAAAAAAAAAAAAAAAAAAAAAAAAAAAAAAAAAAAAAAAAAAAAAAAAAAAAAAAAAAAAAAAAAAAAAAAAAAAAAAAAAAAAAAAAAAAAAAAAAAAAAAAAAAAACCACCCAAAACACCTTTATCTTTCTCAGGGATTGCCTGGTAAGATTTGCCTGACTTGCTTTTCTCTCAGGGTTTTGTCTGCCAGTCATTCACTGAAAACTGTGTCCCTGTAGTGCAATTCTGCCTACTCAACCAGCTCCTGAGTGGTGTGCACGCCATCACTCTGCAGCACCGCGGTGCATGGCGACACCAAAAGGGTTTGATCTTCCCTCAGTGCATGTGTTTTTGGTCTCTGTGTAAGCTGAGATCAGTCCTCAGGCGCTGTGTTCAGCCCTGAAGTCATTTCACCGATCAGTTTTCAGTCATGATGACTCCTGCTACTCGAGTTACAGGTAGCTGATTCTTTAATCCTGCCTTGTGGTGCATTCCTAATATTCCTGGGCAGATGAATATTCTTTGGGCATGGAAGGTGCCTGCTGACTGAGAGCAGCTTTTGATCAATTCCTTTAGAAATAAAAAGCAGTGCTTGACTGGGAAGGGGATGCAGTTGCATTCTAGGGGTCATGGGCTGAAGGGACTTAGAGAGTGAGGTGTGAAAATGGGGGGAAAATGGGAACAAACATCAGGCTTACTTGGATGTTTGCAAATTTTTTAAGGAAACCCATTCTAGACATGATGAGAATAAAAAACAAAAAGGTGGAAATACATCTGATTCTCTCCAGTTTATATTCTAAAGAAAGTAATACAAGATCTGACATGGAAAGAAATTCTCAGGTGAGCGATTTTTGTCTTGCACTTTTTGAGGGTGTGAGTGAAGATTTGTGGCTGAAGAAAAAATGAGGTAAATAGATCATTTAAGAAAAGATGAACTAGAAAATTTAGTGATCTCCCAGGATGTTTTCACAGAGAAACACAGTACTTTTTACTTTTCATAGAGTATACCTATATAACTTTGACATTTCTCTTCACTGGTACTTTTAGTGCATATGATATGCATCTATTTATTTTTTATCAATGCCTGTGCTGTATTTATACAAAGCAACTTCAAATGAAAAAGACTGATGTTGTCATCTTATGCTTCTTTTTCCTAGAATACGTCAGACACTCACATGACAATGCTAATCTTTTTCCCCCTCTTCATTTTAAATGCCCCCACAGTTATCAGGCTTTTAGTGCATCCTCAGTGGATCCAGGTCCTGAAAAAATTATTTTTTAGTGATAGCTTATTATTATTTTAGTCTCACATTTTTTTCATATTTTAGCTCTTCATATTTTAGCCTTTTTTTTTTTTCCCCGAGAGCTGAAGATTACTATATATTCAAAATTAAACTGCTTTCCTAGCATTTTCCCTTGTCACATTTCCCATTGGTTTGAGGCTTTTTCTCTTCTTGAGTGACAGTGAGTATAGTTTAGTTACACATCCATAATAACCTGTTCTGAACGGAGAACCATTCTCTTTGGAAATTAACATCCGCAGGCAATAATTCTATTTCATAAAATCATAAGATAGAATATGTGGCTTGAATTACAACGCTGGATTTAGGAGTTAAAAATATCCCTTCTTATTCATGTGGGTCCAACGCACCAGAACACATGCAATATGAACTCTGAGCTGCATCTCAGTAATATTGATCATCCGAACTAATGAAAACCAAAATATCAAGAGATATACAGATTAGGATGTGCTTATTCTAATTCTTAACTTAGTTCAAGCTCTGCTTCAATTATTTCACAGAACTACTCAAGGAGTGAGATGACAGTAAAGATACTGATACAGCAACAATCCTTGTTCAGGAAGTTCATCTTTCAGTAGGAGAAACACATCCAGCTGAGCTATAAGAAAGGGCAAAGAGAACAGAAATCAATACTTTGGTGCAGCTTCTGGATTGTGCTGACCCTTCTGGGCCAGACTGCTTGCTGATTGTTCTGCTACCCTTGGAGAACCTGGCATCAGGGAAACTGATAGGAAGCATTTGTTGGTCTTCCTCTTTCTCCCTTGACATCTCAGGCCAAGTGCAACATAAATTTGATAATCTGTGTTCTGATATTTACAACTTCACATCAAAAGTAAATTGAGACAATAAAATTAAGTGAATGATGAAAAAAAACTGATTGTTTTTTTCATAATTCATAAAGAATTACCCCAGGTGAAGCAGTCTCTCAATTGTAGCTTTTAAAGGCTGAGTATTTGTTGTACGTGGCATAGGTATAGATTTATGAGGCATATTCTTTCCCTCCTCTTGAAGACCCAGGTTAAATTGTCACAGCATCTCTGCTGAAGCTGGTACAACACCCAATCTGAGGTTCACAGATCTCAGTAATTGCCAGTCTATAGCTTTGTAGAAGCAGTCCTTTGGTTCTCTAGTGGTAGTACACAAAAGCTTCATTAGATAAATATTTCTGCCAACCAGGATTTCTTGGAAGTCTGGCCTGCAATGCCATGCCAAGCAATTTGCTAAAAAAAAAAAAAAAAAAAATCTATTCTTTGTTTAAATTACATTTTTCACTTAAAATTTGACATTAAAAAAAAAAAAGTCCTTAAGTGGTTACAGATACTTTTACCTCTATCTTCTTTTGACATTTCAACAAGTATATTCCTTTACCTTGTTACTTTCCACCTCTTTTTTCTCTCCTTTGCTTCTGTTTTTCCTCAAAAACCTGTTGATACCAGAAAGCAGTCAGTTGCTTATCTTCTTTATCCCTCTTTTCCATTATTCTCAATTTCTTGGTGGACATAACTAATATGGTTCCCAGATAAACATTTTTGTGCCACAGTTATATCACTCATGCTGAAAGGCACTGAGAAATATAAATCTTACATGTTGCAAACTATGAAGTGATTATCACTGCCTCTGACAGAGAAAATGTTACATTTTATCTATGTTTAGGGGTTGTTTTCTTATAACTGCTAAGGTTTCTCCTGACTGCACAAGCACTCAAAACTTTTGTGTGCTTTAACATGCTTCCAGCTGTAAAGAAGGAGAGATGGCTGCACCTTCCCCTGTGTGATACATTTTGTACATCAGAAAAAGTTGTGCAGGAAACATTGGGGATGGGATGGGATGGGATGGGATGGGATGGGATGGGATGGGATGGGATGGGATGGGATGGGAGAGCACAGTTTCAGAGATCACTGGTCAGTGCACCAGGAACATGCAGAGGTCAGCTTGGAGAGCTGAGCTGGAGTGTAAGCTGAGGACACTGAAAAGTTGTCTGGATCTTTAATAAATGCAAACTGTCAAAGCATCAGGTTTATATTCAGTTTGAATAATGGCTTTGTTGGGGACCTGAGCCCTCAATGCCATCTTGGGACATTGCTGATTTGAGATGAGAAGCATTGCTGCTAAATCACTGAATGCTCATTTCCTCGAGTTCTGATCCATGCTGACTCCTTTAAGTTTATGAGATCACAACCCAATGTGACCTGGCTGCAGGCCAGCGAGCACAATAGAGTTCCACGTCTTTCTGACTGCAAATTGAATTACTCCTCTTGACATTAAAGTCAAATCAAAGCCTCATCAGGACAGCAAGACCAAGGCAGTTCTAGTGTGAACTGCACGTTGACATATGCCTGAAATTTGTGTTTCAAATACTAAATATTTTTGCTCTTGCTATGCAAATACAGTACATGAATGTGAACAAACAATTAGGAATGCAAGCAGTATCAGAAGCATCTTGGGATTTGGGAATTCTGAACTCTTGTTCTTTTACTGACTTTTATTTTAATTTAATTTAATTATTTACCACTTAATATTGTGCCTTATTGCCTTAGCTCTCCATTTCTGTGACAAGGAATCAACTTTGTCCTTTTTTTTTTTTTTTCATTTGAAGATTAATTAATAATGCATCTTTGTTCTGAAGATGCGAGACACTCAACTAATTTGAATTGAAACAATTGAAACAATGTCTGCCATTGACATGGTTGCCTAGCAAATAGTATACCATGTGGAGTTTGTGGACTGCATGTTGCTAGTGACTTTGAAATATATATATGCAGCCTGGGGATAAAGATGACAGTCAAACCTGAGAAATGAGAGTAATCAGAAGGTGACCTGGGACAAACAGTACAAATGTAATCTTCTAATCAGCTAACCCCTTTTCACCTTGGTGCTGGTCACAGTAGAGCATCAAGTACCAGAAGAACAAAATGTAAAATATGTCAAAAAATAAACAGCCTGAGAATCTGGGTTATATATCTCTGTGCAGTTAACTACTTTCTCTTTCCAAATGTTCAAAGTATATTTTTGGCTCTGAGAGTGAGAAGAATGCATGGAGCTTTTTTGTCTTGGTTTTAGTTCCCTCTGTAACAACAACAACAACGGTAATATTGGGGTTAGATTGTGTCAGAAGCTATTGCTTCAGCACAGAGAACAATGTTTCTCAAATGCAGTCTGAACAGAAAGAAGAAATACTTCACTCAAATATTATTTTCCAAGCATTCAAGTAATGGTTTCCATTCCCACATGCTTTGGTTTTAATGGTTTGTAGTCTGAAACAGGATTTTGGTCTTTGTGGTTTTACATAAAATCTAGATGTAATTTTTAGCAGATAATGACTCCACCCAATTTTAGTTTTTGGCAGTCAACATATTTGTCATTCTAGAGTATTTTCCTTTCTATAACAGTTTCCCTGGGTGAAAGCTTTGCTGGCAGTGAGGAACCCTTTCCCACACTTCAGGATACTCTCTCACTCCCACCTTTACTTCATGGCGTCAAACAGCAACTTCTCTTTCTGAACAAGCACAGGAAGGACAGAAACCTTATGAAACTACTGCCTCAAGAAGTGAACTGGACATGAACACACAACAGCATTTTAGTAAGCCAAAACCCAGGAAGCTGGAGCTCCCCAGGTGTCCCAGAGTGCTGACACATAAGCCGAGCTCCTCCCTGGCTGCTGCTGAACGAAGCTCCAGGAGACTAAACTCACCCAGCCAAGGCTCTAAGTTATGCCAGGTTTTTTCAGAGGGTGATAAAGGATGGAAATACCACACTGAGGGGGAGTTATTTGAGCTATTCCAGTGAAGGAGTCACCTTAGTGAAAACATGGAGAAGAGCTAACCTGAAAACTGCTTGGTCTTTCCTGCTCACGCCTGCAGTGCCCGCTGTAATTCTGCTGCTCTGTGGAGAAAGCCATGTTTGTCAGCTTTCTTTTGAATGTTGATGGTATTAAAGGAGTGAATGCTTCTTGTGAGGATTTAGCAGCTTCATTTGGCAGCACTCAAGCAGTTAACAAAGCATTTTAAAATTAAGTAAAACAAATCCTTGCCTTCAATCCTCTGTGAGGATAGTCTAGTTTCCAGAATTCAGGCATGAAATAACTGAGACACATACAGTAACAAAGTCAAATAAATTCTGTTTAAAAACCCTCAATGAGCTTTAACAAGAAAAAAAAAATAGCGTTTTTATATGGCTCTAAGAAATGAAGTGGATAATTAAGTTAAAGAGAGCAAATTGAATTACAATGTTTTCTGTTGTGTGAGTTTTTATGTGGTGTATAGGAAGAACTATAGATTTAATTGCACAAATAAGTCCTTAATGAATTCCTTACTATTTTTCTCTGGCTGTAAAATACAAGCTTTAATAATTCTATTACTTAATATTTTCCTTTTGAATAAATATTTTAAAATTTTTAAAATATATTTCACTTTATTTTAGGATTTGAGATTAGGATGAGGTTGTTTTTTGTTTTTTTTTTTCCAAGTCTGCTTATGCTAATCTTCAGAAGAGGATAAAGAGTTAAGAATAGGGGTTGAAACCTTTAAAGTAAAGGGTTTGGAATTAAGTGCAATTTTCAGAGTTCAGGCTGATAATCTGTAGAACCTAAAAAGAAAAACATCTATATTTAGTGACTTTTCAAAAGAATTTAAGGGTATTACTTGCCCACAGAAAGAAATCTAAGGAGACATAAATCCACAAGCTGGACACCAGTTATTCTGGATAATGCTGTGTCAAACTCAAGGGAAAGCCAAATAAGACTGTAGCTCTGGGGTCTGTCTGGTGCAGGCTGGGGAGGAATGGTGGAAGGTGAAAAGCAGAACGTGTGGGAGGTACAGGATGAGTCAGCTCTGCTGTGACCCCGAAGGTCACCTGTGTCTGCACCTCATGTGGCCACTGAGCCTGTAAAGAGAATTCTTTCTAAAACAGGCAGAGTGACAGCATCGCACAAACAAGGATCTTCACCTGTTTAATATTTCTGGGGCTCCTCTAACCCCTCCTGAGGAACTCACTGGCTTTGAGCTGAATTACTAATATGCAGTTTTGGTAGATTTTTCAGCTTGTGTTGTGCCCTACTACTCAAGGATATGAATCCCATTTGACCTGGACAAGACAAAATAATTTCTTTTGATGCGTTCTGCACAGTTCTTCAGAATTTCATTTCCAAGTGCAAAAAACACTTATTCTTAAAAAAAAACAAACAAAAAAAAAACAAAAAAACCAACAACAACAACAACAACAACAACAAAAAAAAAACAAAAACAAAAAAAACTAAACAAAACAAACAAATAAACAAAACCCTCAAAAAAAACCCAACCCAAACCCAAAACAAACAAAACCAAACCCCAAATTTTCTATCCAGTTCAACAAGTTCCTTTCTTCATTTTGCAGCTGGAACAGAACCCATTATTTGCACCGCTCTATCTTCAGTGATGTGTGTCACTTCAATCTCAGAGTTACCTTAGTTTGAAAGAAAACAGCAACTGACAACCAAGTTTTTAATTAAATGGGTCAATTCCATTGTACAAAATGCTATCTCCAAACTCATCTATTTTAGACAACTTTTTCAATTTGAGCTTCCTTCCAGGAACTGTGAATGAAGAACTAATTTCTGTTTCAAAGAACCAATTATTCTGTTTGGTACTGAATTATGCTAAAAGGCAGATGGCTATTTTCTCTTAAATTTAAGCAGCATGTCTAGCCAGTGGCGTCTTTCTTGATAGCATATCTGCAACAAGATAAAACACATCTTCCCTTTCTGTTCTAGCCCTCAGACAATTTCAATTCACCTTCCAGTGCAGTTAGACTAATGAAAAGGCAAGCATCAAGCTGGAAATAAATGTCTATTTATTTCTGCCACTGTAACTTTGACCATGCACTGGGGTAGTTGCCAGGTGTGTGGGAAGAGCACCAGTCCTCTCATGAAAAGGCAGGTTTAGAGGAGCTTCATAGGGGAGGAAAACCTTGAGGATATTTTTTGCCGTGTCTGAAAAATCTGTCCTAGATTAGGATGAGGTTGTTTTTTGATAAATATAAATATTTTATATTTATAACCCTGAGATTCTGTCTGTGCCTCTGAAGACACAGCCTCTGCCATGATGAAACACGAGCACCTTGTCTTCCACCAGGGAAGTTCTATGGGCTCCTCTATGAGCAGCACTCATCCCATCCCTGACCATCTCATGGAAGTGCTTCAGAATGAGAAGCACAAAAATGCATTTATCCATGTAAATACATGGATAAAAGTAGCAAAATTTCTTCCTGGTAGCAAAAGTTTTCCTGAGAACTCATCTTCTGGAACTAAAAATAGTTCATCCTGGGATGGACATAAGGATTTTCTGTATAATAAAAATGACAAATGCAACTAAAGGGGGATGTTTTTATTTCAGGTAGGGAAGCAGAGGGAAGTATGGTAAGTTCTGGTCTAAAACTTTCTGAAAATTCTGTTTGATTTTTTAATTGTTACATAATTAAAAACATCAGAGAAAGACTACAGCTATGACCACAATAACTGAATTCTTGTCTCATGGGATTAGAGCAAAATAATTTGAGTTCATTTTGCAAGTCAGAACAATTCAAAGGGGAGGTTTGAGGATCACCAGAAGTAAGGAGATGTAGTTCAGCAGAAGGGCAGTGCTGTACAAAGAGCAATGGGCCCATAACTGGCAATGAACTCAGCCTGGGAATGTGTTCTGTCATCTGAGGGTAAAGAACCTTTTACTTTGTGCTAATAGTGAATAAACTTTATTTACAGTGATTCACAGTTCTTTTATATGTACACATACATACATAATGTGATAGTCTTGCAGCTGAAAAGGAGACAGGAAATTACAGAACAGAGCTTCTGTTTAGTCTTAAATTCCTTTACTGCCTAATGACTTGTCTATGTTATTTGTTCTCCAAAGTTAATAAAAGCACCTCAGCCACTAGGCTGACCTGTTGCAGGCACAGGAGATGTAGCAGACGATGCACATTTCCCTGTCTTGGTCTTTTTGCTTTTTCTTCAGCAGTGGACCCCAACTTTACACAGAGCTGCCCCATCAAGTCTGACTCTGATTTCAAGGAACGTTTTTATGAAGGGAAAGGACAGGTGAATGCCACTGTCCTTTCCCTAAGAAGCACCTCTCCTGCAAAGCCTACAGAAATTCTTTGCTCTCACATGTAGATAGCTGCTTGAAAGGAAAACCTCTCTGCCTCTCTGGACAATGATTGCTTCCACATCCTTCACCAGAAAAAAAGACCACTCTATTTGTTTGAAACCAACCCAGGTAAGAAAAGGGAGTCCTGGGAGACCCAGAACCTTCAAGACCAGGAGGAGTTTTCTTTGCAACTGTTCAATTCCAGGCATTTAGGATTGTTAAATGTGGGTGCTAAGGAAGAAAAAAGAAAATACTCTATAGCTTGTTGATCATGAAAGAGCACAATAGGTAGTATGAAGAATGTGGTGAGTTAGAAAAAAAAAAGAAATCATATAAGCCACACATAATCACTGCTACTTCTTTCTATATGTCAGTCTCTGAGAATGGTGTATCTCCACCTCCCAATGAGCATAGTATTTGAGCTGTCACTGTACTGAATAGAAATTCTAAAGAAGGTGTCAAAGCACAGTGTTGAAAAATCTATTTTGCAAGTGAGAAGGAATGATTTCTGTAGATGTAGAGTAAAAAATTACTCTTCAGTCAATTCACACACAACCTAGTTTCCAAAACACTGTAGTAAAAGCCATGTATTGTTACACATAAAGGAAATCCTGTTCTCTAACACAACCTTCCTTGGCTGGGCATTAATTGAGACAAATATGTATGCTAATGATTATATGTGTACACACACACAAACACAGAAAATAAGCATTACTGTATCTTAGAACAGAGGTCATTTGCTGACTCCAATGGACTGTCTGAGCCACATGGTCAAAACTGGTTGCATTCCATAGAAAATACTTTAAACAAATGCAGAATATGCATATTAAAAGAATACATTTTACCAGCAGGTCAAAACATATCATACTGCTGACTTTCAAAGCTCCATTACTGTAAAATAGACATGGAAACATGCTAAAAGCATTGTCCTGACTGGTTCCCTGTGCAGAGCTTAGCTAAAAGTTTATTGCCCAGGTAGAAGAGAAAGATCAAGCCCAAAGTGTAGGACATGAATATGACTCTTTTCTCCCTCTCCTGAGCCAGACAGAAAGATCAGATTCTTTTCTTTCCAGTGAAGGTGGTTCAACAGATTGTGACTTCTTTCTTTGTGCATAGATTTTTCTGCTTCTCTCACGAAGCAGAATGTAGCAAGACTAAATATTTGAAAGAAAAGAATTTTTCAAGTTGTAAGAAAGAGCGCATTCAATCCCAGAAGTCTTTAATGTCACACATCTCTGGCTTGACTGGTCAGGATTGTTTTATGTCCCAGTAGTTTTCAGGAAATACCAGGTCTGACCTTACTGCAGCTCCCATTTGCACTGACAAACTCCTCCTAGGACATAACCTGATTTCTGGGTAGTAAGAAGTAAAATAAACTGCATCTGGACCAAGGTAGTAGGTGTGTTATCAGTTTATTTAAAACTAACCTTTAGCCCTTGGCAGGAGTTTCTCAGGCTCTGAGGAGTTATATCAGGAACTTCTATAAAGCAAAAGGGAAAGTAATTTAGAAATATGGCAGTGTCATGGTGCTGGCCAGGTTCTGAAGCCACAACTGCATTTGGAATATTGTGCCCTGAATTATCAAACTCTCTGGCAGCTGGGCTATTGAAGGTGATTAACAGCTGTTTTATGGGTTGTTTGCCTCATTCCATGCATATGTGAGCTGAGGGGCTGCTGAAGTGACGTAGGAGAATAAATAATGTCTCTGGGACTGAGGAAGGAAACATCCTCTGCTGTGTTTTAAGGGAACCTGAAATTCATGTAACATTTTCATCAATTACTTTAAATGTACTTCAGAAAAATTAAAATGCCCACCCTTTAAAATGGTCTTCAGTGTGACAAATGTAATGACATGGCAATAAACCAGACAATTGTGACTTTGTTGTTCTGCTGTTTTATCGTTCAGCAGAGAAAGTGCTGATGAGCACAAGAATGCATAAAAGGGACTGGAGTGCCTTGGCTGAGCCTCCATTCATAAAGCTTTATTGAAATACAAACATGTCATGGAAGTACAAAGCCAGCTAAAATATCTCACAGCTAAATCAGGTAGACTGAGACAAAGTCATTTCACTGGATCATCTAGCACTGCTAACTCACATGGCTGAAGAATTAGAGTTTCAGTTCACCTGCACAGAGGAGTTACCTGCTTTCCTCTCTTACTGTGGGCCTGTCAGCCATGCAATGAAAATTACTTGAACTGCCAAGATTCCTAAACACAGCTTCTCTGGTTTTGTTCTTTTGTCCTCACTTTTCAATAAAAGTAAGGCTGAAATTGGGCAGAGGGAATCAGTTGTTAACAAATGGGTTTTATCCAAGAATTTGTTTCTTTAAAGGTAGGTTTCTATATTTTTTTCCTAGTTTCTCTTCTTTCAATGTAAGATGCTGACATCTGTTATTCCTGTCTTAGACTTTGAAAAGAAAAAAGCTATTATTTTGTAAAGAGTTTTTATTTATTGTAGTTTGCATTTAAGCATTCAGCTTCTTATAAAAGATTGCATTTTGCTATTAGTAAGCTGAAATTATTCCTTTTTTTTTTTTTTTTTTTTTTTTTTGAAAATCACACAAAATACAAAANNNTTTTTTTTTTTTTAGAAATACAGACAGATTCAAACTAAAGATATTTTAGGGAAAATGCATTCTCTTTCTTCTTTTGTCCAGTTTGATGCTGTGGGTCAGAAATGCTGTAAATTGTCCTTCCTCATTGAAAACAAATTAACATCTCTAATTATAAAAATATGTGCATATACTAGCCAATCTATATAGAAATATAATCACTGTAAATTCCACAGCCTGCCCTAATTTTTTCAGAAATCTAATCCAAAAAGCCTCAACTCATTTATCCCATTGTATAAACTGAGATAAACTCCTGCAATTCCCACATTCTTGCAAGGAGAATAAATATGGTAAAAGGAGAAGTTCCTTTTACCATATTTATTCATTCGTTTGTTTGTTTGTTTGTTTTGCTATTATTTCATTTCAAAGGACGAGAAATCAGCAGCACAAAGGACTTAAATAGTTACCTTTTTATGGGGAAAAAGTATCTCCCAAGAGACAGTGGCTGCTCAGTGTCAAGGCATAGCTGGAGTTCAGTCACATCATAAAGCAAATTTCTGTTTGAACATCTCATGGGACAGAACCAAAACCAAACTGTTAACACAGTGTGAGTAAAAGAACATAGTAGTGGGAATCTTCATCAGGGCTGACACTGTCCCTGGGATGTAGGGAACAGCAGAGGAGTGTGCTTCACCCTGTGGGTATGTCTATATGAAAAGGTACCTGTGCTTTAAAGGTAAAAAGTACCTTATTGTACCTCAGCCTGGAAGCTCACAACCTTCTCTTTGCCTGAATATCTGTTTGCTTGTCTTTTTATCACAATATTTGGGAAATTCATCTCTGTGTGCCTGCTGGAACCCCAGTGAGGTAACAAAGCCAGTTGAAAATACTCTGGGATTTCCTTTTGCCAAAGGAAACAGCCTTCCTGGGAGCTGGCCTGGGGTGTGTTACAGGAGAGCTTGCTTTGCTTTCACAGCCTAGAAGGAAGAACATTGCTTAAGACTTTTGGGATGGAAATTGTTGCAGTTATCCATAGTGTGTACATTTATTGACCCCAGATGACATCCAATTAAATATGACAGTAGGAAGCAGCTGTAGAGCCACTGGAGGAGCTCTTCTGATAGCAGGGAAAGTGTGACTGAGCCTGTGTCTCACCCAAGGAGCTTAGGGAGCTGAAGGACAATTCCACAAAAGCACCTCGAGTAAATAATCTCGGCATTAATGACAAAACCCTTCTTGCTCCCTCTAATGCTATTTTCTGCACTGAGGCTGTGCAGCACATGGTACTGGCTGACTTCAGGACTTGGCAGCGTCTGCTGAGGTTGTTAAAATGTAGTTTATTTTATGTGCCATACATCTAATGCTTTTGTGGGTACAGCTTTATTAATGTTAAGAGTTGTTAAAAAAGAAAATTACTGAACTGGAAAATGATATTGTTGCAGGCTCACTCTTGTTAGTTGAGTGAATGTAAATAATGTGGCCCATTGCATGTGACAATGAAAAATTATATTGATTCATACTAAAGTGTACTCCATTCTTATATGTCATGATAATGCTGAAAATATTTTAATTTTAGAAACGGACAGTAAAGGGTTGATCTTGCAGAATTTCTTAGACAATTTCTTCCACCTCTTTATTGCACCAAAGTACTTGAAATTCATATGGATTTTACAGAACATCTTGATTTTAGTCTTTGTATGCACATGTACAGGTAAATTTACTTATTCTGGGAAACTTCTGACTGATTTTGAAAGGAGTCATATTTTCCTCTAAGAAAAGAAGCCAGGTCACAAAATTGCCCCAGAAACATTCTAACAGTTTTATCACAATATTTGGGAAATGTATTAAACAGATTATTACTGTAATAATAACCTGGCAGTTTATGTAAATGTTCCTAACCTGTTTCACTGCAAAACCACATAAGGAAGTCTAACCATCTGGCTTTCCCAAGAGAACTTGTGACAATATCCTGAATCATGTGAGTGTTTTTTCTTCTGGAAAAACTCTGTAGGGTTTGACCACAAATCTAGAAAAGTTCCTGGTTTCAGAACTTGTTTCTTTCTTGGTAGCTGCTGTCAATGTACAGCACTGACTTCACATATACACTCTAACATTCTTGACTAGGATTGCTTTTAAAAAAATCAAAATTATGGATACCTTAGTTGACTTCTGTATTTTAAGTAAATTAATTTCTCTTTATAATATAACAAATGCCATGATAATAGAGCAAAGGCTTGGCTGAAAACCAATAAAAGTCAGTCAGCATCTGCCCCTCTGCCTCCCAAGTACACTGCAGCAAAGCCAGACTGTTTATATACATAATGATTCTCTAACTTAAGTGGTATCTGAAAGCAATCTTTAAACTTCCATAAAATTCTATTCAATAAAATTCTCTTATAAGAGATATAAATAATTTAGGTGGAAATGTGCTTTCCTAACTGAGCTTCACTCTGTCTGGCAAGAGGGCAACTGTCCTTGCAATGAAAGGTTTGAATATATGCTTTCAGAATAGGTCAAGTCTTCTTGCATAGGTGAAAATGGCCCTAACCATGAGGCAGAAGTTTATCTCCTGACAGAAACATGAAATATTGTCTCAACTGTTAATAAATTAATTCCTGTAAAATCCTGGAAAAACCTAAATTTTAGGTTGAAAGCCAAAAAGGGAAAAAAAAAGTGAAGTTGCTCTATAAAATTCTGATGTCTCTGAAAATCATAAGACTTACACCAAACACTGCTGAAACTTACAGTCAGACATAGAGGAGAGTGTAGGAATGACCATAACTGGAGGATGAGTGTGTGGAAGCAGCACAAGACTGAGCTGAGAAGGGATAATCTGCACTGCAAACCAGGGCTGAAAAGTTGCTTTCCAATGGGCTTGCAGATGGTGTGCAAAGCTCTGATGCACTAAGAAAAGAAAACCTAGTAGCGAGCAGAGAAAGCTGATACTCCAAGATCTAAAGAATTCCCTGACAGGGAAATTTGAGGCAGTGCTCTCTGGAATTGGTGCTATACTTAGTTAATTAACTAAACTTGTCTCACTCCCCTTGCTGGGGCTATCCTGTTATAAATCCTGTCACAGCACACCTGCTGGGCCCAGCTCTGGTGAGCTGGTCTGAGAAGGGCAATCGAGCAATTTGTATTGCCTTGGTGATTGTGGGCTCTTGTGTGGCTGGGCTAATTTATGCCATTGCCCTTGGAGAAAAGCAGAATAAGGAGAAACAGAAACTGTTTTGTTCCTTTGTCCTTTGGGCTTTCAGAAGCTTAATGTGCACCGTGTGCAGGAATTATTTTGTGGTGACAAAGACATAGGAGGGAACTATCTCGAAGGCCCTGTGAATAGTTGGGGGAGTGTTAAGACACAGTGAAATATGTTAATGGCATATTAAGTATTCAGACACAATTTGTTTACATTTCATTCTTTCATCTGCTTGAGAAGCACTTTCTAAGGACAAGTGTTACAAGGAACGATTTGTGTTTCCCTAAATTAGGATATGTTTTAAAAGGCTTATCAGGAGTACAATTTTTAATGTGACTTTAATGTGACTTTTTGCTTGTGTAACAACCTCAGAAGCTGAATTTAGGCTTTGTGCTTATGTAGGTCTGAAGCCATCAGAAAACAAGTTACATAGTAAGATGTTTTTGTTCCTGCAGAAAGCAAAAATAATAATATATTCATCGATTGTGTCCAGCTCTGGCTACTTCAGCTCAGCAAGCAAATCATCAGAAAGGAAAACTAATTATTCACAGCAGGAAAAAAAAATCACACCACAGCACTTAAAAAACTTACATAATTTAGATAATAGAGTGAATTAAAAGGTACAATAGGAAGATATGTGAAGATATGTGAATGTTCTGAATAAGTTCCATGTGAGTCATGGCATGGGTTGGATTGCTCTGTGGATAATATAAACAATTATACTAGTATTAATAACACTTTATTTTGAAAGGAATAAGGCCAGTTACATTTCTGGGAATAGCTAGTCTATATCTGAAAAGAGTTAAGTAGAAATCTACCCTGGAAACATAAGTAACTTCTATTAGTTTCAGCCTCATAATTGCAAAATTATTCCCAAAATAGGGCCAAAGATATTTTGCTGATTATGTTTTTAAGGTATTCTTTTTAATAGTTGGATCACAGATCAATGCAGAGTTGCTGATTTAGGTAGTTAATGGCTTCCATTATCATTGAGTGCACTGAAATTCTTGGTATTTACCCATATGAGAAGCAAAGAGCTACTCCATTGCACAAATAGGAAGAGAAAGTTTTGGATAAATATTTAAGTGATTTACCCAAGGTCATGTAAGGATTCGGGCAGACTGGGGACTCAGTATCAGAAACTTTTACCTCGCCAGCTTGTTTCGTTATCCAGTGGATTATCTGGAGGTGGTGTGAGAGTAATTGTTGGAAATGCCCAGTTCTCACTGTCAGAAATTCTGGGAAGGCCACAACACTAGATTCCAGACCTTGCCCTTAATCCCTGGAAAGCTTTCTTTAACTTTCCTTGTGGGAACATGAAGGCTCTGCAGGAAGCACATGAGCTCAGGCAGGGACAGAGCTCCCTGCAGAATGCCAGGGCCTGGCAGGGGCACACTCCCATGGGGAGCCACTGCAGGCTGTCTTGTAAGCTCTGCCTGAGGAGCCAAAACTCTTTTTATCCTCATCTCTCTATATAAACCAACAAATAAACAAATAATAAATATATATATATAAAAAAAAATGTATTTATATATATAAATATATCACCTACAAATGCATCCCTACATGAACAAGGATGAGGACAGTGATTCAGTTTGTGATTATAGATGATAAATTTAGCAAAAGTACATGGAAACTCTGGAAACCCTTGTTATAAACACAAATAAATAACTTTTTTAAAAGCTGGTCTTTGACACAAGCAAACCAAAAGTCAAAGAGAGAAAAGAAAAGAAAAGAAAAGAAAAGAAAAGAAAAGAAAAGAAAAGAAAAGAAAAGAAAAGAAAAAAGAAAAGAACCAAAAAAAACCCCAAAAAACCCCCCCACTGTTACAAGGATTTACGCACCTGGAAATTGCAGACATAGCTTTCAAAATTTAGTTATAAGTTAGCCAGAAAACCAGTAGGATGAATTCAGGTTTCTAAACCACCCAAACCAAGTTTTGAAGTAGCACAGGATGGCTGGGAACTCTTTCAAAGGATTACCTAGTGCTCACTTAAGTGGTTTTTCATGAATTGCAATTATATGTGTCTCTAAAGACAGTTTTATTCTCAGTATGTGCAGCATCAAGAAATTAGGAATACTTTTATTTTCCTCTGTAATTATTTTAGAGATGTAGAGTGTTCTGCAACTACTGGGAAAATAAGATGAAAGTGACCTTTGGAGAATCAATTTTTGTAAGCTTTGTTTTGGTCTTCAGAAGTATAGCTCTTTGGAACAGCTATTCAAGGACTCTGTTTTTCAGTTAATTGAATTCAACATATTATTTTCAAAAGTTTCCTGTTTTGAAGCATTTCTGGGATTTTTTGCCTATTGATTCTAAATGTGTGTGCAGTGTGCAAAAATGTTGCAGCCATGTGGATACAGGATAATATGGGCGGAAAGTGAAAACAAAGTGGAGTTCAGAAAACTCAACAGGAAAAAAAACTGAAAACCTAAGAGTGCAAATGCAACCACACCACTGGTGCAGCTCAGGGGGTGCCAGGTAAACCTGACTGATGTGTGTGCACCTTGTTTCTGTGTGGCTCCGTTTTGGGATGATTTTGGTATCTCTCTGCATGCTTAGGTTTTATTTAAAGAAAAACCTGGGGCAGAGAAGGAGTTGTGGAGCACACGAATAAGGGCTCTGATTTCAGACCACAGGCGTGCACAGGACAGGCCCCACTCATGCCACAGGTGAATTTAGCTGCAGCTCTACAGGTCTCAGGTGCTGATGTTCACTGGAGTGGTCCTGCACCTGGTGACTGAGGGTGCAGCCCTTTGGCACTGGTAGAAGGAAGCAGCAAAAGGCAGGAAAGTGCTTAATCACAAGCAATGAACGCGTGATTTAATCCCACTAAAGGCAAAGGGAATAATGTGATTAAGCTCCAGACAGAAATTTAAGCATGTGTTTATGTATCTCCTAGAAGAATTTCAGTAGGCAACTTGATGTATTATAGATCTGAGTCACACAGTCTTTCTGTATTAGAGCAGAGACAATCTGCTTTATTTTATTTAATTTAGCTGCAGACCTGGGGACCTGGCCCATTGCCAATCAAGCCTTTCAGCAAAGTTTAAGAGTCCCTGTATGATAAAAATTTGAATAGAACAAAGAATGGACAGGAAAAAATTTCAGGCTTAAATATTTGAAGTAAAGAACAAATGGTCAAAATTTTTTCTTTGTGACAAGTCAGAGACAAGTGGTTTTTTCTTTAACACCTCTCTGTCTGTCCTCTGTTTTTCACAGCTAGAGGCAGAGAAGCATGAAGATTTTGAATAAATATGACAGAAAACATTTTAGGCTATTGAACTAAAATAAGTCTGTCCCGTTTCCATAACTGCTGCAATGTAAATTTACTAGATCAGGTAGTATTTGGTTTTTTATTAAGAGTGATTGCTAAGTATCAGGCTTACCAAGACTGTTCTCTTACCTCCATTACTTCCAAATATCTCCAAAATACTTTTGTGATATGAAACAGCAGAGATTTCTATCTTTTTCTTTTAAATTTGTTTTCTGTGAAATCCGTGTCTATAGTTGGTCATGAAAAAGAGATTTTACAGCCTCTGAGAATGCCAGGCATAGTAAAAAATGCATCCAAATTACCCTGTATAGTAGTGTTTGTATTATCTTTTTAAGGGCATGAGAAATGATAATGGTATAGGCCTCATTTCTAATTTTATTTCCTTAAGCACATTCTCTTGTGGATACTCCTGACAGGAATTTTGAAGACTGGTAATGAGTTAGCTTGTGCTCAGTTAGAGAGGAATCCCACAGTTGCTGTTTGCATGGGAACAGCCCTGTGGCATAACTCTGCCCTCTGCTTTCCATATTCATTAGGAGAGCTTTCAAATCAGGCACAAGAAATAAGGAATTTGTATGACAGAAACTTGAAATCCAAGAAAATATCCTTCATTTCTATTTCTGAAGCAGCCCTGATTTTCAGAGATCCTGACAGTGAAGCTTTTGTGGCTTTATTGGTTCAATTGCAACATGGAAAGTTGGACAATTGGAATTTTATTCTTGTTTGTCCTTAAAAATAAGAAAAAAAATGCAAGAAGATGAAGACGTTTTACTTGCTTAGGCAGGAGAACATATATGAAATCCCCATGCACTACATGTGGGCTGCCACATAGAGCTGCTGAGAGAGAATCTCTGTTTAAAAGGGTGATTCACAATTAGGTCTTTTGGTTTTCACAAGTAGGCCTTTTGATTCCTGAACTGATCAATATATTCCTGATTAGAAGTGCATGAAAGGGCAGTTACATCAGTCTTCAGATTCATACCTGCAAAAATAAAAATATGTTCTTACCACACACATGCTACAATAAATGTGAATTTTCTTCATTTCAGTTCTGCTGCTAGTGGTTTTTCCTTTCTTCCATCTTCCCTAGTTTTTCCTCTGTTCTGTACTGCATCAGATTATAAGAACAAAATCTTTTCATTATGAAAGGAACAGGGTGCTTGGAACTTCACAGACTAGAAGAGGCACAGGCTGGAGGAGGACTTGCTCCTGCCTGTTTCCCTGCAACACCTTGTTTTCATGACCTGAATAGCTTCATTGAAACTCCTTCAAAGCTCTGAAAGAAGGAAGAAAATAATGCTGTGTCTCTTCTGTTTTTCAAATTGTGGCCTTGAAGACAACTTCTAGTGCTTAGATAACTGTTGCTTTCTATTCTTAAGTGTTGTGGTGTCTAGCAGAGCTAAGGTATGTCAAATTTCATGCAGAAAATCCTGAGCTCCTACGCAATTTTTTAATACTTGTCAGCAACGCTTTTTCTGCATTTTTTTTCCTCAAGTGACATTTCCTTAATATCTCCCACTCGTATTTCACAAGAATACATACTCATAGCACAAGCAGACACAAAATAACATCTAGCAATTTTGAAAATATCTGTACAGCACTAAAAATTACACCACTAAGAGAACAGTAGAGCAATAGAGAACAATAACAAGCAGGTCCCTTCTTCATTTAGATGGAGAAAACACCATACTGAGGGTTATTTCAGATTTTAAGGCTCAGTGCACATTTGAACTCATTTAAGTGTGGTCTTATGGCCTTGTGTCATTAATGAGTGGTTTCAGCCACTTAAAGAATCACCATCCAAGGTATTGGCAAAAAGCAGGTTTCATTAATGTGAATTTGTGAAAGTGCAACTTTAACAGAGTTTAGTGGTGAAGTTCACTTTATTACTTAATGCATGGATGAAGCATACAAAGGAAAATCATATGAGAGTCAATTTAGAATATTTACCTGGTAAAAAAAGAGTAAAGTTGCAAATACAAATTACAAGAGTGCAAAAGGATTTAGCAGCGTTTAATCATTCACTAATTTAATAATCATAAAGTGATTAAATAGGATTTACTACAATTATAACAATGACTTATTATAGATTCATGATAATAGGACATCAGAGATGACTGATTATCCTTTGTTCCCCACCTTGGTTGGACAGTTGATGTTCCTGTTACACTCAGTGTTCCCACCCGTGTGATGGAAGAACACCTGGTACAATCAGAGATGCTTCATCCCCCAACTGGTCTGGTCAAGGCTCATCAGGAATTCCTGAGATCCCAGACCAGGCCATAGGATTGTGGAGGGATTGTTAATTGTTATGGAGGGATGCATCACCACGTCTTATGTCTTAAAGATGTGAAATTTCTCTTTTTTACATTTCTCTTTTTCTATCTTTGCCTTCCTGTAAATAACATTCCTGTCTTACTGATATATGAGATCTCAAAGCTGTTCAGTTTTGACAAACTAAATGAAACTGTTGGCCAAAGACAATGAAGAGATCACTTTATGTGCCCTCAAAGAGGGAAAGACAGAAATACCAGTATGTGCTCTATTTGACACCTGTGAGCTAACACTGGAAACCATCACCATCACTTGGCTTCAGGATCAAAGTTGCCTTGCTTCCTGAGAAACACCCTGGAGGACAGATAGAAAAAAACTTCTACTTGTACAAAGATGCTGTAGAGTTGGGGCAGAGCATGTTCAGCAATCAGTTCTCAAGGCCTGAAAACAGCTTGTTTAATCAGACAACATTTTCTACTTGGTGTAACTGTTATTAAGATTAGAGGTCTTTTTTAAAAAAAATGCAGACACTGAGAAATGTAATTTTACAACTGTAAGAAGCATTTCTCTTAAAAGTCGGAGTACATCTTGTATTGGTACTGCAAATCTCATGAAGAAAGAAATTAATCTTTTGTACTGTATCTAAATACATTAAAGGAGTATGTTTTTAAAGACTTGGGTAATTTTTCACTCTACCCAGGAGATGAAATTTAAGATGCTAATAGTTTGGAAAATATCACTTCAAGAACATATGACTTTAATCAGTTCTGGTCTTGGCTTGTGCTTAGGGAATTTTAACTGAAAGTCTTGATTGTTCTCTGGCAGATTTTTATACTTATTTCTGGGGATTTTTTTCCACATCAGTCCTGTGGCTTTGATTTGCATTTCCGACCTTGGTTTTCTGATTTACGCATGCTGTGGTCCAATCAAATGTTTCACTTACTTGTCAATGCTATTCATCATTTGTATTCGCAAAAACTGTATCAGTTGGAAAACTTAAAAAAAACAAACCAGCTTTTGTTTCTCTAACTGAAGTGTGTGAGCTACAGGAGAGCTTGTGCTGTGTCACACACTGGTAGCCCCAGCACTCCGAAGTGAAAGGCAGATCAGGCATAGATAAAAGCTGTGTCTTCCTATGGCACACGCAAGAAAAATGCCTTTAAACTTAGCAGCCCTGTGCTGAAAAGCCAGAGTTAGAGTTGCTATAAATCTATAGCAGATTTCTTCTTTCAGAGCTGTAAAATTGTTAGGTCGTTGCACTAAGGTGCTTTGGACTGTTCAGGATCTCTGAAGTCTGCAAAACCAACCACTTGCCACCACAAATAATGCACTTCATTCAGTGCCTTTCATAATCTTACAGAGGACAGTGTTATAAATAATTAGGGACTTGCTTTGGCTTTTTTCAAATCTTCAGTGTTGGCTACTGGAAAGCTGTTCTTTCTATGTCCCAAATATCCAAAACACTAAGAATTAGAAGACTTTTCATTTCAGTAAATGGCTCTTAAAAATATTTTATTTATCTTTTGAATATTAAAATTATTACTTTTTAATACATCTTCTGTCATGTTAATTTTTTTCTGGTTATATATATATATTTGATAGGTAAATGGAAAAAATATTTAACAAAATATAATCACTGTAAATAGCTCAAATCTAATATCCCCTCTTCAGTCCCAGCAGTTACATGTTACAGGCCTTTGCTTTAACACTTCCTTGTCTGCTTTTAATTAATTGCTTGCATCTTCCTCAATTGGACCAATATTTGACAAATTTTCACTAGATCAAAGATGTAGAAAGTAATGAGATGGAAGAATCAAATTTCCTTTAGGTAAACTATGTTGCATTTAGGTGAATTGTGTTGCATTTCACCCTCATATCCCCTTTACATCTCAGTTTGCAATATTTCCTCCAAAATTTATTCCAAAAAATATGCATACTTTGGACATCAGAGTCCCAGATGTGATAATTTCTCAATCTTCATCCTTTCTTTATTGCTTTAAATACTTTCTCCTTTTATATCCACTAATCCCAAAATTGAGCTGGTTGAGATTTTTTTTACCAAAATTAACATTTGTTTTGTTGCACCTTTCAGGTTTCTGTAGAGTTCCTGGAGCTTTCTTTTCAGTTCTAACATGGTCGTTTCAACACCTCTGTTTTCATTTTGCATCTCATCTTTATATCTTTGAACCTTTCATCATGAAAACTGAGAGTAGTAATTGGGTAGTAACTTACCACTCTCTACAACCTCCTGAGAGGTGATTGCAGTCAGATGGGGTTGGTCTCTTTCTCCAGGCAGCAACTGACAGAACAAGAGGACATCTTCTTAAGCTGTGCCAAGGGCTGGATATTAGGGAAAGATTTTTACAGAAAATGTGATAAAGTACTGGAATTGTCTGCACAATGAGGTGGGGGAGTCGCCATCCCTGGATGTGTTTAAAAAAAGATTGGATGTGGCACTCAGTGCCATGGTTTAGTTGAGGTGTTGGGGCTGGGTTGGACTCAATGATCTTGAAGGTCTCTCCCAACCTAGTGACTTTGGAGATTTGCTTAGATTATCCCTGTTGACTCCATACTTGGGAACTCCACTTTTTGTCATCTTTTTTGTTTCTTTAACTGTTTCTTTTATTTTTTTGTAAGGTCTCATCTCCCAGCTTGACTTCTGGCAATTCTTGCTTAAGCCCTACATTACTTGATAGCTAAGATATAGCTTGCTAATTCTTTTCCTTTTCATAAACCCAAAGTTTATTCCTGATATCTTTATTGGACTGATTAGCTGAGTATTCTTTCCTCATCCCTTTTTTCCCCACCTTGACATAAAGATTCTTGATAGTCTTAAATCTTGGAGATTTCAAAATTCATGGAGATTTCAGTTTTCCTTCCCATGTACCAGTTTGTCAGCTGTCTCTTGTCCTATTGCTCAGCAGCATTGAAAAAAGCCTTGCTCCAGCCTCTTAACACTCTCCTTCCAGGTACTTATATACATTTAATAATTAATGTATTAATGTATTTTATAAATTTAATTTATAAGATTAAACTCTTTCAGAGTACCAAATGTATTTTCCTTTATATTTCAAATTGAGCAAAGTCATAATGCACCTACCAAAACTTAAAATGTCTACTGTAAGTCGTTGAGTCTCCTCAGCATTTATGGATTTAAAAGAAAACAAGCTTTTATTTTTTTAGTGAGAATTTAGGGAAAATCTGGCTCTATTTTTTACTTCAGAGAATGACTGATTTTATAATAATTACATAAAACTCTGTTGGCTGCATGTTGTTCAAACTTCAACTTAATTCAAGGCAGGACAGCAATGGCAAGGCATGCTACAGCATTCCTGCTTTAGAGACCATCAGCAACCCACTAATACAGTTCTCCAGTTTCATTACTATTATTCTTCAGTATAAAGGACAGAGGAAAATAGCCAAACAACAGCAACCAAATGTCTAATACATTTTCATTCAAACTCCTTTCCAGAAGATGCACAAACTACATCTATGGATATTAGGGCACAAAGAAAGTAGCTTTATCGTCATTAACAATAATCTCTTCTACTATTTAATCTGTCAACTAGGCAATAACAATAATTTTAAACTTATACTTCTTTATACCTATTTATCTACCCTCCACTTGTAAGAATTTTTTCTTTTGCTTTCTTTATAATATAATATTATTTATATTCCTGTTTTCTGAAAAAAAAAAGAGGCATGTCATCTTCTTTTTCCAGATCTTCAGATGCCTTGCAAAGAAAGGATTTTTAAAATAGTTACTTCCTCTTTTAATTAAAAGTCAACACCTATTGAAGTCAGCTTGTTCTGCAAACCTTCAGTTCTGTTATATTACAACCGTGCCAATTGCTTCCCTGTTCTATTTTGTTTGTTTCAAATCCAGCTAAAAATTTAGTTATACCTCCCTGGCTGGCGGTCTTCCAGGATAATAGCAATGCTCCAAAATTGATTGAATAGCTCTGTCATTCCAGAGAGCAAATTAAATCAGAAATGCACCTTTCTAACTGTTGCACCCTTAATTTCCTTAATCTGCAACCAGTGCACAGGAAACAGCTCCCAGTCCAATTACCTGAAACACTGAGATCTTTAAAAAATGCACAAGGAGCTCAGGGGACACTCAACTTGTGGCACTGCAGAGTGGCCCAAGCCAAAACAAGCATCCCTGCAAGATGTTTAATGCATGAAACTAACCAAGTAGAATTGAAGTTAAAAATCTGACAGTCTGTTTTTAATGTTTTGATTAGGAAATTAACAAGTTGACTAAAAATGCTTAATGGAGCTCAATTACATGAATATTAAAAGAGTAAGAGACATTACACAAACCTCATGACACTAATTACAGGGCGATGGCATCATTAACATTATTTAACTATTGTAAGCTGTCAAACAGTAGCTCAAAATTTAGCAGTTACCCTGTTTTGCCACATTTTGGGTGCTGAGCATTGGCCAAGGGCCACCATGTACTGGTAGATGCTTCCTGCAGGGGAAAAGTGTGGGTGACACATCCCCAGATGCTCAGGCTGCTGGCTTCTGGAGTGACAACACCAGAGTTGACAGAGTGTCCTAGAGGGGACACCTGCCCTCGTCACCACAGAGTCCATCACACCCACCCAGCCCCAAATGTCAGCAAGAAGGGTGCACTTCAGATTCCTGCAAGGTTTAATGATCAAGACTCAAACAGAGAGATTCTGTTTTGTAAATCTTAGAAGTCCTCTTAGCTGAAGTACTCTTCCCAGCTGTGTCAATGGGACATAGAAGAAAAAATCCCAAATGGTGAGAAGAGTCTAAGAACCCAGTGTGGTGAGTCCTTTACATCCACATCACCATACCACTGTTTGCAACTTCTCCCACTTTCATTTTGTGGTATCAGAATAAGTGCACGGTATCTCGTGGGTTTAAAGGATGAATATATATCCATCAACATGTATCAGAAACTTTTTCTGTCTAAAAAATACTGATCTTCTATTACAGTGTCATTAACATTTTTATTTTGCCTGTTTGAAGTCTGTGAGTCTGAGTTTGTTATGGGCAGAACTTCTGGGGCATTTCTTTTTCCCTTTCTTTTTCCCTTTCTTTTTCCTGCACTTATAGATCTCAATGCACTATATAGATCTCAATGTCTTCTGTTTGGAGAGACTCTAGTCCCATACTGGCTGATAAATTAGAGTAGAAGATTTATTTCTGTCCCCTTCCAAGGAAAGTTCAATAGCCTTTTCCCCACAGCTCTTCTTTTGAATCATACGAACTTTGTGATATAAAAGATATATTGTATTTATAGCATTTTATTTCATGCCTCTAGCTTATTTCAAATTCAGTTTTGCCTTTTTTTTTTCTCTCATTTCATAGATGAGAAAATGCTGTAAGTGGGCACATTTACAGTAGTTCTCAATACTTAGGTCAAAAGTCCTGAAACTCCACTCTGCCTTAGGAAGGGAAATTTTTTCTGGAGCTATATTGAAAGCTTCAGTTTGCCACGTATGTTTGCATGTTTTTGTTCAAAATTGGTAAATATACAGATGCCTCTGAGTAATGAAGGTAAGAAAATAGAATGTAAACAGCTATGAAGGTAACAGGAAGAATCTCATTGCCTCCCAGGAGACTTAACTTTCACCTGTTATGAAGAATGGTCTGCTTTTCAGCAGTTTCAGCAAAATAACCCAGATGGGGGTGGAGGGGAAATGTCATTTGCTTGAATCAGCCTGTAAGGCAGTCCTTTGAACTGCTGTAGTTGAATACAGTGGTATTGCTGCAATGCAGCATGTCTTTGTTTTATATGTTTGCCTACTGTTCAGTTCATGTAATAATTCAACCATCTCCATGTACCCCTCTTCAGGAATAACCCGTGCAGAAAAGGCTGAAATAATTCTACCTGTAACTCAACAGGGGAACTGGGCTATTGGATATTTTAGGTTGGATATCAGGAAAAGGTTCTTCCCCCAGAGGGTGATTGGGCACTGGAACAGGTTCCCCAGGGCAGTGGTCACAGCACCAGCCTGGCAGAGTTCATGGAGCATTGGGACAACACTGTCAGGCTCATTGTGGGATTCTTGGGGCTGTTCTGTGTGGGGCCAGGAGCTGGACTTCAATGATCCTTGTGGGTCCCTTCCAACTCAGGATATTCTACAATTCTGTGATAGAAAAGTGAATCAAAATGAGAAGTTTCCCCCTCCCCCCCCCACCATGTAATCGGAAAATATCACCTGTCTCCCTTTTAATTCCTCTCCCTCTTTTGTAGGATTTAGGTAGCAGCAAAGCAAGCTGGTTTTTAAGCCTGTCATTCAGCAGTGTGCTCTTCCCCAGGCCAGGTCATGTACTGACACTTCTGGCATTTTCTAAGGAGAAAAAAAGAAATAGAATCATTGTGGGCAGGATTTTTTTTTTTTTTTTTT
>VWYO01013884.1:3446-38573 GCA_013400275.1 Rhadina sibilatrix | reverse complement strand
TTTTTTTTTTTTTGTGAAGAACTATACAGTAAAACAACGTTTTTTCAATTATTTTGAGAACAAGGTATATTTGGGAACATCCACTGAAGCTGATTTGTGTACCAGCCCCCAGTGGCCTTAGTGTGAAATGTACATGCTGATCAGTGACAGAACACCTTTCAGAATTGCCTTTTAGAATTAAAGGGGAACAAATTGTAAGGAGGCAAAGTGCTTCACCTCATGTACAGCCCTTCTGACTACTTCAGAAAGTTCAAACAGTTCTGGCAATGTTGGAAAGGCAATCTCATTACTCTGAAACTCCTCACAGCTTAGGAAACTCTACAATCCTCCTGTCCTAAACCTGACATTTCATTAAATGAAGATAAACTACACACACATTAGCAGCTTGTATGAGCATTACTTTGCCAGCCTGTTTCAATTAAAATAAAGATCAGACACAAGACATTTCAGAGAGTGTTTTTGGCTACACACTAAAATTCTCAGATTAGAACAAAAATACAGCACCCAGTGTACTTTTACAGAAAAAATAAATGATCATCTCAAGCATGAAAAACAAGGAGAGTCTGATAGAAGGGAGATATAGTCCACTCCAATGAATTAGACTATAAAATTTGTTATGTAGCCTTTCATCACGCATTTTTATCCATTTTTTTCATCAATGTAGAACAGCAAGGTGATTTTACTAAGATGCATTTCTTATTTGTTCTATGTCATAGCCACATACTGGTAAGTGCATTGTTTTGTAGTTTAAATATCATTTATAAATATACATTTCTGCAATTTTATGTGTTTCAAATGACAATTAAGAGAAAATAAATAATTTTTAATTTTGAAAATTACTAATTAGGAAATTATAGTTCTAGGTAAACATATATTATTTCCTTCACACATGTGCACAGGCTGTAATGTGTATTTTGAAAAGGAGCATTTATGTGTGCATCCACAAGCGACAGTGTATCCAAATGTACAAGATCTTTCTAGATTTTTACTTGTCTGCTTTGTCTTTCAATTTGTGTTTTCAAAGAATAACAGAAGATTTTAATGCTTCTCTTTGCTAAGTTCACACAACAGTAAATACACTTAGGTTTTGGATGTGAATCTGGAAAATGAAATAGAAATTAAATAAATTATGGAATATGTGTTTACAACCTGTATTTTATGTTGCACTACAAGCTCTCTGTTTTAGTTTAATGACTAATAATGTAATGAAATTCTGACATTCTTTTCTGCAAACAGGGCAATTCTGTATCCTTGAATAGGTTTAAGATTCTGGTGTCTCTCTTCCTGATTAGAAGTTAATATCTTATTTGTGAAATGCCTCCTTGAACACTGAATTCCTTTGCTCTGTAAAGTTTGTTTTTACATCCAGAGTTCTTCAGGAGCACTGCAGTCTCAGCTGTAACTCAGTATACACCCAATCAAGGCTGCAGATACTCTGACTTCAGAGTAAACTGCAGAGCGTTTCTTATTCCCTTATCTTCATGACAAAACCTTCATTGTAAAATGAAATATATAATTTTCAGACGTGCTTGAAAGGCAGGTCAAGCCCTGTCAGTGACAGAGCTGTACCATGGTCCCAAATCAAGAGGTTCAAGACTGAGGAGACAATGATTACAGCACCCAACATGGGGCTGGACACTGTTCCAGCCACTGTCCATTGTCCTGGCACTGGGAATTGTAGCCATTTGTGACTGTGGTCATTTGGCAACCTCTTGGAAAGGTTTGAAAGAAAGTAAGGACAAAAAGCACTTTCGAGGGAAATGTCTGACCTCAGTCGCCAATATGAGAGCTGAGAACCAAGAGATACTCAGGACAAAAGTCATCATACCCTGTGGGTGGGAGAGTACTCAGAATCTGTATGAACTTGATTTACAGTAAAATCTTGTGTGGACACAACTAAAGCAATAGTTATAGCAAATTTATTTCCATATGTGAAGATAAGGTATTATTACATTATTCTGTAGCAGGTATAGAACATATCTTGCATAATTTAATAGTGATTTATTTTGATAATATTTGCTACCTATTATAACAACATAATAACGTATTTTTATAAAATAATGCATAGAGTATTTTATGATTATATAATATAATTATGTATTATTATACATGCATGAAAGGGAAAAAAAGCCAAAGCAAAATTAGCCTGGTTTTGTATCTTTGGATTGCCCCAAAACCATCTGGAGAAGAGAGTTCAGCTTTTAGAAATCCCCTCAGGCAAAAGAGTATGGAAGAAGAAATGGTGCTGAATCAGTTCTATTTCTGGTTTCTGAAAGTTTTATCCCAGTCAGTCTCCACACTTAGACATGTTTTTTTTCTTTAATCCTGAAACATGTTGGGAGAAATAGAGTTTTTTTCAGCTTTCCTTAGTGTTGAGAATGAAGTTTTCCTTTGTGGGATGTCAAGTTTTGTGAAAATCCTAAAAATTAGGGGCAAAAACTCTCCTCCTAAAAGTCTATGGCAAAAAAGTCCAAACAGTGAATAACTCAATGAGGAGAAAAGGTGTTCTCCAGACCTTCCTCATTATTTTCACCTTCTGTTGCCCATTGTTACCTCCCTGCTCCTCTCAAAGACCCTCTGGGTATGTATTGTATCAAATATGTTTCAAACACCATACATCAGGCTACACCATTTAAAAATGAAGCTCTTTAAGTACAGCTTTCAAAAATAAGAAAAGAGCAGGGTCATGGACTTTCCAAATAGAGATTCTCTTACCAGTGCTACTTGACCCTTATAATTTTATTCAGGACTCACAGAAGTCTGAACAGCTCACAGCTGATTTCCTACATGGGGAACACCCACAAGTTGGGCAAGACTTAATAGATCACATAATCATAAAATCATAAATGTTGAAAAAGACCTCCAAGGACATCAAGTTCAACCTTCAACCAAATACCATAGGTTGCAGGGGATGCAGCAGAGAGGAGCTAAACTTTTCCCCTGCAGGTAGTTAAACAAAAGGAAGCACAGAGGACCTACCTTCCAGGGAAACAGGGTGTTTCTTCCCTCTCTTCTTGCCTTCAGGAGGGTGACTCCTGCAGTGAGGGCACGGCAATGGTGTGCAAGTTGTGGGTAACCCCAGGGGTTCCCAGTCCTTCTCACATCAATAGAGCTTCTCCGCTTTTTCTCCCCAACCTGCAGCTCCCTGGCAGCCACTTCTCTCTTCAGCAGGATGACCCCACCAGCATGTAGCATCTTATTCTGGAGATGCACAGAAACATAGCAGCCAAGTTAATTCTGTTTCAAAAGATGTCAAGAGGGCCGAGAGGAGTTCTGTTTCTCTGCACACCACAGCAAGTATTTACTGCTCACTTTATTTAAGTTTCTATTTCCCTGCTTACAAGAATTGGAGGTGAGATAAATTAAGACAGCTCATAATCTCATTCTGGCCTGAAGTCAACAGGGAAAGGATTGGCCTTTGGATGCCCAGTCTAAACTTCAGCAATTTTTTTTTTTTTTTTTCCAGGTGAATATAATCTGGCTTCAACATGCCCTTCTTCATTACACTGACAGATGGTGCTTCGGCACAGCAGATGATCACCTGTGTCACCCTTCCTATTTAGCCTGGCATGAATATATTAAACACCAGCTCTTGACAAAGCTCAGCTCCTGGGTTAAAGGTGCCTTTGACATTTACTTTCTCCCAGGAGCTTGGAGAGCTGGCATAATAGTGCCAGACAAATAACTGACAGTTACTCACCACATCATCAGCTGAGTCATTCTGTGTTGTGACTCCTTCTGACCTCATAAGGTGAGGGAGACTGAGTATGACTTGAAGAGAAACTTCTAGCAAGCACCTTGAACACTCACAGAGTGGCACAATTTAGTACATTCCTGTTGTTACTAGACCACGCCATAACTGTGCTTTGAAGATCAATGTTTCTGAGCTACCCAGGAGGTATAAAATGAGGTTTATATGGAGCCTGTCTGCAGATAGACACAGGTAAGAAATAATATTGTTAGTTGTAGGTCAAATCTTTTAGAGGCTGTAGAGATTAAACACAGTCAGGATCCCAAAGGACTGTAAGAATCTGGTGTTTTATAGATCTTTGAAGGGCCTCATCTACTGCCATCTGCAGTAAAATAAAACATGTATTGTGTTTCATAGAATCATAGGATAGCTTGGGTTGAAAGGGACCTTAAAGCCCCCTTACCATGGGTGGGGAGGGCCCCCACTACATCAGGCTGCCCAGGACCCCACCCAGCTTGGCACTGAACACTTCCAGGGAATGTATCACTTCCTTTTCTGTTCGGCTTTTCTTTGTTTGTGTTTGTCTGTTTAAAAAACCCACAAAAACCAAACACGAATTGCCAATCCTTTCCTGGGAGACCAGAGTCCCTCTTGCCATGGTATTTCCACATTTCTTTTACTGTGTCACCAAACTGTGCAACCCAGTAAGACTGGATTTATCAAGCCAAACAGCACTAAGGCTGTGGTGGGTTTACCCCCAAAGGGAGAGGTTTACTTCAGAGTCACTCAGGTATCCTCCCATTATCATGTTATGGTTATTATGGTTATCTTGGACCAGATTAGATAAACTTCCAGGACACAGTTTCTGGTTCAGGCTCATTCAAAAGAAGCAGATACCTCTTCCCACTGAGAGCCCTCCTGCAGCAGGTGGGGATAAACCACTTTAACAGTCCTCTCCTGATCCAAAAGAGACCCTGCAGATGCCAGCAGTGAGCAGGACCACAGCAAAGCTGCCTTTTTTGGTGGTGCAAAGACTGGGTTATGCACGGTGGTTGCTGGTTATGCTGGTGGTTATGCTGGTTGCGCCTTGCTCCCTCTGAGGAGCCCAGGACAGTGATGTACACAAGCACAGTGAAATGCAAACACTTGCTGTTTTTCTTTTAGTGTGTGCAAACAAGATTTTACTAATGTTATATTTGAATAAGACCTTTTGGGACTTGCAGGGAAAAAGCAGTTGGGCCAAGCTGTGATGCCTTTGCTGAGCAAGCATAGCATGACTGCACTGATGAATCCAGATCTCTTATGATTTCTATGGAGATTATTTTTTGCAGCACATATGTTCCATGCCATGCTGTTACATCCTGAAATAATTATTTAGCAGAAAGTGTAAAATACACCTGCAGAGTAGAATGATATTAATGGGATTAAACACTGTAAATCTTCCTGCAGGAACTTCTGGGGAAACCCAAAGATTACCTCTGAGGCCATATTTCTTTACAGTTTGCAAGCCTATCCTAGACCTGCCTAGAGGGGACCACTAAAAGCTGCTTCTACTCCCTATCTCCAGATGTATCTGAAGCCAGGGAGTAAAGCAAGAGCAATTTAAGCAAATGTTTCCTTTCAAAACATATTGAGGAGTATGAGGTGCCTGAGGCTGAGAAAAGCTTGAAGGAAACTGGTGTGTGGCCCTGAAATAAGTCTAAAGAAGAGTCTCTGAGCAGACAATATGGACTGGGGGACAGAGTTGGAAAAATCACCTAAACTGTCATAATGTGCTCATTTCAAGAGACCAATCTACTTAGTTTGAAAAGGCCAATCTGCCATCACTATAATGACAAGCTATAATCTGAGTCAATATTATCAGATAGCTGTCAGAATTACAAAATTCCCCTAACGCGTCACAGTCCCAGTGCTTTAATCTAGGCATGATGCTTCTCTTATTATATATTGCCTTGCCTCCTGCTACAGATAAAAAATCATTTTTTTGAACAGCAGTTTGTGGAAAAAACAAATACTTTTCCAATTTTCATGCCCAGAATCTTGTGGATAAAACTGTAGCCCTTAATGTTTGATGTAAAATCCCTACAATATACACTAGAATCACGTGTTATTTTGCCTAAGAAGAAGTTGCCTTACAATTTCCATTCAGAATTTTAATCAGACTTCATTTTAAAAAGTATTTAAGGTACCACACTAAAGGATTTATTATCAATATATACCTGCATTTATATCTGCATAGAAATCAATTTATATAATTGCAAATTTATTGGGGAATTTGATGTTTTCAATGTATGTGTGTGTATATATGTGTGTGTGTGTCTAATTACTAAAAATTTTATATATATATACTTATATATATGATCAGCATAATTTTATGGAAAACAACTTAAAGTCATATTGGAGAAATGTTGAATAATTACCTTCCCTTTATTGTTCATAACACTATATCAGGAGAAATTTTTTCACTAGGAGGAGATTGGATATTGGAATGGGCTGCCCAGGGAGGTGGTGGAATCACCACTCCTGGAGGTGTTCAAGGAAAGGCTGGACATGGCACTCCATGACAACATGGTGCTCAATCAAAGGGTGGACTCAGTGATCTCAGAGATCTTTTCCAATCTAATTGATCCTGTGATTTTGTGATTCTATTAGCAATAATCCTGTATGACAATCCTGGCTGTATTAGCAACAAATCTGTATTAAACCAAAACTTTTTACTTTCCTGTTGCAAATACTTACCTAAATTCTCATTCTGCTCATATGCACAATGGTCTCTCTGACACGGAGCTTGCCAGTGGTGCAATAAGTAATGTGTTTACAGGTTTCCCACACACTGCTTGTATTTTCATCATTCTATTGCTCTTGTCCCCTCAGAGTATGTAAAGAATGTGTTGTTTTGGTAAGGAGGTGCTTTTCAGTGCACTAGATGCTCTCACTATGTGTGTTGAGCAATATCACAAACCTTTACTCACTATTTCTTTTATTTTACAGCTCCTGCAGGAATTGATTGGCAGTTGTGAACTCCTCTCTCTACCTTAAGATAAACTCTTGCATATCATTTAGTAATAAAAAGTTCAGCTGTGCCAGTATAAGGTTATTAGAGGCATTGTTTATTTTGGACCTTCAGGTATGTGCTAAACTCCTTTATTTTTAAAGACTAGCAAATGTTAGTTAATTAGATAACTAGGTCAGGTTTGTATATTCCTGTTCATGCAATTTCCTAGTGATCTCATAGGCAAGTTTATTATTGAAAGTGATACTGAAATGATGGATAAAGCCAGATATGTTTGTTAGGATAACATGGTGCTTTGTAACCATGCCAGCATTTGCTATTAGTGCAACCCTTAGAGTTTTTAGAACTGGAAGAACCCTGACTACAAGTGGCATGCATTTTCAAACAAGAAAGACTATGGCTTCTTTAAAGTTTCCCTTGAGCTATAGCCTTTCTCCTTGTTTCCAACCCCAGCAACCTGGTTTTCATTTATGAACCCATCATATGAAGAAACAGGTCCTGGTAACAGTGGGATGATTTTACATGGAGGTGCATTGGCAGAGCTATATAATACCCAGCAGATGTTTACTTTAATGCTTTTTATCTGACTAGGCTCACACAATGTCACCAGCTCTTCCCCTCTCCACAGGATCTCGTTTTAAACCCCATGCAGTAAGTCTATAGCACTGGAGGTACAGCTGGCTGTCACTGCTTCTTTTGTATGTTCCTGAAAAAAACATTCTGATACATTATGCATGGATTTTTTTCTCTGTGTCAGATAACACTAGGTCATCCTGAAATAGTGTTTCTAAATGCTGCAGAAATGTCCAACAGGATAAAAATATCCACTGTCCTTAATGAATAGGAAGAAATTATCTACATCATTATTTTTACTTTCCAAAGCTAAGATTGAATGCAAATTGTTCTCAACCTAGGAGAATAAGATGAGCTTTAATTTGCTTTATGAATATGTTCATCGGTGCTATTTTACCTAAAAATTGTAGCTGGATGTAGTTCTTGGCTAGAACTGGCAGAACTCGGGTAAGTAGAATGAGTATTGCACCACAATTGAGGAGCTGTGGGTATAACTTTGTGAATTTGCAGTGCTCGTGGGTCATTTTGCAGATGTGTGATTTAATCTCTTCCTTTTGAAATGGACAGAAGGTTTTGGTCCCTGAGCTCCCAGAGGGCAGATGAGCTATTTATAAGTGGCTCTGGATTAGGCACCTACCTGCTGTTTGGTGGGTGCATTTCAACTTTCTTCTAGCTCGTTTTTAATCTCTTCCATGTTTTTTTTCCATATGATATCAAAAGCCAGGAAGAGTCATGTGGGTAATGAGGAGGAGAAGCTGTTGGTAGGGTTGTTGGTTGGGCTGTTCAGAGGGGAACATCAATCTAATGGCTCATTTTAGAAATGCTGAAATGCTTTATTCCAGCCTTTTGTGAAAACAGCTTTTAGCATAGTCTGTTTACCTTTTAACAGTTAATGACAATGTTATAAAATGCCCCAAAAATGTTTCCTTTAGTTTATAGATCACTGAACTGCTTCAAGGAGCAGATCTTTTTCAAAGATTTTAAGCATTCTTCCTAATTTGAAAAAAAAAGTAAATAAAAGAGAAAAAAGTATGTTACTTTTTGAATTATCTTTTAGCCTATTTACAAGGTAGTTTCACTTCCTTATTTGCTTAATTTATTTTTTAATAACTCAAATTAGATAACTGATTTTTAGCACATTTGATTTAAAACTGAAGCTACTCACTTGACCTTCTAGGCAGGAATTACAGTTTAATTATTCCTTCATTTTTTTTTTAATTTAATATTTGTGCAGCTTTTTGCAGATGTTATAGCCTTGAATTAGGATAACTAAAGCTGCCTCCCTTGATGTGCCAGTCCAGGTGAGAATAAGAATGCACTGGTTTTCTAAATGTGTTTTCATCTCACTCATTCATGTGTAGTTTAGAATCCATCATACCGTTATGCTCATTTAAATTCTTTACAATCCAAAAAATGTATTTCTTCCCCTATCAGGGTTATGAAGAGAGGTATAATCTATAAATCAACTTTGGAGATTTTTTTATTTGAGGATTTTCTGGTCTCTCCCTCTGAGGATTAAAAATCATGTCTCAAGGCAGGCCATTAAGTATCATCTATCTATCTGAGAGACTTGTAGGTGCAAGAAAAATGTGGTTAGACTTGATCAAGGAAAGAACTACGGAAAAAGAAACTCAAATTCTGTCTTATTTCTGTGCTGCTGGTAGCTAGTCACTGCTGTAGTTTTCATTTAAACTTAAATGCATTGCATTTCACCATATGATTCATAACATTTAGTGTATCTTTATGATAAATTGGGAAGCAGAGAAGAGCATGGCAATGTGCTTTCACAACTTGAAAATAGTTTCTTTTTTGACTGGCTTAGAAGATGGGAAGCAAAGCTTCTCCAGGTTAGCAGTGTTTTGCTGGCAAGGGAGACCTAATAATAAGATTGAGGTTGTCAAAACCAGCAATATTAGATGTTAAGAAGTGCTTGATGTGGACACTACTAGGAGCTAAGCAAACACTTCCTAACTTTGCTAGGGGTGAACAGGAAATGAGAAATACATAGGAAGAAAAATACATAGAAAGAAAAAAATAAGATTCAGAGGCTTTTAAAATAAAGTTATAGTGATCTATAAGAATTATTAAATATATATGTCCACTCTATACAAGTGAGAATAAAAGACAAGAACGGGACTTCTACTGCACAAGCTTTGGAAGTGGGAATGATGCAAAACAAAAGGCTGTTGTTTGAGGGTTTTTTTGTTCTCTTCTGTCTCTTTAAGAAGTTTTTCTAAAGTTCTATTTCAGCCTTCTGAGGTTACTTTTTGCAATGGAGTCTCTCACGATTTTCACATAAACAACCTATTTGTTATTGTAACTGTCTCTTTATGATTACATTCTTCTCGAAAAGAAGAAACAGTTAATGGACTGTTGGGTTGACCAGTGTAGTTGGAGAGGAAGATTTTCTTCCTCCAACCCATAGTCACTCTTAGAATTCTATAAATGCTGAGATCTGTAAATAAACCTGCTCTTTTTGCCTTAGACATCTCAGTGTGTAAGTGTCATTTCTTTTGTATCATACTACAACAAAAGACTGTGTCCAGAATCTGTGAAAGTCACAACTCAGAGTCCCAATTGGGTCAGAAATGAAAAAAAAAGTTAAAATTAGTTTTATTAAACTTTCTAAAGGCAGACACAGTGTGCAATGAAACAAGTAATATACATAGTGAACTGTTATTTTACAAATGTCTGTATGGTGCATCTTCAATTACTAAATCTCCATGTTCAAATAGATTCTCACAGCATTGCTAAATATCAGCAGTATTATCAATCTTTATATTTGTGTATCAAAAATTATTTTGAGCTCAATATTCAATCTCTTCCTGCTACCTAGTATTAGCTGATGGCTTCTAACATTCTAGTCTCTGCAGAAAAACAAATACAGGAGTTTCCATATACAACATTCTCAGTAGTGTCCTAATTGTGTTTATGTAATATCAATATAAAAGGTATGATTTCATTAGGAGTTCAGTGTGCAGCTTTTAGAGTCTTGGGGAATGGCTGAAAAATGAGCCTCTGAGTGTGAAGTGAGGCTGAGTTGTCTGTTTACCATGAGAATTTGGAGAAGCTGTCAGAAGGAGAGCAGTGCTGAGCTGTTGGTACCACCGACCAGCTAGCTCTGTGTTTCTTCCCGAGGATGGCAGAGTGCAGGTTCAGCAGGATGGGTGAGAGTAAAGGAGGTGTTCTGACACTCTGCTTTCTGCTGGAGCAGCAGCCTCACAGCTTTCTCCCAGAAGCAGTGCAGACTGCCCTGCAGCTGCACTGTGTTGTGTGCAGTGACTGTCCAAGGCTCAGGATGCCCCAGAGGCTGTGCCAGTCTGACCCTTGCTGTAACCTGTGGTCCCATCTGGCAGCCCTTTTTTACAGAGGGTGCAGGCTCAGCTCTGACTCCTGCAACACCTCCCAGGCCTCAGTCTGGGCACTCTCAGAATGCTCCAGGAAGAGAGAAGCTGTCATGTGGATGTGGGGGCCAGATATGCTTTGGGCTGAGGCTGTTTGGCTCCTTCCAGTCTTGTGGTGGCTTTCAGAAGCTTTAAACTTGTGGTGGCTGGGTCACCAAGCACCTTACAAGGGACATTCAAGTGATGAGTTCTCAGCTGACTGGGGACCGCTGCTGCTGAAAAGGGAAAAATTACAAGTGTGCTTTCCTGCTTTATATTAATTGAAAATTTGACATCTAATTTATTTTCAAGGAGACTGTTTTCTTAACAAATGAAATGTGGATTTCTCTTTAGCAGGGAGAGAAAAAAAGAATTTGCATATTGGATACTTACCTCTCAGTCTAGTGCTGGGTTATCCCTCCTGGTTTCTTTCAGAACCATAATCAGCAAAATCAGGCTTTGGGTGGAAAAGAAGAACAGGTCTTCCTGGAAGGTATAAGTGCTTAAGTGGCCATGTGGTATATAGAATTGGCTTTGTTTTCTGTCTTTTTGTTTGTTTGTTTTATTTCACAAATGTACAGCAAGGTATGGAAAACAAACAACAAAATTAAATTGCATTTCTTCTGTTAACAGCTGCCTGTTAGTGTGTCTGTTTGTTGGCTCAGATCATTAAAATGCAAGATTAATTTAATCTAGATTAGAATCAGAAGTAGGCATGACACCTCTTAATGTTAACAAAAAGTTTCATTTCCGTTCTTGTTATATGATTCACAATCTGCAGTAGTTATCTACTAATACATACTTTGTCCTGACATATGTCAGCTTGGGTGGTTTTAATTATGTTTATTTTGGTATGATTATATTTGGAATAGGTTAGGTGGTAAACTTATTACATTGATTAACAAATTGTATGAATATATTCATTTAATACTGGTCCAATTTTGCTTGGATGATCTTTCTTAATAATGGAAGGAAATTATTATAGTGAAGAATTGCAATGTTGGCATCAGTCCTTGATGATCACTGATGCATTCAAAGTGTTGATAGGCTAGCTTGGAGGTTGATGGTTACAATGTGGAAGGACAAGAGATTTCCAGTCCAGGGTCATCAGAACTCTGTGATATTTCTGAGACCATAGTTTCTTATTTTAACTATTATCCAACTCATTTTGCCAGTGGAACTTGTAGAGTCCCTCTGCCTTATCTATCTATTATCTCCTGCAATCTCTTGGGGAAGAAGACAGTCTCTTTGTTCTATGGCTGTGCAATGGTTTAGTGCAATGAGGTCCTGATCCATGGAAAGCTGTTAGGTGCTTGGAAACACAGACGAGTGAAATCACTGTTAGCACCTCCTTACCCCTGAATGAAGAGCAGAGTTATGCATCTACCTGCTTGCTTTTGTCTTCTTGGGCAGAAAAAGGGATCTGAGTGCTCACATGGTACCAGCTGTGGATGGCCTCTCGCTCTGCACAAAGTCTTGAGTTTCCTCTTGCCCTCACACAGAGCAGCAGCAGCAGGCAGAGTTTTCAGGTTACAAATATATTATGGACAGGGAGGGGTTGCACAAGGGACCATGCATGAGAAGCACTTTGTCCTGTAAGTCTAGAGTATCTAATCAATCCTTTCTGCTTCTTCCTGGCACGACAAGCTGCCTTTCCTCCCTGTTTCAGAATAGCAGTTTCCAGTCTCACCTTCAGTCTTGCACATGTGCTTAGCTCTGTCCCACCAAATGAGTCATTTGCTCTTGCAGGCAAGCCCAGAAGCAGTGCTTCCTGTCAGTCACATTTACCAGTCTGTCAGATTTTCTCTCTGTTAGAGAAATCCTTTCTTAAGTTTGGAGTCCATTTTACATGAGTTTAAATGAAGGCAGAGAAGTTGCTAGGATGCTAAGTCTTCTCATACATTGTGCTCTAAGAGTAGCATGTAATGTAAGACAATAATCAGCTTTTCCTTTATTAGATGTGACTGATCAGATCCATTAATACTTAATGGAAATAGGATGGTTGTATAGTTTATCCAGATGTGCAATGGTTCTCCAGAGCATTATAAATTGCTTTGAAACCTGGATTCTTCCAAGTTCAGCAGTATTTCTGCAGTTCACCATAATGATTGAAATCGACAGAGGCACTCATCCTAATTGCTACCTAATCAAATTTGAAAATACTTTTTCAAGGATGTAAGATCATCTCTGAGACTTGCTTCCTTCCCTTTGGACTATCACTGTCAAAAATTGTTGGCCTTCTGGTTGCTTAGCAAATTTCATTTGTTGTCCCAAGCTGCTTAATTGGAAACTGAAGTAATGAATTGATTGGTGTAAAAGTCTTATGATTAGTGTACTAAGGTTTAACATCTCAGATATGTATATCCATATCTACCTATCTATCTAATGCATGTGTGTGTGTATTTTGTCTTCTGCTCTGTAGATTTTATAAAACTTCGTCCCTTGATTTTACCTTTTTGGAAGTCTTCTGTTAGATGTATCTTTAACTCACTTTGAATGAAGAAAAATAAATCTCTGGATAAACTGTACTTCTGAAGATGAAATCATATGGCTACTTGAAAAATGTTCTTTTTCATAGGAGAAAAGCTGAAGAGGTTTATCAGAGCTTGAAGCCAGTTAAGAAAAGACAGAAAACATTAGACTTGCATTCCTGTTTTTATTGCTTCCTCTCACCAGCAGGTCTGCTCTTCCTTAGCATTGCAGTAATGACTTGCAGCTAATTCCACAACCGTCATCACATAGTTCCTTGGCTCTTCTGTGCTTCAGTCTCTCTCATCAACCTCTGTGTTATGGGTCTGAAAGACTTGTCACAGGACTGAGGGTATGATATCCAGCACTGCTGGAATGGCAGTCTGGACAGTCCTTCTAAGCCTATTGATGCTTTACTAGAGTAGGAGCAAAGTGACAATGTCCAGCCACTGCAGCCAGCACAGCTGAGCAGTTACATTTGATACAACCCTGTGTCTCTAAGGGGACCATGATGGCTGATCAAACCCCTTAACTCAGTCTGAGCTGGCTGAACTGGGTGGACTGTGGGACCCAGCAGGTCTCCCCTCCCTGCGGCAAAGCTGAGGTTGCTCGTTTCATCCCAGACCCCAGCTCCAGCCCCTCCTGACCCTGACACCCATCCTCAGGGAAGGAAAACCCCCTTTCATAGCTCTTCTGTTTCCCACTTGCCTGCTGCTCTGATCTGAAGCTCTCCAGCTGCTCACACACACACATCCACACACTGTGGGTGTTGCAGCAGCCCTCATATGTGCCCCCACCCCAAAGTGCTCCCGTCCAGCCCCACATCAAGATCCTTGGCAGTCTGCACCTGCCCTGCCCTGATTGGGGGCATGCTCATCCAGTACTGAGTTAGAAGTAGGATTTAATGAGGAAATAGAACAGACAGTAGCCATCAAACATAATGTTCTTCCAAATAAACTGCTCAGCTCTCTGCTTACATGGGAGTGCACCCTTTGATCTCCCTTTCCTGATACTTTTCCTGTACTTGTTCCTTCCTGATCTGATCTCTCCCTTTGTCATCCTACCTTCTATCCCCGAGGCATCCAATAGATATTTCATGATCCTAAATGTCTCATCTTCTCCAGATGACAATTTTCTTTGCCCTGCATCCCGCCAATGAACAGATACTGCTTTAAAAGGAATTAGCTTAGTGTCTCAGGCAGAGAGTTCCTTTAGTGGGTCTCACACCAAGGACAATAGTGTAATCATTTCTTGCTGTGCAAATATTTGGTATTTTCTGTTCTTGACTAGCCTGATGGTTTGGGTTCCCCCACCTGGCAAAGTGGAACTGCAACCTCTTGATGTTTGGGTAGAAAAGTTCGTGGGTTCCCAAACCATAACTATTTGCAAGGTGATGCATTTTCAGCATTATTTGTATTACCATTTTCAAATACGATTTTGGGTGGCATGAAGAGGAAAGATAGATGGCAAGCTAGGAAGGCAATGCTAGGCAAAAGTGCTGTGCATATGCAATAGCCTGGGAAGTATGCATGTTTTCTTGGCTGTCTGGTTTTGAACAGATTGGTGGTATGCTGTTGACTTTTATTTTTTTACTGAACTGTAAATCTGCTAAACTCCTATGTTTTGCAGAAGTTTAAGCACCTCTGAATTTGCACAATTTGGTATGGGATTTGCAATGCAAGGGAGGGGGGAGATGTTGTATACGCAAGAGACAGAATTTTATTTATGGAGACCCATAATAATGCACTGTAGGTTACTGAAGTATGCAGGATGAACAACCGTTATAATAATAACATCATAAATTTCTAAATTGCTGTTAGGGAGTAAGGCTTGGGGAGGCTGGTAGCTAAAATACAGGCATTTTCCTGTAATTGCTCTATAGGCATGTAAGTCAGAGCCTTTTTTTTTTTTTTTATTCTATTTTTTCCTCGGTGAGCAATGTCAGTTCCTTCAAGCCAGCTTTTTTGCCTGCAATATTCCTGTTGCATGTGCAAAAAACTTTGAAAAATACTTTGTCTATGTGTGAAGGTACACAGACATGCACAGTTTCATCTGCTATTATTTGGAAAAGCGTAATAAACCTTTTTAGTTTTGAGAAAATTGAACATGAGGCTTGAAATAAATGCAGCTTGTACTGTTGCAGCACCAGGCTTCCCTGTTTATAAAATGGGATTGTCGAAACTTGGGAAAAATTTGTGCTTCTCCCCTGTTGTTGTTGTTGTTGTGAATCAAGAAAATTGAATCAAAGAAATGATGGGGTTTTTTTCAAGTATCTGGTGAATAGGAACTACTGACAATAACAATCCCAGCAGTTTGTAAGCCTCTCACTCATGTACCTACCCTACATACAATACCTTGAACATAAACCTTGTGGATTCTTCATTTCTCCTTTTCCTCCTCTTTCCCTAGATCACTTTCTTTTGTCCCTTTTGTGTACAGTGGGAGCTATTTTCTTTTCCAGGCTGTTCTTTCCAGAAGGAGAAGCCTCGGAGGGCGACACATTCTGCTGGTGATGGTGTTTGTTGAGGTGGGTGGTGACGCGGGTGAGCTGATAGTTCTGCAACTGGAAAATGTATGCAAGGCCACGATCAGTCCACATATCCCTCCACGAGTCAGCACCAGAAATGGATTTATGAATCACATATTAGTCAATAACCTCTTAAGCATTAAAGAAGGCACAATCTCCTAGCAGTTTTCAAGGAACTGTACTGAAGGGCATTTTCTTGCACACTGAAGGGTCAGCTGAGAAACAGGTTTTTTAAATTATGTGGTGTGCCAGGCCTTTAAACTCTGTGCAGCTGACCTATACATGGCACACTGGTATGGAGTGTATGCTTGTCAATTGTTTGGTGCTAAGACTAGTTTTCTAGATCACCATTTCTTCAAATTTAAAAACTTTTTTATTAGTACAATTCTGACTTTTTTCTTGCCATACTCAGTGTATCTTAAAACAGTATTTGACTTCTGAGATATCCAAAACTGACAGAGAGTTTAAATGCAAGAAAAATGCAGTAAAACCTACTGCAAATGGTTTTTATGGGCACATATAATTCAAGGAGCTTCTGGCTGCTATAATAGCTTTTTTCAATCAAACCTACCGCTTTTCTATACGTGGTAAACCAGTGTGTAATGAAGATAACCTTGACAAAGTATTGGAATAATAAGGCAAGTTCTATCGAGTTTGCATTCCTAAATTATTCAGAGACTGTAAAAATGTACATTGAAATATTTTGTGCTTCAATAAAAGTGCCCCAGTGCTATTCCTTTCTTTTAGTGGATGCAGTGGCTTCAAAAGCACATTCTCAGGCGATTCTCTGATTTATACAAGACAAAGGCTTTTTGTCATTGTTTGTCACTGCACAGGCTCCTAATGACACTTAGGAGGTCAGACTTGGCAGCTGTCCCTGGCACATGAGTGCAGGTGAGCTGGCAGATCCCAGCTGGGGTGCCAGGCTGGCGTGGCTGTGCACACAGCCTGTGCCTTGGAGTGTTGAGTGCCAGCACAGGGACACCTCCTCCAACACTGGGCTCTGCCCCCAGATCTTCCTGCCAGCCCCTGGGGCCAGCCTAGACTACTGCCACCTCCAACATGTGGGTGTGGCAAATCTCAGATGATCTGAGGACTGTCTACATCTGGGGTCCCTGTGGGATGGGGACTGAGGAGCCCCATCACTCTACAGTGGCCACAGAGCCAAGCTCTGGGTCCCTCAGCCTGGCGCTGGCAGAGCCCAGTGGTCCCACCACGAGTGGGCAGGATGGACAACAGCAGCACATTTCTACATTCTGTTAGGGAGTAAGGACTGGTTTAACAAAGCTTTACGTGTATAGGCCCGGAGCAGTGCTCCTGTTCTCACTTTAAACCTTGCTCCTGCAGCTGATCCATGCCCCCCATGCAGGGAAGACCCAAGCTGATGGGCCCTGGTCCTTGCACTCCTGATCTCCTCCACAGAGATCCTGGAGTGCAAACAAGCACCTGTGTTAGCTGAAGCTCCAGTTGCTGCTTGGGTTAATGTCAGCCCCCAGCAGAGATGTTAGGTAACAGAACAGAGGCCTAGAGACAATTTCTGAAGAGTCTGAAAAGTACCTGCCTCAGTGATCACTGTGACAAATCAGTGTGTTTTGTTGCTGTCTTCAGGAGAACTACAATTTGACCCACAGAAAAGAAAGAAAAAATAGAGTAATAAATATCTAGAGGCTTATAAGAAACTATGGCAAAGCAATGAGAACTCTGAAAGTCCCCATATCTACACTGAAGACAGGTTCATTAGCCAATAGGTCAGCTAGCCAGATAAGGTGAAGAAAGAAATAATGTTACTGGAATGGCAAATTATTTTAAAGTACATAATGATTTCATGTATCAATACACTGGATAAAATGTGCCTTTGCCATGGATAAATATATAAAGACCTTACTTAAAGCTGCCATTTAGTCTCTTATTCTACTTCTTAGTTGTGCCTAGGCAAAGATAATATCTAGTTAAATGAATTAGAACTTCAGAAAATTAGTTTTATTTTATTGGTGTCTGAAAACGCTATCATTATGCTATTATTATCCCTGATACAGTGAACCCTCATCCCAGCCCTATATAATACAGAGAAACATAGGAAGATACTTCAAGTTCCCAAAAGGCTATGCTCTCAGGATAGTATGAACTGTAATATGCATGCAGGGTGTTACTGTGCAACTGCCAGGGTGAATACTGCATTTTTGAACTCAGATGGGAAGAAGGAAAAAATACAGTGACGTAGCGTAAAAACACACGGACAAAACAAAACAAAAAAGGAAAAAGAGGTGATTCAGGAGAAAAGAATATGAAGAGATTAATGGAGAAAATGTGTTAGGGTTGACATGAGAAAACAGAAGGAATAGCTGGAGGTAGCAGCTAAGCAGAAAGACAAACAGCATTCAGAGTAAATACTACAGAAAACAGCTTTGTCTCCTTATCAGTGTTGAAGGTCAAGGACTAAAATGTTTCCTCAGCTGTTCTTGCCAATATAAGTCTCTGGCTGCTTGTGTTCAAAATAAATCCCAGATGCTATTTAAGTGATGGCTGGCATATACATTTCAGAATTCAGGGAGTGCTAAGCTTTCTTCAGACATCATCTTCCTATGTGATTTACCATGGAATTGAGCTTTTAGTGACTCACCTGGTGGGATTAGTCTTATTTCTCAGTAGTAATTATGGCAGAATGACTAAACAACAACTAGATTAAAGTAGTGCATACGTTTCCTTATTACATTTCCTACATACATTTTAATTTATTATTCTTATTTTGTTGTGGTGCTTTCCAGAAAGATAAGATGCTTATAAAAATTCCAGAGGCTCATTTTTTTTAAGACAGTGGGCAGTAAAAAGTCTCTGTCCAATGAGCCTTTAGCTGGGGGTCTGACAGACATATGGCAGCAAATTGTGTCTGTTAAAGTAAATCTAATCTAGCAAATGCCTCCACTGCAGTCACTTCTCCTCTGCTGTCAGCGTCTGCATTAGATTGTTTAAAGCAAAATCATATATGCATAAATTAGTTGCCATCTCTGTAATGTCTTCAGGACAGGCAGTCACCACAGACTGAGACAGTCAAGCCAGATGGTTGAGGATCCCTCAGCTGACAGGCAGGAAGAGGAACAGATCGAGGCTTGACATTCAGACAGCATGGCTTGGCCAGCTTCATGGGCTGCAGCAGTTCAGGGTTGAGCCTGGCAATGCAGTCCCTGCACAGAACCACTGGTTTGTCCTGACGTGTGGTCCTGTGCCCCATGATGTTCTTCAAGACCTTTCTTTCCTCTGCCCTGCCTACAGAAAACTCAGAAAGAATGAATCTGATCTGCTTTGCATTTTGTTTCCTCCTACTGTGGAAATGAGGACTGTCTCTTTTGCTCTGGTTTGACTCTATGAAAAATCTCCATGCAGCCACCTGCGTGTTCAGCCCTTTCCCCACAGGCTTGAGAAAGCCCAGGCACACACATCACTCAGCCAGCACATTCATATCTCCCTTAGATGTGATCAGCAAACCACAACTGGGAGCCAGACTGCCTGAAGGCAGCAGACAAGCCCTGCAGGGACTCCAGGGCTGACAAAACTGCAGCAGGAGTCCCCCTGATTTAGAGATGGAAGTTGAGAGGAAACCTCCAGGTGCTCACAGCTGAGAGCATCTCTGAGGTCTTCTGAATGGAGGCAGAGAATCTCTCTCATGCACAAACTGCTTCAACAAAGCCATTTTTACCATGTTGTCATATTTGCTGTCTCACTGGAATTATAAAACTGTCGCAGTACCAGAAAACTGGGAGCCCTAGAGAAAGGCTATTCTTTGCTGACTAATATATAAGAAAACTTCTTTATTCTGCTTTACTCTGTCCTCACTTCTTTTCAAGCAATTGTGAAAACTTTGCAGCTTCCAAAATTTCAGAGGGATTTTTTGTCTGTAACTTTTGCTTCACTGATTGGCAGAAGTAAGAAAAAAAGAAAATGAAAATTCTTCCTAACAATTAGAGAGCTTTTCTAACAGTGTCAGTCCCAGAAGCCTGTAAGCTGGCAAGGTCATTTCCTTACCTTGACATAGGAGATGAATACTGTTCACTTTGAAACGGGAGAAAAGCAATCAGCCACTCTGATAAATTCCTGTAAATAAATAAACAACCTCAGAAATTTAATTTAAAAAAAGTCCGACTCTTATAGCTTCATCCTCCTTTAGTTTTGCTCCAGTGCTAACCCTTACAGAACAAAAAAAAAAAAAAAAAATAACCACCAACAATTTGACTCCACTGACCATAGCTCACTGGTTTCAAGCAATGTCTAGTATGGCTGTGATTTATGTTCTGGACCTGCAGGTCATAGCTCTTCGTGTTCACCCTCCTATGGATTTGTTCTTGCCTGTTGAGGTCATGGCCTAACAGCTCCTGCTTTAGAGATACTTTCTCAGCTATCTGTTGTTGGTTGTTCTCTTTTCTTTTCAATTGACCAAGCTTCACTTGGTCTAAAGATGAAAAAAATTCAGCTTATCACCTCCAATGCCCTATGTTCTATCTTCACACATAAGAATAAGTAAAAAATGGCTGCCTAATAGGAGAGTGATCTAGAGTTATCTTAATTAGAGTGAGAATTAATAGAAGATGCAGAAAACCTTTCCATTTTTTCTGCTTGCTGCTTGATTGAGAACTTGCAAGTCCATTCTGTTCCAGCAAGGTAAGAAACACTCTTTTCTTTTTCCTTATTTTTTTTCCTTTTTCATCATTTGATTGAGTGATAGATAAAATATTGTATGTCTTTCACTTTCATGCACAAACCATCTACTCTGATTGCGACTTTCCCTCAAATGCAAGACTCAGGGGATTCCAGAGGTCCCTGCAACTACTTAAAGAGGCACTGAGTATCCCCAGCTAGAAATACAAGACTTTTGTTCAGTTGGTCTTTGCTAAAGTGTGTGTGTTCCTACACAGTTTGCCAGTCACTCTGACATCATGGTGGATATCACATATGCTAGCTGTCAAAACATCAGGATTTACTATAAAGAATAAATTACAATCAGGCACATAACTTTCAACCCATGTTTTGTGTCTGTGACCAGGTCATTTAAGAAAAGCAGAGAAAATTTCCTTATTAAAATCATGAAAAAAAGACCCTAGAAAACCTGAGGCTTACCTTAGAAGCCTGGTCTAGAAAATGAGCTATCAATTTGTTTGCAGGTGGTCCTGACAGCAGATCTGACAATATGTTAGCTGCTGTGACATATATTAAGCTTAAGTGCAACCCCCTAAAGGTTTAGAACATGAATGATTTCTAAATAAGGGAGGCACATTATACTTTGAATAATTACCCCTGCAGCCTGTAGCCTGCATAGGCAAAGATACAAAAGAAAGGCAGAGTTTTGAGAAGGAAAAGTCTGGTGAAAAGTGTAACTTTAATCTGAGTGGCTCCTATGCAGTTATGGCTTCCTAGTCAATAACTCTGGAACATTTTCTTGAATATAATTATGAGATTATGTTACTGTAATTTAAAAAATAAATAACATTTTTTTATGTAAAAGACCATTTTAAAATATACATTGAATACCTTTAAATATGGCTTAAACATGTGCGTTTTTATAGTATTTATTTCAAAGGTTTGTAGGAATATTTTTCCTGCTCTTTCTCTTGGGAATCTTGAAATTCAATCAGATTATTTTCTCCACCTGTATTGAGGAAAGTAAAACATTTTTTCCTCCCACTGTATTTGTGGAATCTTGCTACCCTTCCTGCCTATTACTAGTATTAACCATCTTGCTCAAAACAAGGAGAAGGAAATAAATAAGTTTGAAAAATCTACTGACTAAGAGGAGAATTAAGGTTTTCTGACTCATTTTCATACTGTTTACACTAAATCCCACTGCTTCTGGGTAGCTTGTCACCTTAATATTCATTGCACAAAGTTGAGAGCTGATAAAATAACTAACACCTCATATTACATTTGGAGAAAACTCATAAAGCTTTCATCTACTTTTTCTTTTGTTGTTTTGTTTTTGAGAAAGAATTTTGAAAAGAAGTACAAACATTAGTCTAAGTAAACAGATCTGATTATGCCCAAGGAAGGAAATTTTTTTTATCCACTTTTATTTATTTATTTTTTTTAAGCACCTAAATTCATCTCTAAACCTCTCAACATAACTGTTCAGCCTCCTCCCTCAGCTGCCTTGTAGGTTTCAGCAGTTTGTAAACCATTCCAAGGTTGCTTTCAAATTCTTGGAACTCTAAGGTATAAAACACAGGCCTCAGGTTTTGCAATTTGTTTTCTGTACAACAACAAATGAAAGAGTATTTGCTGTTTCTGAAATTTCTGTCACTTCTGTATGATTTTAGTACTTAGGATACTTTTTTTTTTTTTCTTTTACAAAACAAGCAAGTCCCCTAAAAGCATAGTAGGCAGCTGGCCAGAAATAGTCATAAATGCTTTCTCAGCAGTGTGAAACTTCTGAAATGAAAGACAGATGTGGTACAGTGCCTGGGAAGGGAAGGGAGAGTTGACATGATGGCTCCTGCAGAAATACAGAAGATGGATATAAATCAGTGGAGGAATGCAATGTGCAGCTATAAATTTACAGGAAAGCAGACTGAGCTCCAGAGATACAGGGCCAGCTGAGAAACCTTGATTCTGGATGCCAGAGGTTGAGGTGCACACATCTGAGGTGGACACATCTAAGATGGGCACATCTAAGATGAAAAGGACCAGAAAGTAAAACCTGTATTTGTGCTGCAAAAGTATTTGTGTTCTACACACAGACTTGGAAAAAGCTGTGAATGAAACTGTAGATGGAGAGTAGAAGCTAACAGAAAAAATAGAGACTGTGTTTATGTGACCAAGATTTACACAATATAATAATTGAAGATGTCTTTTAAAGTCTCACTGCTGAATCACTGATTTCAACGGGATGGCAAAACTTTTATTTGTTAAACATTGAAAAATTGTCAACTCTTGCTTTTGATTAATCTCACAGTCATCAACTAAGCAAGAGTGTCATGCTAGATTACAGCCTGTATGAATTATTTGTGAGCAGAAGCAAGTAATATATTCTTACTCCTGAGCTAGTCGTTATTAGCTTTTGTGAAATTTAGTTCCCCAGTTCATATCATCTCACCAAGTAACACATGAAGTGAAATTAGAAACAAAAAGTCAGACTATCATCATCCAGGCATTTGTCTTTTGAAAACATACACAATAATGTTTGTAATAGGGTTTGCAGTACTTTAACATTTAAAAGACTCATGTACAGATACTGCAAAGGTTCTATAAATAAAAGGAACATGAAGAAAAATCTAATTTACTACCTCAGGACATCTTTATTTTTCGCCTATTTTTGTGGTACCCATTGGCTTGTATGGAAAAGGTTTCTGGTTCACTGTTGCATTGAAAAATTTCTGTACCCAGTTTTGTCATTCCCATTTAAACCTGCAATATGGGAACAATAGCAAGATTCATATTAATACTTTCTTAAAATCACATTCCCTCCTTTCTTTTGGTAATAAAACACTTCATTGAATGTAAATTTTCTGGTCTGGATAATCTATGCTTTCTCATCTCAGTAGTTCAGTTTTTCAATGGAAAGGAATAACAGGTAATTTTTTGATGTTAACTCTATATAATGAACATGAAATGAGTCAAAGAATGAGTGGAAACTAATCAGGCTTATGCCTCAGAATCATCCTGGTTGAGAAAAAGGCTTTTTCATTAATTATACCTGGCCTTGCTACCATAAAGTTTTAATGAAAAGAAAAAGGTGACTAAAACTATGAAGGGTTTTGATTAATTCTGAGTCTGTTATTTTCATCTGATCTATGATTCTGGCCTTAACAGGGACACCACTGATGATCTGAGAGCACACATAAGGCTGTGCCTACATTAGCAAGTGGGTAGCTCAGCAGGAGCGTGGCACTAGATCAGAGCAGTTGCTGCTGGAGCCCCAATATTATGTGCAATTTGCACCTTTTACTTTAGGTTACATTTAGCCTGGCCTGCAGAATTTTGTGCCCTCACCATGTGAGGAAATGTGGCTTGGAAATGTCCTGAGCCCACATCACTGGTTAAGGCCCATTGGGGTTTGTAGTGCATTAAACCTGCACCTGAATCAGGGTTTCCTGCCCAATTTCACCTGAAAGAAATCGAGCTCTCTTGTGCCTGAATTGCTCTGCAAAATGGTCCAAAATGCTAATGCAGGCACAGCCTGTGCCAGCTAACAACATGTATACTTTTTTACTATCTTTCTGCAAGTATCATGTTGACTGGAAAACTTCACAAGCTCCTAATTTAAATTTACAAAACCAAAGATATTTCAAATTATGTTATTTTCTGAATACAACTTGAGGTAGCAGTATTATGCATAGATATTCTATGCATAAATTGTAGACCAAAATCATATTGCCTCCATATCATAACTAAAGGGTGGATTCATTTAGTACAAAACACATAGTCAAGGGGTTGGTATTAACAATCAGTGCAATACAGCTCCAAAAACTCACTTTAAATGCACATAGAGAAAGCTATTTATGGAGTGGCTGAGAGAATTTTGAATGCAGTGCAAGATTGTATATTGTCATTTTCATGGAAGTTATTTGCTTCTTGATATTACAACCATCTGGATATTTTCTTTATTGTGCTTAATTTTTTTTTTTCGTCAAATAATGGATATTCTTTTGCATGTCTATAAAGATTTAGCAGACTATTTTAAGTAGTGACCACTTTTATTTGTATGCCTAGATCTACTAATATGTTCCTAAATTCTCCAGCTCTTGAATCATCCATATCAAACTCCAATGTTGTGTAAGTTTGTGCTTTTAAGTGTCTTTCTTCACTGAAATCTGAGATACATAATTTTACAAAAACAGTGCAGATATATGATATTGTAACAAAAGAGCCCTTTTTTTTAATGGGATAAAGACTTTGATACACTGCAAGGGGCCACATACGTTGTCATTTAAATGAACAGGGGGTGCAAGTAGTTGGCATGTCACAGAATTGAGGCAATTCTATTGGAAAGTGCTTCCCTTAGTAGTTTGTAGCATTCCTTGTTTCACACTATGGAGTCTACTTTCTGGGCATATTTAAACCAAACACATGTAAGAATCTGCAGGTGTCCTTTATTTCTTAGTTAATCTCTTTTTTTTACACCCTGAAGTATATTATGAAGCCTTTCTGTCCTATTAGTGTTGTATTTCCAATTAAAGTGTTTATAAAGAAAAAAGAAAGAAGAAGAAGAAAAAAAAAAAAAAAAGTAGCCCTAATCCAATGGCCGGATAAATTACCTCAGAGATAAAAACTGTTTACCAGACAAAAATGTAGTTCACTTCTGTTAGGACATGTAGCACATTCAAAACAATTAAGAAACACCATCTCAGTTTAGGGTATAGAACACATCCACACTGCCTGTCAAATGTAGCCATTGAAGTGGGCCAAAAAATGCATGTGCCCAGCAAGGACTATTTCTAAGAGAAAAACCCATCCTTTCAAATCAACAGACACTTCTGCAGGCTTTCATTCTAGACTATAGTTGGTTTTTTTTCCCCATATGCTCTCAACTGTAACCAATAAATCTAAACACATATTCACTCTGCATGCTCTACCATGCTGATTTTAGGAGAATACAGGAGTTCTAACAAGTGTATGAATAGGCAATAAACCAGGACCCTTTTGAAAACAAATCACTTTTCCTTTTCTTAAAAATTACTACATGCTGTCAAGATAGGTGAAGAAATAGGGGATCAATATAAGGTATTAATCTCTTCAAAATTACAATTATACATAGCCCTTTAAGCTCATGCCTAGAGCTAGTGAATTATTGCATTTGAAGTCAAACTGCAGATTAAACTTGGAGCATGCAGAGGGAGGCAGACAAAGAGAGGGAGATGAATCTATATAAGGGGGAGGGGAGTGACATTTTGATTTGACACATTACAATCTTTATATTACTTTTCTGCAAGTAAGGAGCCTCTCTGGAGGTGTATGAAAGATTTTGCACTTAAAACTAAACTGGAAAAATAATCTTCTTTGCTGTGTAGATCAATGTTAGGAAATTTTCCTTTGCTTGTCTTGGTCAGTTCTGATTCTCTCTGCACACATTTGAAATTTCTTTTAATTTTTTTTTCTATTTTCTCCAGGTTTGGGTTCGTGAAATGTGCTAGTCACTCTGTGAGGGAGTAAAACAGGCACAGGTTTGTAGGTCATTTTTTTCTCTAATTGAAGCACCTTCCACACTTGTCACAGCCTCCAGACAGAAGGAAGAGGGAGGAAAAGGAGACTTTGTGTGTCAAGCAGGCACATGAAAATGAAATAAATCAAGGTTCCAAAGACACATCTGAGAACAAACTATTAAGGACTTGGTTTCTCTGTCTGTATTTCTATCCATCCCCAGACTCACCTTCTTCTCCCAAATGATATAACTACTTATCATTATCTTGGGGACATTTTAATTATACATCATTCCAAATCTTGGGTCCTTTCCTGTCAGAATCTGTACCTTCATAGTTCCATGTTTAAGCATCCCTGCTTAAACAGGAAGGAATCTTCCTTCCACTCCCCACTTGCTGTTTCCCAGTTTGGTTGCATCGGTGATGGCAAGTGCTGAATGTCTTTTAGTTAGATAGTGAAAAAATCAAAAAAAAGTTAACCACTCTCTGAACTCTCTGAACTCTTTTGACTTTGTCCCTCAGTCTTCTACAATTTGCACATATGAATCTGAGGAACCAGAAGAGAAGCTGAAAAAGATTTTGATTGCAGAAAGTATTTTTAGATCAAGAAACAACAGTCTGTTTGCAGAACTAGTTATCCCTGTTAGGAATGTAAAACTCGACCACTGGAAGATTTACTAGTTTAAAGAGAAGTGCAAGAAAACACAATGTTGAATCCTTTTCATCCCATTGCTTCCCTTTTCTTAGAATTAGTCATTACACTTCTGTATGAGCATTAATTTATTGATTTCATAAAATGCAAGTCAGAGTCTCTTTAAGTTCTCATCCTTGATGACTTGCAGCACCAATGAGTTCCACAGTCTACTGAAAATGCTCCAAACAGATATTTCCACTTAGCTGTTTATAATATGCCAACTCTCATTTTCCTTGCATTTAAATTCTTCCTCCCTGAAGCAGTAGGAAAATTATTTAATACTGTTTGAAGTATAGGAAGAATCTAATTTTTTTTCCCAGGTGGATATTTTCTGTGCTTGAAATGTATTGTATCTAATGAAAGCTTCTGTGAGCTCAGCATCTGGTCTCCCTGAAGTTCCTTGCAGTCCACTCTGCACTTCCATAACTTAAATAACTTCTGCAACCTGCTTACTTTGCTACTCCAAAGCATGACTGTGCCAGAAGACCTTGGTCTCAGGTGTGATTTTGAGGCACTCTGTGTTTTCCCCCAGCAAAAACTGACAGTTCAATTCTAGTCTTTCTTTTCAGTCTCTTAGAGAGTTTTGATCCTCAGTAATAGTTTAGTTCACAAATATTTACTTTCATTACTAATTTCCTGTGCAGGACCTTGTCAGAGGACTGAATAAACTCCCTGCTATCTATTGCTTTGGAGACATTCACTGAACTTTAGCATATCAGTGAGACTCTTCAGAAAACTCAGCAGGCTAGGCTTTATCACATCCTGGTCTTTCAGGTGTTTATTGTTTTACTTTCCTGATATAGATGTAATGTTTATTCATCTGTAACTTTTTGGATCACTTATGAAGCCTTTTTAATTAGAGATAGAAATTTTGCCACCCTCTAAGTTACTGATATAGTAGGCATTTTTAATTAAAGCCTGTGCTGTTTGTTAGCTGCTCGCCCTGTCAAGATTTAGAATTCTGTGATGTCTATCCTTTAGGCCTGTTGACTTGAAGCTTTTGAATTATCAGTTTCTTTCAGCATCTTTCCTTATGGTAGCTCAATCATCATGGCTCATCATCCTCATTGACAGGCAAAGCAAGCTGTGAAATCCACTCATTCTCTGCAGCAGAGACTGGTGCAAAGAGACACCTCTTGGAGGTATCTGCATCCTCTCTGTTTGCTCTTTCTATCAACAAGGACCCATGCTCAACCCAACCAGCAGCTGTGAATTAGAAGTTTCACACATGTCCATGCTCTGAAATCAGACCTAGAATGTCCATTCCCCCTCGGGTCTTTTCTCTAGTGATGCTCACACAAAGGGCCAAGGTTGGTAAGCACATTCCCCTCTCAAACTCTTGAGTCTGAAAGTTTATAACCTCAAAGTAAGGGCTTCTCCCATGGTTTTCCTTGTTCCTCCCAGCTGAACTGCAAAATTAACAGTGATGCATGGATTTCCACAATCTCTGATACATTCTTTGAGGAAAACTCTACATATTTAGCTGTACTCTGATTGCACTCATATGTTCTATTATAGATATAATAGAAAAATGCAGCATAAATATAACTTTTGTTTTAAATATATTTCAGAGAAAGAGAAAACAGTTTGGCAATTCTATGCATGAAAAAAATGTTTTTGTCTTTATTGAATTAAAATTCTTCCATAAAATTTTTTTTTTTATGTGAGAAAGACAGAATTTTCTAGTTACATTAATGTAACTTAATAACTGGCCCAAGGGGAACTGAGCTCTCAAAAGATTAAAAAATAATCCCACCCCAGAGTTATAAATTTCAGATCCCAAATACAGTCTGATTACTAATTTCATGAGCAAGAATTCTCATTAAACTTCTTGCAGAAGTCACGTAGAATTGGTCTAATCTTAATATTTACAGCAAAGTAAGGCCTGTTAGTACATTGTCTAATAATGTGCAGCAGAAACTCTTGATGGAATATCACCATCTGTGCCTGTGCCTAAAATGGAGCTTACTTTTGAAGATATGATTTAAATTATTCTTTACCAATTAAAGAACCAGAATGCCAAAGTGATGACAAGATTTTTCCTGTCTACTTCTTAAAATTATGAGAGTCTTTTTTCTTCTTTTTTCCCCATCCTCTAGAAGTTCATGGGAAGTAAATTTTCAAAGTAGTGACATTAATGGGACTCATGCAGTTAAATCCCTATGCATCACTTTGAAAATTTACTTGCTAGTGTACTAATGAAAATTTAGGTCCTTGAATATTTATGATCCTCTATGGGATATCATAAATGTAGCTCTTATTTAAATAAATAGGTGGAAAATTTGCCATGTGTGCACAGTTTACTGGCATTCATATAATTGCAATCAAACTACATTGTCCAGCAGTATCAGATTAATTTCCATTGTTCCATTTGCTGTTTGACCCTATTCCCCTTGATAATTGTAGATTTTCATCCAGATTCCATTTCCAGATTTTAATCTCCCAATTAGAGGGACCAGTGAGATAACAACCAAGAGCATGGGCAAGGAAAGCATTTTAATTGGAAAAGTGTATTTGAGGTGCTGAAAGCTGCTGGTTTCCTGAGAGCTGCACAGCTGATGTCTTCTTTGGTTGGCCTTGGAAATTTCCATCCAGTCCTTGCTGGCAAGCCACCTCCTGGATAGCTGCTGAAGGTGGGAAAGGAGGAATAGGGATGAGTGGTATAAGATTGTAGTGGAAGATTGATTTAGTCCTAAAATTTGGTACAGAAAGCTACAAAGCTGATTGCTTCTGGGCTTAGTCAATGTCCATAGCTCTAGATGGGCCCTAGTAAGTTATCAAAAACACCTTCTGCAGCAGGACTGCTACAATATCTTCTTGGCGCTAGGTAATAATCACACATTATGAGAAGAAAATATCAGAACCACCCTGACATGATTTATCTCCATGATTTAGCCCCTTATACCCACCACATCTTTGCAAGCCCGAGTCACTTGCCTTGAGGCACTTATCTGGTGGGACAAGAGCCCTGCCCCATCAGACATGAGAGAGGATGATGCTCAAAGGTCCGTGTTCTGGGGATGATATCCAGAACCAAAGCACTCCTTCACAGGAAATGGTGAGTCTGTGCCTCAGGTGCCTGCTGTATCTTCTGTTCAATACTCCAAGCAGAGTGAGAGTTTTTTGCTAAACCATCTCCTTCTGCCCTAGAAATCACAAGTCAGGGCATTTCTACATCGATGTCACCATGTAGGCAGTTACAAGTTGCCATGTGTTGTTGTTGTTGACCTAATTAGTTATTTATTGCTTTTTGTGTCTGCAAGACTTCTAGAACAATATAGTCCTTGGAGAATGAAATGTTTTTATGAAATGTTTTTATAAAATGTTACCAGCTGAATGGTGGCACCAAAATAGAGCAATGACAGAGCATTTGTTCATCTAAGGATTCGGCGGAGGAGGAACCACGAGCCGAGCAAGCTATGGCAGCCTGACAGCTTGAATTGTCACAGCAGCAGAGCTGAAGTCTTCATCATCTTTACCCTTTGAGAACATAATTAGATCTACCTATTAAAATGATATCTAATAAAATCAAAATTTTCATACTAATTATATAAAAGAATGAAGAAATAGCGTATGACTAAGCAACATTGATTCCTGTCTTGTTATTCAATTACTTATCCACCCAGAAAACTGTCATTTTAACAATGCTTAAATGCATCTCTACTGGTAGAGAGAGGACCTCACAGGGACAAGAGTACATTTGTTTAATAAAGGGGGGAGGACACGAGCAAGAAACAGAATCTGGGGAGCACAGCTGTTAAGTTCTCTCTTAAAATATTAAGCTAACAGCTACCTTTTTTTTTTTTAATATATATATTTTTTATTACCAGAGTGTTGTATCTTTTCTAAAAAGAACCTCAAATCAAAACCACAACCCATGATCCATTCACTGATGTTCAACAAATTTACACAACTCTGTTGCAGACTAGTTCTTTTAAAGACTAGATTTCTCTCTCAAGATATGCATGTGTGTATGCATATTTGATTCATCCAAATTCTGGGGGGTTTCTTTTGTAAAAATACATCATAATTCAGTTCTCTTATACTGCTTCAAATTGCTGAAGAAGTTTGTACTTTGAAAATATAATAGTTCTTGTAATAATTTCCTGTTATTTCTTTAGGGAGCTGAAAATAAACTAATCTGACTTCATGCTAGCTCTAAAGGTCCAACCTGTATCTATTATGTATTAGCTAAAATGGAGCAAGTGTTTTGTGTATGTGTGCCTGTGAAGAAAGAAAAAAAAAAGATAAACAGAAAGGAAAAACTCTAGGATATGTTGTAGCTCCTCTTTCCTTATCATGAAGCAAAAATGGCAAAAATAGGAGCATTGTTGCTATGCATCTCATGGTCCTTGCTCATGTCCCCATGGTAACTAGTAGAAGTCATTTGCATTCTGCAGAATGTGTGCAGCAGTTCAGAGGGGTGCATGGTCCAAAGGACGTGGTAAATATGACCAGCTTTGCAAAAACCCTAAAAGGCCACCTCAGGAAGTTAACAGAAGTCCCATTAATATGTAAACCTTGTCAAAACAAATTTTTATTTTAAGGATACTTTGAACCCTCGGAAAAGTGCAAAGCTCTGAAGGTTGAGGTTGTCTAACACACAGTTCATGATGCAGGCCCTCAAATGTTGTCAGTAAGTAAAACTCTTCTGAAAGTGGAGGTGCAGATTTGTTTCAACTTTACATTTGATCCTCAATTTACTGCATTAAAAAGTTTAAATAATGTTTTCCTTCACTATTACAAGCCTGTTTTACAGCTCCCAAATATGTCCTTCTCTCTGTTATGGATTTTCAAGATTTATAAATATTTTTATCTATACAATGAATAATTATATTTTAAAATAAATGTTATATGTACTTTAAATATATAAGGAATACTTATTATTCCTTAAATTATTTAAAGAAATATATATTTATAGAAGTATAATTATGTCAGTATATTCTATAAATATCATATACTTAAGAATATGTTTCTTTAGAAATGTCACTGATAACTCTTATCTGTATGTGTGTTGGATTTGCACTATAAAGTTTTCATAGCAGGAGTGCTCCTGAAGTGGATTCTCTAAGAAGTTGCCAGAAGCTTCCCCTGTGTCCAACAAAGCCACTGCCAGCCAGCTCTGAGACAGAGCTGATGCTGGCCAAGCCCAAGCCCGTCAGTGATGTTGGGACCAGCTGTGGGGTAATGTATTTTAAAAGGGTGAAAAAAACCCTGCTCAGTTGCAGCAGGGGAGAGGAGAATATGTGAGAGCAACAGCCTTGAAGAGTCCCAGGGCAGTGCAGGATGAGGAGCAGGAGGTGCTCAGGTACCAGAGCTGGGATGCCCCTGCAGCCCATAGTGCAGGGCAGGGGGAGGCAGCTGTGCCCCTGCTGCCCTGGGGGGAGCAGAGATCCACCAGGAGCAGCTGGGAGCCAAGAGGAGGCTGTGACCCCACGGGAAGTCCATGCTGGAGCAAGTTTGCTGGCAGGACTTGGCACCCTGCAGGGGACCCGCTTGGGTCAATTTATTCTTGAAGGACTGCACCTTTGCTCTAGTGCTGGAACAGTTTATGAGGAACTGCAGCCCATGGGAAGGACTCATGTTGGAGATGTTGGTGGAGAACTCTCTCCCATGGGGGGAACCCTGTGCTGGAGCAGAGGAAGAGTGCAAGGAGCCCTCCCTCTGAGGAGTAAGGAGCAGCAGAGACCAAGTATGATGAACTGACTGCAGCCCCCATTTCCCATTTGCTTGCATTTTGCTGAGGGGGAAGAGGCAGAGAATTCAGGAATGAACTTGAGTCCGGGGAGAAGAGAATAGTGTGGGGAAGATGTTTTAAAATATTATTTTATTCTTACAAGCCTGCTCTGATTTGACTGGTAATACATTAAATTAATTTCCCTGAGTTGAACCTGTTTTGGCTGTGATGGTAACTGGTGAGTGATCTCCCCTAATCCCTGTCTCAAGCCACAAGTCTTGCAGATTATCTTCTCTCCCCTCTCCATCTGCAGAGAGGAGTGAGAGAGAAGTTTGGGTCAACCCACCACAATATGCAATGATATATCATAAGAGTTCTACTTGGAAAAAAATTCAGACGAAATGCAAGGAAAATGAAACAAAGAAAGTAAAAAAAAAAAAAAATTGCTAAAAACAAAACAGCAAAATGTTGAGAAATTCTGACCTACATTCCACATGCTTTGTATGGAGTAGCTTAGATAAGTACTGAGAAAAGGCTGAATGTTTTATATTTCTTCTATTTTTTTTCAATCTACTTTCTTCTCTCTTGACTATTCTTGATGCTGAAATTCCAATTTCTTTTCTCTTTGAGGTCTTGAGGTCTAACTTCCTATTAGCCTTTAATGATGTTTCTCTCAGAAAATCCCACAAGAGCTTCTCTCTCCAGTTTCTAAAAGCTGGATTTTTGAATCTAGCATGCTGCAGAGTACTTCACTCAATTGCAATTAACATTGAATTATTGTTTGTGTGTATGTATATATATGTGTGTGTGTGTCTTTCTCTTTCATGTACTTGTATGCAAAGCCTCACATAAAAGGCTGGGATTTATTCTGTTTCTGCCCTGGAATGACACTGTGAGGGGACAAGGCACTGTGAGGGTTTCTCTAGAGTGAGGAAGTGGCCATTTGCCTCCAGCAAGTGGCCACAAGAATGGTGACTACCTGGTGACTCACCACAGGTGATCAAGAGGATTATCATTATAGAAAACCTTCTCCATGAAAGAAACCCAGATGAGATGGGACAAAGCTGGTGCTGCAATGCTTTAGCATGAGGAATTAACCTGTACCCTCACAGCCCACAAATACCTACAGATTTGCCTAATAAAGCCTGAGGCCACGTGCATCTAAGTCAAAAGATATCATTATATGACAAATGCAGCAAACACAGCAGTTCTTCTCAATATAGTAATATTTGAACATCAGAAATACTCATATAATAGGGATTAAGAAAGAGAGAAATAATTTTTGTAATCTTTCTCGGGATTAGCCATGCCTTAGCACACGGAGCTCCCTAGGTTCTGCAAAGCAAACTTATCATTCAGGCCCACTTCTCTGGCTTTAAGCTTGCTAGAAAAGCCAAGTTCACTGAACTATACACAGAAACTTTGTAGAACTGGGCTATATTCGGAGCTGCTTCCTTGCAGAGTTTGTAACTTTGATTTTCAGCATTTGTTTATCCAGTTTCACACCTGAATTCATACTCCGTGTGATCCAATCTACTTAGGCAGATATATTCAGACTTTACCTGCATGAAGTTCTCTCTGAGAACTAGAGTGAAGACATTGCTCTGTAGAGTCATGCAGAATATTTGCACCTCAATAACATCACAAAAACAACACATCTGATTTATTACTCTGCATTTCTGATTTTGCATGTGTTGGTGTGCAGAAGGAAAACAATGCTTTTTTGTGGTGGATCAAACCCTTCCATATTATTGCAAAAATAGTTTTAAGTATTGTATAATACTTTCAATAGGAATATTTGTTTCTGCCACCTGTGGTTTGACAGTTCAGACACTCTTGATACGTGCTTGAGGTAGGCTAAAAACCACTGTAAGGTGAAAGGAATGGTCATGGGCTAGAAAATAAGGGTTCCAGTGCAATACATCTCTTGGAGTGTGTCCTTGGACAAGAAAACATGTAGATAATGCAGAGATACTGTGAGATTTCATTACCTAATGTTTACACAGCACTTTGAACTAACAAAGCATTACAGTGCAAAACATTACTTTCAGCCACGGCACTTCAAGGATGTACAAAGGATCAAATATCCTTTTCACTTACACATTGAAGAGGACATCTGGTTCTGTTTTGAAGTTCTAACATCCTTTTGGCTTTTCATGTCATTTCAAGGTTGCCTCTTACCTCTTACTGACTCCTTACTTCAAATTCCTTTTTCAGTGTCCTCGCCTTTGTTATAAAAATTGATTCAAGGCTTGCACACGGCTGCTTAACTGGATGCTTGGAGGAAGGAATAATGACTCCTTAATATGAACGTTCCTTATTTCAAGAATGTTTCACACTGCAAGGATATCCTTGTCCAGTGTTCAGTTTCTGTTATTAGAGTGGCATAGGCTTGGCTAGCATCATCTTCAGTCTACTATGCCATAGCACAGAATAATTAAAAGGATTTGTGTCTTAGGTTACTTGCAGTGATATGTAGGCAGTTTTGCATCATTTACTGCTTGTAATGAGTAAATCAGTGTTTGCTTTAAAAAAGGAACCTGCAAATGTGGCTCGTTCCCCATTAGTTTTCAAAGTCTGTGTTTTAATAATTTGATTTTTTTTTAAAGCAATTTGCAAAATTTATGAGAAGCAGAGGGTTTTTTATTTCCCAAATGATCCTCTGCTCTCATCAAAGAATGTGTTCTAGCAAGTAATTTCTGCAAGATGAAAGGATAAAGTTTCACCACATTGTACAGAAGAAGCGTAGTGAAATTTACTAGCTGCAATAATGAGATTTGACTTTGTTGTTTTTATTTATTTCTATTTAATCAAGGTTTGCTATAGAGAGGCTAAAAAAATTAAACATTGTGGGACAGTTTTGTTTCCTGATAGTTCAGGGATATTTGTAGGGTATTTTCAGGGGTCCAAACCATGCTTAAAACAAATTTCACCAGGACGTCAGTGAGATCATCAGCTTTTTCTTTTTCTTTTTTTTTT
>VWYO01013880.1:13176-27316 GCA_013400275.1 Rhadina sibilatrix | reverse complement strand
TTTCAAGAAGTGGGATAAGATGAGACACGTGGGCTGAGACCAGGGCCTGTCCAGCTGCAGCTGGACTCCAGCAAATGTCCAGAAGAGAGGAGGAGCAGGGCAGGTGTAGCCTGTGCTGCCTGATCCTTGGTGGTTTCCAGCCTTCATTCCACTGCAAGGAGTATGACTTCCCATGGAAAGACAAACTTCCAAGACAAACTTCCCACATCAGACTGGGAATTCCCCCTCATAAAGAGGCAGCAGCGTTGCTGTAGGTGAGATAACTGCAGGGTCCAGATGTGGGGAGCACAGGGCTGGGATGAAGTTCAGTGATGCAAGATGCAGAGCTGTAATGTACCTAAGGGTTGAGAACAGAGGGTTCACCTCTAAACCAGGAACCCCGTGCAGCAGCCAGGGAGGCTTGGATGTGTTGGATCAGGCTTTGCCCTGAACGTTGTGCAGCCCAAGGAAAGGCAGCTGTGGTCCTCATCCTATCATGAGACTCTTTTTAGCAATGCTAAAGGGACATCAGCACAGTCTGAGGCCAGCAAGAGGCACTGGGGAAGCTCTGTGAGGAGGGTGGGGGCTGATGTTTGTGCACAGCAGCTCCCCCGGGGCAGATTTAGGAGCAGCTCTGAGGTCAGCTGGGGCAAAGAAAATCTGAGGCTGCTCTTTCTGTTCCTGGGAGGGGTCAAACTTCCCAGAGGCAATTTTCCCTGATCCAAAGGGGCAGTTTTGGCAGGGCAGAAAGGCCACCAGAGGTATTTTTGCAGGTGTCTGTTAGTTCTTGTGCTCATCAGAATAAACTGCCCAGAGCAGCTGTGGCTGCCCCTGGACCCCTGGCAGTGCCCCAGGCCGGGTTGGACAGGGCTTGGAGCAGCCTGGGACAGTGAGAGGTGTCCCTGCCCATGGCAGGGGGTGGCACTGGGTGAGCTTTAGGGTCCCTTCCCACCCAAGGCAGCGTGTGATTCCACGATTCCATGAATCAGAAGTGAGCTGGTGTGTAGGAGGCCGCACGGCTCCGCAGTGCTGATGTCAACTGCCTGTAAAGAATTGTGAAAACGATCCCAAGTGATGGAGGGGATGAAACACCAGGCAGATAAATGTAATGTAAAGCACGGTGGAGAAATGAGGCTTCGCTTCACATGCCCTGTAAGTGAGGCTGGGCTGACTGTTATCACTCAGGAATGAAAGGATGGAGTTAAGAGTGCTGCCAGCTCTGTGCTCCCAGCAGCAAAAAGCCCTCTCCAAACCCAAAGCCCATCTGAAACCGGATATTAGGGTTTGTTAGGAAAAGAAGGGAGAACAAAACGGAGAAAAAAAAATCCCCATCTTGCTCTGTGAATACCTTCTAAATAAATCTTGAATGTGCAGCATTACGGTCGCCCCCTCTGCTGCACCTCAAAGGCTGGAGGAGAATGGGAAATGGTGCAGAGACAGCAACAATAAAGGAAACAGGATAATAAAGATTGCATCGCCGGGTGCAGATAAAGATTGCCAGGAAAAATCAAAAGGCTGCTTCTGTGTGAGGAATTATTGAAGAGGCTAAAGCTCTTCAGCCTGAAAAGAAGACAGCAGAGGGGTACTGAGGGCTTGCAATGCTGAGTGGTGCAGAGAAGCTGGTGCCAGCAGGGTTGTTCCCTGGTTTTGCACTGGACGAATGTTTCAGCAGTTAAAAAGTTCAGGTAGCACATCAAAGGATGTACTTTGATACAGGAAGCTCAGCTGAGCTGTGGGGCTCCTGCCCACGGGCTGCTGTAAGTGCCAGAAGTTGGGTTGATACCCACAGCAGCTTGGGCTCGGTCATGAAGTCAAAACTTACCAGTGGCTGTTAAGCACAGGGATATAAACTCTGGGTCAGAAGGTCCTGAAGTCTGCAGCTGTGGGAAGCTGTGTCCAGAGCTGGGCTTGTGTGTGCAGCATGCCCAGGACAAGGGTCAGCTGCAGGAGGTGGCCCGAGGTGAATGAGCAGGAGAATGAGCTACTGGGAGTGCCCTGCAGAGCTGGGCTGGTGCTGGGGGGCTCAGAGGGGAACCCAGTGATGTCTTGGCTTAGGAGATCCTGGCTGTTCATCAGGGGATGTGGAGGTACACAAGGGTGGCAGGAGAGCTGTTTGATCTGGAGTGGCTGCAGGGCAGCCAACGCCGTGGAATCGGCAGCGAGTTCGTGTTGGGAACGTCAAGGTGGCTCTGACCCTCAGGGGGCAGCTGGAATCCTGCTGGAGACAGGACTTGGTCAGGCTGGAAGGTGTGAACAGTGAAATTCAGTGAGGGCCTGGAGGTGTTGCCTTCCCATCCTTGGGGATCTGTGTCTGCAGAGCAGGTTAAGGTGGCAAAATGGCCCAGTTGAGGGGAATGAGCTATTGGAGGTGTTCCTAAGGCTTGTCACAGGGACTCCTGTCAGAGCTGGGCTTTTTAACACTGAACAGGGGCCTGGAAAAAGGGCCAGTGTCATGCCAGTGTTCCACAGTTGGAATTGCAGAAGAGAAGGATATAGAGGTGGTTTTAGTGAGAAGGAGAAATGTGAAGAAATAACAAACATAAGTTCACGTGGACAGTGGACTGAGGAAATAAAACAGAAGGTGCTGGTTGGCCCTGGTGACAGACCCTGTGAGCAGAGGGGAGCTGTGCCTGCTGTGGGTGTGCCCAGAGCTGTGCATCAGGAGAGGTTTCTCTTTTGGCAGCAGGAGACTGCAACTGTGAATTTCATCCTGAGGTCTGGCATTCTCCATCTCAGATCCGTGAGGTCAGCTCAGAACTGGGATGGGTTTTTCTGGCTTGTAAGCTGAAGGCTGCATTCCATTCCTATTTCCAGTGGTACCCCAAAAATGGTCAGATAAGTGATCTGTGCATGTAAAGGTAATTTATTTCAGAAGGAGACACTGAACCCTCTTCAAAGCCCCAGCTGCACTGGCTGGACATTGGATGCTAATGAAAAAATAGGTAGGAGGAAGCATTTTTTTTGCCAGAATCTGGAGGGAATTGTGATGAAAATCCCACGTACCTGGTGTGATAATAAATTGTGTGAAATACTGAGGGCTGTGGAGAGGAGTGCTCTGTGTGGGAGAGGGTGTAATGAGGTGGGAATCTGTGGCGTGAAGGCAATTAACAGCTGATGGGTTTAAATACCTCCGTAATCTTTCCCTGTGAGGGTGGGCAGGCCCTGGCACAGGGTGCCCAGAGCAGCTGTGGCTGCCCCTGGATCCCTGGCAGTGCCCAAGGCCAGGTTGGACAGGGCTTGGAGCAGCCTGGGGCAGTGGGAGGTGTCCCTGACCATGCCAGGGGGTGGAATGTGATGAACTTTGAGGTCCCATCCCACCCAAACCATTCCAGGATTGTAGGAATGATCAACTTGACTTCCAATTTGCAGGTCGGGGGCCTGGCCTCTGAGAATGTGAGATGGGCTGAGGCCGTGGAGGACTTCAAGCAGCAGCAGAGCACCTTGTGTGGAGACGTCCTGCTGGCCACAGCCTTTGTCTCCTACCTGGGCTACTTCACCAGGAAATACCGCCAGGACCTCCTGGATGGCATCTGGAGGCCCTATTTGCAGCAGCTAAAGGTAAGCCCTGCTTCCCCTGAGAAGCCACTGTTCCTGGGATGAATGTGGCCAGGAATCCTGGTGCCCACAGGGGATCTCTCAGGTGTGGGGCATCACTGTGTCCTCACCCAGCTGGAGCGAGGGTCAGGACGTGGCCATTTACTCCTCCCTGGGGAAAATGTGGTGTCCTTGCTCGATCAAGTTCCTCCGTGTACACAGGAAAATGCCAAACACAGAGCCCAGCTCTGCAGTTCTGTCCGTGGCCACGAAGGAAGGGGGAATGTGGAGAAGGAATTGGAGCAGGCAGAGCTCGCTGCCAGCTCTCCAGTAGGCTTGGAAAAACTCCAGGTGGTTTTTTTTTTTCATTCTGGACATGAGCTCTGGTCGTGCTGGCCATGCTTCTCAGCTGGTTTTACCCGTGTCTTGCTGTTAGGACCAGATGGAGATGATTGTGCTTGAAACTTGTTTAATATTTCACTGGTTTTATCAGGTTCCTCATACAAATGGTGCCAAGAAGCTTTTAAATAAGGCCCCAGAGGTGCCCAAATCAAAGGGCTGACCAAAGCAGGCAGCTCCTTATGCTGAGAGAGGAAAACTTCATTCTGCATTGCTTAACACCAAGCCAGAAAGTTGAGACATGGTTTCAAAAATGACCTGATTGTGCTTAGAAATGTCAAGGAAGTGCCTGTAATTGCAGTGGAAATGAAAGGCCCACTCTGCTCAGGCACCTGGCACAGGTTACTCTGATTGTCACACCCAGAAATGGCCTCCCCTGTCAGAGAAGTGTTCCTGGAGCTGCTGATGCTGGTTTGTAACACAACAGCAGCCTTAGGGGATTGATTCTGTCCTTCCAAGGTGTCCCAGGGAGCTGAGCAGGGCAGGGAGTGACCCCAGCCAGTGGGGCTGGGCTGTGGCAGGGAGCAAAACCCCTGGGATTGTTTGTACAGGCTGAGTTTGTTCACAGCAGGATTGGGAAACAAAACCAGACTGGAAATACCCCATAGAATGGAAAACCACTGATAAATCATGAAATCACGGAACACTTTGTGCTGGAAGGCACCTTAAAATCATCTCATTGCAACCCCCCTGCCATGGGCAGGGACACTTCCACTGGACCCAGTCCAACCTGGCCTTGAACACTCTGAGCACCCTTTGTGATCACTGAACATCCCCTTCCAGGGATCCAGGGGCAGCCACAGCTGTTCTGGGCACCCTGTGCCAGGGCAAACCTCACAGGAAAAAATTCCTTCCCAGTATCCCATCTGAGCCACCCTCTGGCAGTGGGAAGCCATTCCCTGTGTCCTGTCCCTCCAGCCCTTGTCCCCAGTCCCTCTCCAGCTCTCCTGCAGCCCCTTCAGGCCCTGGCAGGGGCTCTGAGCTCTCCCTGGAGCCTTCTCCAGGTGAGCACCCCCAGCTCTCCCAGCCTGGCTCCAGAGCAGAGCAGCTCCAGCCCTTGGAGCATCTCCATGGCCTCCTCTGGACTGGTTCCAGCAGCTCCACACCCTTCTGACATTGTGCACCAGGGCTGGGGCAGCTCTGCACCTGAGCAGAGCAGCAAAACCGCCCCCCCCAAACCTCCTGACCCCACTGCTGCTGACACAGACAGACACAACCCACCCCTGATGCTGTTCAAGATCACAACCACAGGGACACCTGAGGTCAGGAGGCTGAAATGTCTCCAATCTTTATTACCTGGGAATTTCTGCCCTTTGTATTATTTTACAAAGAGCCACCCAAAAGGGGTGGAAGAAAGACAAACTTCTTCAACATGGTCAAGTCAGAGGGACATCAAGAAGAAGTCCCTCCTAGGGAAAGGAATGCAAACAAAGGTCACAGTCAGGAAAACGTGGCTCTTATTGGCAGAACAGTGCCTGGGGAAAAGAGTTCCAGAGACACCAAAACATCACAGGCGCCAACCACGGCTACACACCCCTTTCTAAGGGAGCCAGCTTCCCTGGCAATCACCAGGAAACCTTTCCTTTTCTGCTTGCCCTGCAGGTGCCCGTGGCGGCCAGGCCGTGCCTGGCGGTGCTGGCGGACGGCGCGGCCGTGGCCGCCTGGCACAACCAGGGGCTGCCGGCCGACCCCAGCTCAGCTGAGAACGCTGCCATCCTCAGCAGCTGCCAGCGCTGGCCCCTGCTGGTGGACCCCCAGCTGCAGGGCAGCAAATGGATCAAAGCCACCCACGGCCAAGGGCTCCGGGTGATCCCGGCGGGGCGGAAGGGGTAAGGTGGATCCTTCGCGCGGGTTGGGGCGAGGGCGCGGGCAGGAGATGCCCTGAGGGGTTAAAGGTAGAAGGTGGAGTGTTTGTTTTGTTGGATGTTGGGTTGATGCCCTTGGGGAGGCTGAGCTGGAGCAGAGGCTGGGCAGAGCTCAGAGAATAAAGCAGAGATTTATTGAAAGGCCTTCAGGATGCACCTTGGGCAGGACAAGAGCCTGGCCAGGGCTGCACCCAAGGGTGACCCAAAATGGTCCCCAAATGGACAAAGGGTCACCAGGTCTGACACTTGGATCAGTTTGGGTCCATTTGCACCTTGGGGTTGAATTGTCCAGTTGCAGCTGCAGGTTCTGCAGCCCCATCCTTCTTGTCCCTCCCTCCAGCCACCCTTGTTTGTGCTCTGGGGCTGAACACTTGTCCCAGCTGTGCTTGGGGTGCAGCAGGAACAGGATTTGTTTTGTGTCCCTGCTGTGTGCAGAGCTGAGTGAGCCTGAGTGTGAGGCTGAGAGCTGCACCCCTGGGCAGCACAGAGCCTGAAATGCAGGGAAGATAAAACTGAAGGCATCAGGGTGTCACGGGAGTCACCTCCTAAAGGCATGCACACAAATCACAAAGCTCTAGCCCTCTATTTATTTACAAAAGTCTTACAGACTCAATAAAATGCTTGTACGTATGCATAGTCTTAGCACTGCCTATCCCTGCTTCATGTTGTGAGGCCAGAGTTCTTCAAGCCTGCACAATTCTTCTCCCAAATTGGATCAGTGGTCTTTGAAATGGGTCAGTGGTCCTGAAGGATGAAGTCAGAGATGTCTTCCTTGCAGTGACCTTTTTACCTTCATCTCTTACCAAGCTCTCCTGCCTGATTCCAGTTAGTTTCTGTGTCCAGGTGCAGTCATGGTTTCTTCCCTTATCACAGTGCTCCATCCATCTCATTTCCTTCTATGGACACAACTAAAACAAGCAAGTAATATATTACCCACGCTCTGGCTTAAGCATCTAATAATTATTAACTCTTCCACTTCATCTCTACTCTTCTAACTTAAATCCTAACCAATATAAATGGCTTCTATCCCTCAGCTAAAATCTTAACTCTTTAAATTCCTAACTCGCTCAGGTGGTGGCCATGGGATGTTGGGTGAGCAGTGGACACTCAGCTGCAGCCAGCTGAGCCACTAAGGGAAACCTGCTCCCATTATCTGCTTGTTCATTACCAAAATGACAGAGATTCCTCATTAAATCGAGGGTGTGTTTGTGCTTGGCTCAGTTACCATAGAAACTCCTCTGAAGCTGGTGGTGGAGTGAGCAGTGAGCTGAGGCTGAGCTGGAGTATCACAGACTGGCTTGGCTTGGAAGGGACTTTAAATCCCACCCAGTGCCACCCCTGCCATGGCAGGGACACCTTCCCCTGTCCCAGGCTGCTCCCAGCCCCGTCCAACCTGGCCTAGAACATTTCCAGGGATGCAGGGGCAGCCACAGCTGCTCTGGACCACAGGCCAGTGTGGAACTGTGGCATCCTCCCTGGGGTTTGTTGTGGGTGTCACGTGCTGCTTTAGTTTCATCCAGGAGGATGACCAGGGGCTTCCTTCCTCTTGGAGAAGGAGAGGCCTTGGGTGTGGAGAGGTGACCACGTCCTGCAGACCAGCAGGGCTGAGGCTGCTCCCGCCAGCTGGACGTTCTCATTGCAGCAGCCCTGCATGGATCAGGATCAATCTCTCATGGGAAGGCCTTTCCACCCCTGGCTCTCATCTCCAGTCAGACAGATTGGCTTTCTGCTGTGCCACAGATTGGCTTTTTGCTGTGCCACAGATTGGTTTTCTGCTGTGCCACAGATTGGCTTTCTGCTGTGTCCCAGGTTGGCTTTCTGCTGTGTCACCTCGCCCCCATCTCTGCCCACTCGTGAGGAGCCCCAGCTAGAGTGGAGCAGCCCAAGTGGGATCCCGATGGAGAAATGGGAGCACTGGGGTTGTTTCCCAAATACAGAGCAACAGGCAAGAGTGACCCAGGCCTGGTGCTTCCAAATTCCCACAGATCTGGGGATGCCTTAGGGGTTGCCCGTGTTTCCTCCCTCTGAGGTGAGCCAGGTTGCTTTGCTGGTGCCTCCTCTGGTCCCCTCAGAGAAAACAAGAGTGAGTTACTGCATCTGATCTCAGGTGGGATCAAAATAAGGCTCATTTTTCACAACAGCAAATCCCTGTTTCCCAGCCCCCTCGGCCACCATGCCTTGCAGTTAGCCAGGGCTCTCTATGGAACAACAAGGATTCCAGAAGAGGCACCTAAACCTGAACCTGCAGGAGAGAACCAGAGGAGCAGACCCTGTGGCATCCCTGCTGTGCCAATACAGTGTCCCTTTCCCCCCTCCCTGGCCACACTTGGGGCTGGCAGGGGCTTTAAAGAGGAGAATTCAGTGTTTTGCTGTGATGTCTCAGAGCTGGGGACTAAAAGCATCATCACTGCTCCATTACAGTAATTCAGGGAATGTTTCATCCTCTGGGAGATGGAGCTGTTGACTTTCAACTGCTGGAAGAGGTCTAAACCCACACAGAGGGCCCACCTTGAGGAATAGCTGTGTGAGCAGCTCTGGGGGCAGCTCTGTCTCTCCCTCTGACTTTCTTTGTGTAAAATACCCCTGAACTCAGAAAAATCTGCTCATCAGGGGTGGGGGTTGCACTGGGTCAGTGTATTCCTCTAAAGGCCAGGCCTAAAAGTCGCTCTCAACTTTTGCTTCAGATCCTTCTGTCACCTCTTGAGCTCCCGAGCTAAATGAGGAGCATGAATTTTGGGCAGTGGAGTTAGTGGAGGTGCTTCAGTGTGACTGTGGTGGTGGAGGAGTGCCTGGAGCCTCCTCCCCTCCTGGCAGAGGGGCTGAGTAGAGTGCAGGGCAGCCCTGAAGGATGCAGCCCAGGCAGCTGACCCAGCCCTTGCTGGTGCAAGACATCCCAAAGCTGAGCATCCCTGTTTCAGTTGGGCTCTGGGCACAGGGCTCCATTTCCTCGTGAGGAAAGAAGTTGTCTTAAGCATCACCCTAAACCCTGGGCAAAACAGAGCTGAAAGCTGCTCTTCATCCTTGCCTTAAGATGAATTGCTTTAAAAGAGGGCTCTGGAGGAAAAAAAAGATGATGTGCTGAAAATAACTCCCGGCTGTGGCAGCTTTGCTGACAGCTGCCCAGGCTCTTCCTGGGACAGGCTTGTGGTCACTGCTTGTCCTTGGAAGGTCTGGGGCCTCATCCTCTCTGTTGGACAGGCAGGGCTCTCTCTGTCAGTGCCACTCTCTGCACCAGGCACTGACACCACCTTACCCCTCATCCTCTTCCCCTCTCCAAATGCTGGCACCCCCCTGTAGCTGCCACCACAGTGAGGGTCCCCTGTGTCCCCTGCTCAGGGGCAGTGTCACACCCTGCTCTGCTGCAGGAGGCACCAGTGCTGTTCCCCACAGGTACCTGGACACACTGGAACAAGCCCTGGCTGCTGGAGACACGGTTTTGATTGAGGACCTGGAGGAATCTGTGGATCCAGTGCTGGGGCCGTTGCTGGGGCGAGAAACAATCAAGAGAGGCAGGTGAGCCTGGGGGGTTTGGGGACACGTGTGGCTGGGGGCTGTTGTGCTCTCTGTTCCTGCCCTCAGAGCGTGGGTGTTCCCATCCAGCAGCATTAACATCCTGCCCGCAGCAGTCAGGGCCTTTTCAATCAGGCAATCACAGGTAATTCAGCCATAGGGCGGCTCGGAAATCAACCCGGATTTCTCATTTCATTTCACAGCATCATTCAGGCCTCGTGGAAAAGAGAGACCTGTAATTCTCCCATTGCACGCTGACCTTGGGGTCCGTAATTGGCTGTTCTGACACGGAATTATTACCAAAATAGCTGCTGCTGTTGTGAAGTAAGGGTAGCCTTGAGTTTCAGCAAACACTGCACCGCCTTTAGAAATGCAGCTGCAGGTTTCAGCAGCAAGGATATCAAGTGTTTCTTAATGAGGTCAAGTTCTCATGGCAGCTGCTGGTCACCTCCAGCAAGAGAGGCAGCCAGGGAGCTCTTTTCCCTTCAGTTCTTTGAGGATTATTTCCCTGCTTGCCTAAAACATCCCCGGGTGTTATAAACTGGCGAGCAAGGCAAGCAGTCTGCAAAACTTAATGGGGAAAACATCCTGGGAAGGGTGGCTGGGCATGGGTTTGGCTGCAGGATTGAAGTGTTTGGGGCATGTTGAGAGAGGGGTGCAGCAGGGAAAGTGGCAGATCCCCCCAGTGGAGCACTCAGGCATCCCCTGTTGTGCATCTCTGCTACTGAAACTCCCTGTGAAATCATGTCTTTGCTAACAAAGGGAAAATAAGTCATAAATCACAAAGAAAGAATTCAGCTTCTGCCCAAAGCCAGCAGAGTTCATGGTGGGACTGGTTGTGCCGCTGCTCAGGAGAACCTGAGCCTCCTTAAACAGGATCCAAAATTCAGGAGAGACTCTCTGGGGTTTTTACCTTAAATCAGAGGTGATTTAAGCGTGTCCAGTATGAAAGGCTTTGCTCAAACACTGATTTTTGTGACCGAGACCGCCGCGCTCCTGGCTGATGCTCCTTTCACCAAAACTCCAGGTACATCAAGATTGGGGACAAGGAGTGTGCCTTGCACCCTGCCTTCCGTCTGATCCTGCACACCAAGCTGGCAAACCCCCACTTCCAGCCCGAGCTGCAGGCACAGTGCACCCTCATCAACTTCTCTGTCACCCGCCACGGCCTCGAGGAGCAGCTGCTGGCGGCCGTGGTGAGCCTGGAGAGGCCAGACCTGGAGGAGCTGAAGGTCAGCACCTGGGAAATGGCACTGGCAGCAAGCAGAGTTCATCAGTAGCATTGTATTGCTATTATTATTATTATTATTATTATTATTATTATTATTATCATCATCATCATCACCATCATTATCATCATCATTATCATTATTATATTGTTGTTATTGTTACTGTTATTGTTAATTTTAATTTATTTTATTTTTATTTTTATTTTTTTATTTTATTATTTTATTNCTGGGGTGGGGTGGTGAGAGCAGAGCTCCAGCAGGAGGGGTGAGGAGCAGCAGGGACTCTCCAGGCTGACTTGACCCCAGGAGATGAGGTGCAGAGACACAGGACGTGTGTTTGTGGTGGGGGTAAAGATCTTCTCTTCCTGATTGATTTCCAGTGTTTTTCTACATTTCTAGCGAAAGGGCTCAGTTCTCCTGGGGCTTTCTGTGCTGGTTTGCTGGGTAAGGAGTGATTCCAGATCTCTGTCCATTCCCAGGAGCTGCAGGGAGCAGGGATAAGCAGTACTGGACCAAGGCAGTTGTCAGTGGGAAGCCTGTTCCCATGTGAAAGTGAATAATCCTTACTTTACCCCCATCCTTTATGGCTGAAAACTTCCTGGATTTATTATTTGCAGTCAGACTTGACAAAGCAACAGAATGGATTCAAGATCACCTTGAAAGCGTTAGAGGACAACTTGCTCTCTCGGCTGTCATCAGCATCTGGGGATTTCCTGGGAGACACAGCGTTGGTGGAGAACCTGGAGAGCACTAAAAGGACAGCTGCAGAGATCGTGGAGAAGGTACAAAGACGGTGGTAGCCTGGGGAAAAGCGTGCCTGAGGTCCTTTAAGGATTTCTGGGTGGAATGTAACCTCTGCTCTGCCCATCTCTGCTCCGTCTGCTGAGCAGGGAGTAGAAATTGGTATAAATTGTAAATGCTCTCCATTCTGGAGAGCTCCAGGCCATTTAGTTCTTTGGAGCTTTTTTTTTTTTTTTTTCTGTGTGTGTGTTAAATGACCTATTTAAGACCAAGAGAAAACATTGGTGCCTGATGTAAAGACAATAAAATTTACACACTGTATCAAGGCAGCTTTAAACCATTCCAGCATAATCCTGGATACATCACACTGCCTCACTTAGGCTGGGTTTTAGTACTGGCCAGGGACTGCAGTCTGGGGAGTTTGTGATCTGGAGTAAATCAGAAAGAACTCAGGTGTTGGATACCCTTCCATTGCTCGGAGTGTAAATCAGCACTTGTGTGAGCTCTGGGAGCACTGCCAGCTGCCCCTGCTGGCTACCTGGGCTTGGGGAAACGNCCCTGCTGGCTACCTGGGCTTGGGGAAACGCCCAGAGGTTTTTCCTTGAGGGAATTTGGGAAGCGTGGCTCCTGTGCCAGGATTGTTCCAGGACTCTGGTGGGCCCTGGTTTGTGCTGTGATGTTTGGGTTCTCTGAAACTCTTTCCCAGAGAGTTTCCTGGCCAAAGAGCCACGTTTTCCTGACTGTAACCTTTGTTTACACTCCTTTCCCTAGGAGGGACTTCTTGATGTCCCTCTGACTTGACCAATGCAGTTGAAGAAGTTTGTCTTTCTTCCACCCCTTGGGTGGCTCTTTGTAAAACAGCATAAAGGGCAGAAATTCCCAGGAGTCATTTCAGCCTCCTGACCTCAGAGTCCATGTCGTGATCTTGAGCAGCCTCACGTGCCTCCCGTGCCAGGATTGTTCCAGGGGCTCTGGTGGGGCACGTTCAGCTGCTTTCCCTCTGCAGTTCCCCCCCATCTGCAGAGGCTGGAGGCCCAGGCAGTGGCCCAGGTTGTGCTGTGTTTCCCTGCAGGTGCAGGAGTTCCAGGTGACAGAAGCCAGGATTAACGAGGCCAGGGAGCACTACAGGCCCGCGGCCGCCCGCGCCGCCCTGCTCTACTTCACCATCAGCCAGCTCCACGCCCTGCACCCCATGTACCAGTTCTCCCTGAAGGTACCTGCCCTCCAGGGGGGCTCGTTCTCTGCATCCCATCTCTGAGCTGGTGCTCTGTGGTCCCCTGAACCCTGTGTGAAGCCCTGTGGAGCCCTTCTTGGTTATCTCCAGGGCAAGGACAGGCGGCTCCCGTCGTGGCTCATCTCTGAGCATGAAATTGAAATGATCTCATTTGGTTTTAGGGTTGCTTGGTCTTTCAGGCTGTGTCCAGATTAACCAGAAATTCCTGACCCTTCCTTGCCCTCTCTTTGTGGGGCTCCTGAAACTGGAATTGCAGAGTGACAGTGTCACAGGATCACACGAGGTTTGAGCTGGAATGGGGCTTTAAATCCCTCTTGAAGGTGTCCAGGGACACCTCCCACTATCCCAGGTTGCTCCAAACCCTGTCTAGAAAAAGTTACCGCCTAATGGANAACTGTTGCCTGGTTAGAGATGAAAAGTGTGGTTTGCTCTTTTTTTTTTTTTTTTTTCATATTTAAAAAAGGTATTTTGGGGAATGGAGGGTTAAATGAGCATCCTGGTCTACAGCTTCTTCCCAACGATTTCTTACCTTGACGAGTGACCTGGAAAAAGGAATTGAGGAGAGACTATGAAACGTTGAGCCTCATCCACAAAGAGGCTTTTCCCTTTTGATATCTACGACTCGTTTGTTGAAGTAATTTTATCAGAGGAAAGAAAAAAAAAAAACAAAAAAAACCGAAACACCACAAACGTACAGAATCTCTTTAGTGCCTCTTGAAAGATTCATCCCTTGCACATCCAGAATAAGACACAGGGGGTTCCTGAGGTTTCACCTTTAATCTGTGTTCTCCTCCCACAGTTAGTTTGTTTTGTGCTTTCCCCTGAACATCAGCAGCGTGTACAAACACACGGAAAAATTATCGGGCCAAGTGGTTTGTTTTTTTTGGTTTTTTTTTTTTTATATCTAATAAATTTTGATGGCAGCTCATCAAACATCGTGTAAAGATGCAGAGGGATGATTTTAGAATACTTGCCACGCAGCTGGGAGCCCATTACAAATTAGAGCACAAAGATTTATGTGCTGCTCTGCAGCGCGCTTCAGCGCAATTTGAAGAAACGTTAAGCAGGAAAATGCCTTCTGCAATTATTTAATAATGCATTCAGTAGCAATGTTACTTTAATTTGGTTGAGGCCTCGTTTTTTTTTTCCTTTTTAGAACCCTAAAAATAAGGCTGCCAACACGGTCATGCCTTGTCCAGTTGGTGCCATCAATGTGAATTGGCCTGGTTATTTCCTTTAGCTGGGCCCAGCACACGGAGCCTTTGCATTGCTAAGCAGGGCTCGGGCTTTATGCTCTTGTTAATTTTCTTTTTCCACTTGCATTTGATTATTTGCTCGTGCTTTTAATTTGGACAGCTCTGAAAGTTGTGGGTTTTTTGTCTTATTTAGGTCAGAAATGTGGTTGCCATCATCCTTAACCTTTTATGTGAGCGGGTTGTTCTTCATGCAGGCACCCACCCCTGAGGGGGCTTCAATGCCTGCTTCACCTCCCTGCCTTCCTCAGCCTGTCCTTTGCTGGATCCAGACAGTAAAACACTCATGGGACTTAAAAAACTTTATTTTATTTTATTTTGTTTTGTTTTGTTTTGTTTTGTTTTGTTTTGTTTTGTTTTGTTTTATTTTATTTCATTTCATTTCATTTCATTTCA